>JAQOWZ010000087.1:0-30000 GCA_035578165.1 Stenolophus ochropezus
TGTTGCTAAATATTACATTTAAAGGCAAGCATAAACTATGATATCTTTTAAATTTGAATTCATCATTAAATATATTATTATTTTAGTTATACGAAATAATGTAGAGAACGGTCATATTATTACAAAAATCATTTAATAAAAGGGAACTGACATTAATTTTTGCCTTTAAATAAAATATTTTATATATTGGTCCTTACATGTCGTCAAACAGTCTAATTTATTTTTTGACGCTATTGTTTCGATCTGAAGGCATTATACTTAAATTTGAGTATTAGTAATTAAACAAGGTGTCAACTGGAATGTGTATTACATATTATAATAGTTTCATTTTCTGCGAAAATTAATGTATGAAGTATTTTATATATTGGACCTTATATTTCGTTAAACAGACCTCTGAAATTGTTAACGATGTAGTTTGAATATGAAGTAATTTTACTTAATGTTGAGTTTTAGTAGTTAAACAAGGGTTCTCATGGAATGTGTATTAAATATTTTAATAGCCTCATATTCTACCGAAATAAAAATATGAAGTATTCTATATATTGGTCCTTATATTTCGTCGAACACACCTATATACTTGATAACGATATTGTATAAGTCTGTAGTCATCCTTCTTAAATTTGCGTACCTATTAGTAATTATACAAGGTATCTCGTATCTCATTGTATTATACATCAGATGCCTCCTTCTTGTTTATAAAAATTAACAACAGTCTTTTAATTATAATTTATAATTGCTAATTTTAACCATAATTTATTCTTATACTTTAACTTCTTTACTGCATGAATTTAATCTTAAATATAAACAATAAAGACGAATAAATTGGATTTTATTTATTAGAATATTTGATTTTAGATTTAAAAGAAATGGGTAAAAGTGGTTATCATTGTAGATGGCAGTGCGCGCAAAGCTGTGTGTTGTTTCCAACGACGTCTATATAACACATCATTTGTTGTTCCGTACCGGTCGGTAAGCTTTAATCATAGCTTTTAACTACCTGGTGGTCTTGGTGTAAATGCAAGGCTGTTTCTTATAATTGTTATTATGAGTGAAAGTGATATAAGTGAGCCTTTTTCGGCTAGTGACAGTGATAGTTACCACGTAGGTTCAGAGCTGTCAGATAGCGATGAAAGTGTGGTGCAAAACAAAAGAAAGAAATTAAAATCTAGGGCACAACCTATTCACAAAATCAACACCTGCGATGGTACGGTGGCAGAAATAATAAAAAATGCTGATGGCGAAAATAAAAAAATAATAGCGGCTGCAATTAAAAAAAAATTTGATAAAAGAACTTGTTGCGTGTATTGCAAGCAACTGGTACTTAAATTACCAAGGCATCTTATTCGACATCACAAAACAGAAAAAGAAGTTGTTGAATTTTGTACTCTTCCAGGAAGAGACCTACGAAGATTAAATATAATAAGTGATTTGAGGAAACGTGGAAATTTTATATACAATGAAGAAAAATTAAAAGAAAAAGAAGGATCTATAATAGTTAAAAGGCGACCAAATGTTGACCGTGCAGGGAATAATTATTTACCATGTCCATCTTGTTTAGGATTTTATTCCCGACGAACATTATATTTACATGCTCGCAGGTGCAAACATATGCACATAGATAAAAAAAGAGTTCAAAAAACGGGACGAGCTTTATTACCAAGAGATAATAACGCTAGTGATATTCTAAAGAAAAAAGTAATTCCGTACTTAAAGAATGACCACATAGCAGAAATAATTAAAAATGACAACTTAATTTTACACTTTGGTTCTGATCTGGCCTTAAAATTATGTCGTGAGCAACATTTAGGAAATCACATTCGTCAAAGAATGAGGGAACTAGCGCGACTAGTAGTAGAAATAAAAAATCTAGACAATGAAGTATCACAACTAGAAGAAATATTTGATATCTCGAAAGTCGAAACATTTTTTGAAGCTATTTCAAATTTAGCGAAATTAAATATAGAAAACGGGAACTTTGGAAAACCTTCCACCGCAATTAAATTAAGAACATCTATACATACATGTGCCGAGCTATTGTTAGCACAAAATATTACAGATGAATGTAAGAAAACTAAAATACAACAATTTCTATCTGCCATTAATCTGAAATTCAAACGATATTGTACATTAGCATTACAAACCATTGAATCAGACAAGTGGAATAAACCCGTAAATTTGCCGGAGAGTGATGATATTAAACACTTTTGTGATTATTTAGATAATCAAGAAAAACGGTTATTTGCAAAACTTTGTAAAAAGTACAACTATAATGTATGGAAGAAACTATCGCAAGTTGTATTATGTAATATGATAGTTTTTAACCGAAGACGAGCCGGTGAAACCCAAATGATAAAAGTTGATGAATTTAATAAAATTCACAGCATTGAACAGAATTCTGATTTATACAACATGTTATCCGACATGGAAAAACAAGTTTCTAACAATTATTACCGTATGCAAGTTCGAGGAAAATTACGAAATGGTGTGCCCGTCCTAATATCGAAATTTCAAGTGAAAATTGTAAAATTGTTATTGAAGTACAGAACGGAAGCTGGAGTTAGTAATAATAATCCCTATATTTTTGGAAGATTAACTAAAAGTTTTCTACGAGCAACTGATGCAATGAGAATATTGACAAAAGAATCTGGAGTTAAAAATCCTGATAAAATTAGAATAACAACATTGCGAAAACAATTGAGTACTCAAGTACAAGTACTGAATTTAAAGGACAATGAGATGGATGATTTAGCTCATAGTTTAGGCCATGATATTCGAGTACATAGATCATATTACCGATTGCCGGATCACGTCGTCCAAATTGCAAAGACTGGTAAAATTCTAATGGCTGCAAGAAATAATGAAATATTAAAGAATCAGGGACGAAGTTTGGATGAAATTCAATTAAGTAAAACTGGTATTTTTATTTTTATTTCTCGTTTATTTTAATTTATATCATATAAAATATATATATATATATATATATATATATATATATATATATATATATATATATATAATCTATACAGATGTACTATATATTTTATTTATTTTTGGGTTCATGTAAAGATACAATATGTTCAGAGGAGAAAAATCTCGAGAAAAATACATGTTGTGTCTCACCGGAGGACTCCCCTTTAAAAGACGATATATCTGATTCGTGTTCATTGTCCTGTTCATATGTTTCATGCACTACCTGTAAAAGTCGGAAATTAGAAACAGATAATAATACTAGTTAGTATTTTAAATAATATTATTTATTTATTCTACTTTGGGAAATTCGTAAAACATTATACATATTTAAAAAATAATAACAATAATCCGTTGATAGACGTTTCACAATACTTAATTTTGAAAGTATTTCATTGACATATATGCTGTCTTTACCTCATGTTTTAAATTGTATTTGTTGTTGTTTCTTCTGATGATGTGCAGGTTAGCCGAAAACTAGTAAAAATTAAAAAAAATTAAACATTATGAGAAATGTATCAAGTGGTTATTATTATTATTTTGTAATATTCATTCTTTTTCTTCTATATTATAAAATTGCCTCTAGTTTTTGAGATTATGAAATTCTCCAAAAAAATATTGCTTTGAATACTGACCTGAATATTCAAATTTCAGATACCGAAAGTACAACTACGAATATACGATGTGCCTCACCTCTATATCAAGGTGAAAGTGAATCTTCCACTTTTTGTCCAAATGAAGATTTATTAGAACCAAAAAATAATATTAGTAAGTATATTTTATTGATATTTCATAATATTCTCTTCATATCGTAAAATTGCTTTTAGATGCTTCCAAAAACTCCGAGGACCATGCAATCACGAATATTGAATCTGAAACTGTTTCAAGTAAGTATATGCATAAATAAAATATCGTTATGAAACTTACCTAGATATTCTATTGTTAGCCAAAAAACGCAAATCTGTAGAACTGGAGATACCTGAAACACCTAAGAAAAGGGATGTACATAAATTTAGTAAGTAAATATTATGGAAAAATCTTTCATTATTCATGAGTAAATTTTAAGTTTAAATTCTATATTTATTTAATAACACAATTGTAAATCAATTGTAATTTCTTCACCCTAAAAAAAACACTAGGTTATGGTGCCGAAGCGTTGGGTTTTGAAATAAATTCAAAATTTAATAGTAAAATCAAAATATTAATATTTCTTTTTCTATTAGGACCCAATAGATGGATTACACCGGAGAAAACAATTTTAAGGGAATCATTTGTGAAACACTTGGAAAATAAAACAGTACCTGGTAAGGAGGAATGTGAAAAAGTACTTGATAAGTCCCCGTTGAAAAGAAGAACCTGGAGGGATATAAAAAATTGGATCCACAACACCAATGTCGCTAATAAGAGAAGAGAGAACAGAACATTATTCGAATGAGTTGCGTAGTACCTACATATGTATTGAAAGTCCTTCGATTTGACTTTAATTTTTTTCTAGTAAGATCGTTAAATTGTAAGCTTTTTTCTACGGGCCGGTTTTTACATCTCTGGTTCGAGTTCCGGTTACGATAACCGTCAGATAATGGAAAAAAATCGCATCGAAATAGTAAATAACGTATATTTTGACAACTTACATTAGTTCTTCGATGCGATATTTTTCTACTATCCGATGGTTAAGATAACCGGCACTCTAACCAGAGATGAAAAAACTGGCTCTCTACATGCATTTAAAAAACTTTTTTTGTTGTGTTGACCAAAAATATGTTTTTTTTATTTTTCTCAATAAGTATCCAACCAGTATTTACATATGTAATAATATTATAATACAATTGATTTAATATTCATTTCTGTCTTTTATTTTTCCTGCAGATTCATGTATTAATTACTTGAAATTAGATATGTACAAGTTTATATACTTTTCTTTTTATTGTAACCGAACATTATTTTATTAATTACTCAATACAACTATAATTATATTGCATTATACAATATACTAGTAGCAAATATCGTTGTTAACAGTATGCAATCATTTATTTAGTCATTTATGTTAATTATTTAGTTAAATATTGCAATAAATGATATTGATATTCGCGTGGTTTGAAACCTTGCTAATATATGGTTAAATAACAAACATATGAGGACCAGTCACCAATACCATCTACCGACGCAATCAAGTATCAAAAAATTGGTTGGTGCGGACTTTTGAGGTTAATAAATATGAGGTCCGAGACAGAAAGTAGATAAACGAGGACATTCGAATTTTTCAAATATCTTGCTAAAATAGCATAAAATAGTATTAGAATTAGGTACATTCTTTAGAGTTGAACATCTTTTATGTAAATTAAAAACAATTAGTAATGTAAATAAGGTAATAAGTAAGAAAAATGAGAAAATAGTTTCGACATATGAGGTCCGACCTCATATGTCGGCACTGGTCCCCACACGTGTGGTAGCTATACTGGTTCATGTCCTCATATGTCGGCCAGTACAAACCCACACACACACACACACACACACACACACACACACACACACACACACACACACACACACACACACACACACACACACACACACACACACACACACACACACACACACACACACACACACACACACACACACACACACACACACACACACACACACACACACACACACACACACACACACACACACACACACACACACACACACACACACACACACACACACACACACACACACACACACACACACACACACACACACACACACACACACACACACACACACACACACACACACACACACACACACACACACACACACACACACACACACACACACACACACACACACACACACACACACACACACACACACACACACACACACACACACACACACACACACACACACACACACACACACACACACACACACACACACACACACACACACACACACACACACACACACACACACACACACACACACACACACACACACACACACACACACACACACACACACACACACACACACACACACACACACACACACACACACACACACACACACACACACACACACACACACACACACACACACACACACACACACACACACACACACACACACACACACACACACACACACACACACACACACACACACACACACACACACACACACACACACACACACACACACACACACACACACACACACACACACACACACACACACACACACACACACACACACACACACACACACACACACACACACACACACACACACACACACACACACACACACACACACACACACACACACACACACACACACACACACACACACACACACACACACACACACACACACACACACACACACACACACACACACACACACACACACACACACACACACACACACACACACACACACACACACACACACACACACACACACACACACACACACACACACACACACACACACACACACACACACACACACACACACACACACACACACACACACACACACACACACACACACACACACACACACACACACACACACACACACACACACACACACACACACACACACACACACACACACACACACACACACACACACACACACACACACACACACACACACACACACACACACACACACACACACACACACACACACACACACACACACACACACACACACACACACACACACACACACACACACACACACACACACACACACACACACACACACACACACACACACACACACACACACACACACACACACACACACACACACACACACACACACACACACACACACACACACACACACACACACACACACACACACACACACACACACACACACACACACACACACACACACACACACACACACACACACACACACACACACACACACACACACACACACACACACACACACACACACACACACACACACACACACACACACACACACACACACACACACACACACACACACACACACACACACACACACACACACACACACACACACACACACACACACACACACACACACACACACACACACACACACACACACACACACACACACACACACACACACACACACACACACACACACACACACACACACACACACACACACACACACACACACACACACACACACACACACACACACACACACACACACACACACACACACACACACACACACACACACACACACACACACACACACACACACACACACACACACACACACACACACACACACACACACACACACACACACACACACACACACACACACACACACACACACACACACACACACACACACACACACACACACACACACACACACACACACACACACACACACACACACACACACACACACACACACACACACACACACACACACACACACACACACACACACACACACACACACACACACACACACACACACACACACACACACACACACACACACACACACACACACACACACACACACACACACACACACACACACACACACACACACACACACACACACACACACACACACACACACACACACACACACACACACACACACACACACACACACACACACACACACACACACACACACACACACACACACACACACACACACACACACACACACACACACACACACACACACACACACACACACACACACACACACACACACACACACACACACACACACACACACACACACACACACACACACACACACACACACACACACACACACACACACACACACACACACACACACACACACACACACACACACACACACACACACACACACACACACACACACACACACACACACACACACACACACACACACACACACACACACACACACACACACACACACACACACACACACACACACACACACACACACACACACACACACACACACACACACACACACACACACACACACACACACACACACACACACACACACACACACACACACACACACACACACACACACACACACACACACACACACACACACACACACACACACACACACACACACACACACACACACACACACACACACACACACACACACACACACACACACACACACACACACACACACACACACACACACACACACACACACACACACACACACACACACACACACACACACACACACACACACACACACACACACACACACACACACACACACACACACACACACACACACACACACACACACACACACACACACACACACACACACACACACACACACACACACACACACACACACACACACACACACACACACACACACACACACACACAGGTTGACAATTAGTAGTTACTGGAGTCCTTAGTTTAATCAGACCTTTCGGGGACCGCAAATGGTTTGTTCTTGCAATGGCTTCTGTCGCTTTCCGTTAGATAGCGGAACATTTGAAATTGTACTATTAGGTAGTAGTGAGGACTCTGAAAAAATCAGACCTTGTGAGGACTTGTAACAGTTGGTAACACTGGTACGCGTGATATTTTTAAAACCGTCTGCTCTTTATGACCATTTTCCAGCGTGCATTACCACTTTATTTTGATTTTAACAATCTTACAGGCTGTAAAAATTGATATTAGCTATTATTGCTAATATTTATTACTATTGTGATTTGGAATAAAATGCGAAGAAAACAATGTGTATATATATATAGTTTTCTATTAGAATATTTAGAATTAGAGTACTTTGTCTATATATACTCGTATATATATATATATATATATATATATATATATATATATATATATATATATATATATATATATATATATATATATATATAGGTGTTTGACGAATGGCCGGTACCCAGAAGATTTCGTATATATGAGACACTGAAAAATGATCTGGAAAATTAAACTGGCTGAAGGGACTTCTAGCATAGGGAATCGGTATTATTATATATTTTATATATTTTTTTCGGAATTTACATAAAATTAGATTAACATTTATATCAAAAGATCATAGTTTTACTTCAACCATTTAAATATGGCGACAATTACTTTTCATACTTATATACTTACAACTATAGGTAATTAACAAAAGGTAGATCTAATATTTTTTTAAATTATTTGTTTGGTTTCATGTATCAAAATCTTAATGTATTTTTATTAGTGCATATTTTAAAAATAAAGTGTCGCCATTTTGAAATGATAGAAGTAAAACCATGATATTTTGGTATCGTTGTAAAGTTAATTTTATGTCCGCTAAAACCGGAAGTAACACAATATTATTCCTACGTTCATTTTATGAGACCATTGTCTAGTTATATTTTTCTTCTTAACATTTTCTTGTATCCCTCAAAATAAACGAAATATTTTAAGTGCCGGCCTTTCGCCAAACACCCTATATAGGTGCTTAAATACAAAAATATTCAAAATTAAATTCTACGTCTTACGTCAGATAAGATCAATTGTTGCAATAGGACGTATGCAGTACGAGATATATTAAATATTAAATGTAATATTTTCGATAAAAATCAGACAGCCATGAAAATATAAGAAAATATACCGGGTGTCCCAACTCGACCGACACATGGGAGTTTTACATGGGAAATCAGTTAATTATGAATAGTATCTCCCCAGTGCTACATATTCACTTGAAATTTTGTATACTTATCGAAGAATATTAATTCTATGGATTATTGGAAATATGCAATTTCGTCTGCAGGGCGAGATTTATTAAATTATAAAATCTAACATTTTCCTTTAAAATTAGTCAGCCATGGAAATAAAAGAAAATATTTATCTGACAGTTTAGTGAAATATCACTGACTTAAATTTTTATTCCCTGTATTTTAATATTATTTAACTTGAATTTAGTTTCTTTTTGTTAAATAATATACCAATATTACCAAAATATAAATATCTACAATGGCATGTCATTAACTGTCAGAACTGTCACATAGATATTTTCTTTTATTTCCATGGCTGACTGATTTTGAACGAAAATATTGGATTTTAAATTTAATAAATCTCGCCCTGCAGACGAAATTGCATATTTCAAATAAGTGTGATCCATAGAATTAATATTCTCCTATAAGTATACAAAATTTCAAGTGAATATCTTGCACTGGGGAGATACTGTTCATAATTAACTGATTTCCTATGTAAATCTCCTATGTGTCGGTCGAGCTGGGACACCCGGTATATCTGTAAGTTTACAGAAATATCACTGATTATAATTCTTCTTATCTGTATTTTAATATTATTTAAGTTGAACTTCTATTCTTATTTTTAATAATATACCAATATTATAAATATGTTACAAATAAATCTTGTGTTTCAAATGCGCTGCTGCATCAATTATGAACTTACCTGATGTAGAATTTAATTTCGAACACCTTTGTACTCTTGTAGTTTTGTTCTAAATCTGAGAACAGAGTATCCGAATTTTTTTTAAATCCCATGTTAAAAGTCCTATGTTTCGCATTTCGTTTCACACACTGTTATATATTTATTCAGGGTGTTCCATTTAAGTGTTCCACCATTCATTGCTATCTCGAGAACTATAAGCGCTACGAGGTTGCTTAAATTAGCAAAGAACCACCATTTTACAAGACTAATACAATGAGCAAAAAACATTTTTTTTTCGACCAAATGGTTCTCAAAATGCGGGACACAACTTTCTTATTTTAAATGGGAACATATGTTTCTTTTTAGGTTATTCGATAGAGTATTTTTTTCTGAATTCAGCGATATAAACATATCATATACTAATATAACAAAATAATTGAGAAAAATTCATGTTAGATTTATATGTATTTTATTTATATCTGGCTGAAACAAGAGTGCTATGGTTAGAAAACATTGACATATTGTTCTGTCTAACATTGTTTGATTATTTTTTGCTTAATTTTATGTTCGTAAACTGTCAGCTTTAAAAAAACTGAATTGTTTTCTATCCAAAGCACTCTTGTTTCAGCCAGATATAAATAAAATACATATAAATCTAACACGTATTTTTCTTAATTATTTTGTTATATTAGTATATGATATGTGTATATTGTTAAATTCAGAAAAAAATGCCCTGTCGAATAACCTAAAAATAAACATATGTTCCTATTTAAAATTATGTTTTATTTGAAGGAAAAGTTTTAGTTTACTATAGCCAGTCAGCAAAATCAAGTAATAATTCACAAGAGTAAAGACCCCTTTGAAGGAGAGCTCGTTGTTGATTGGATACAATGATATTAACTGATGGACTTGTGAGCTTAAATGTTTAATTTGAAGCGAATATCTGAATTCAAAATAGCCAATAAGCAAAATGTAGAAAAATTAACTAGAGTCAAGTACCTCTCTGAAGCAGAGCTCGTTGTTGGAAGAGTACAAAGATATTAATTTAGGGCCTATCTAGTTTAAATGTTTCGTTTGAAGCGATTATATTAATTTAAAATAGCCAGTCAGCAAAATCTAGTAATATTTCACTAGAGTAAAATACCTCTTTGAAGGAGAGCTCGTTACTTTTACGATACTATAAAGACAAGTAGATTTCTTGGGAGTTTAATTATTTAATTCGAAGGTAAAATAAAAATTCTAAATACCTAGTCAACAACTTTTTTGCCCGTCAGCAAAATAGATTTACCCCTTTGATGACGTCATAAGTACGTAATTATATATAACATATTTTTAATTGCTACAGACAAACAGCAACAATGGGAAAATACTCTAAAAGTATCTGTTAATTGCAGTAACATTACCTACTTATTATGACTTAAAAATACTAATATTTGCAAAAAATACTTATATTTAAACGTACATTACTATTTAATCACTAAAAGTCACTGTTAATTAAGTAATAAGAATAAGTTAATTCAAATTCAAATAACAGCGCCCTACATTAACGACATTACTAGTTAATTGTTTATCCGTAAAGATGTTACTAGTAGTTGTAGTTCAGCAAGCGGCCGTAAGATGTAAGTATTAAGTTATATATATTTTTATTTAGTTTTGCATGCAAATAAACAGAAACATATAACTTTTAAATTTATGTATTCTGTGTAAATATGAATATTTTTAATACAATATTATAGAAGTTAAAAGTTTGGTACCATTGACAAGCAACATTATGTAGATTCTTGTTAAATTGTACTTATATATTGTTAAATTTGTGTGTTATTTTACTAAAAAATATATTTTTTATGTTAAGACATTACATTATTATAATTGGTGCAATTTTATGGTTTCTTACTATTTACGATTTACAAGACACAAATTGTAAAATCTCGGTAACATATACTCATAATCTAAGACTTTTTTTGTGAAATTTTACTATAAAAATTATTTTTTTAGTTAAAACTATCATATGTCCATTGTAAATACTATAATATAATATCCAGCAAGAAGAGAAAGGTAATCAATGCTTATTTACATAGATTTTTGATTAATAACTTTTATTTGACAGGTTAGGTTATCATCATTTAAACAATATATAGAGTGATTCAGACCACGAAATCCGTAATCAACAATTGTTTTAGTCATATTTATGCTGGATTAAGCATCAGAAATTAAGTTCATCAAGAGAAACATTGTTTGTGTACACCCAGCAACAATGAGATAAATGTAAGGTGTTGGATCAAGAATTTATTATAGTATATACTTGCTGATATTATGCTAAACTACATATATTTATTGTAAACATTAATATTTGTCATAATAACATTTAGTTTGCTATTCTTAAAGTAAACAAAATGAATTGTTGTTAAATATACACATAGTACCTTGTTGTAACCATTTATTTATAAATATATAATACATTGCATGAAGATATTTGTAAAAATATAGTCAATTTTATGTGCTGTCAAATCTATGTTACGTTATTTTGTACCAAAACACGTATACACAGCTACCTGTAGCAACAAACGGAGTAACAATAAGTTCTTTTATTGCTAATTTATCATCATACACATCCTATCTGAAATCTGGTAGTAATACACTTTAGTTTTGTTTAACACTTCCTCTTGAGTCGTAAAATTCACATGCATCAACATATATCCTCAATACATTGCAACAAACACTTTAATTGTTGTCTCCTATAGTGTCTCCACTAGTATTGTTGTCTGGACTTGTTCTGAAACAATACAACTGTGTAACTTCTTCCAATCCTTCCGGCTAACCTCAACACATATTTGCATTATTTATACTCTCAGCCAATATCCACATTTAATTGTATTTATTACTTTTATTGTTGCAGTTTAATATGATATGTTGTCCTAAAAAATATTTTTTGTTAGTAAAATCAGACTGACAGATCAAGTGATATATGGATTTGTAATCTAGATTTTGTAATGGAAACAGTTTCAGTTTTTATGCCATTAAAATATGATATATTTACCTGAAAAATATTTACACCTAATAAATATATTTAAAAGTAGAAAGTTCTTGTTTAATTAAATATACGCTATGTTAATCAAAAACATAAATTATTTATTGCTCCTCGAGACATAATAATTACAAGTATATATACACAAAGCACTCTAATTTTAAATTTTCTAATAGACAACTTTACGAATAATTCTAGTAATTAAAACAAATACAAACTATACTTGACGTATTGTGTACAGTTCCTATGATATTAAACAAATAGTTCTTATAAAAAATAGACTACAATATTCCTTTACTTAGCATAAATTATTAATACATATTAATTATACATGTTTACTACGTATTACATATATGTATACATATATTTACTTGTTATAGAGTTCTATTACAACAGCAACAATTTTAAGATGCCCAAATAACTCGATGAACACGTTCACCGTTTGGTGTTTTCCTTTGTTGTTCCTGACCAGCAGCAAGCTTTGGAAATTTGTCTATAACAAACAATATTAGAAACATTTACAAGATTCCTAATTATGAATATATATAGCCATTTACCTTTTAACAAATCCTCTTGAGCTAACCTCAAAGTCATTTTTGCAATGTTTATTTACTTATTATTGCATAAATCACTCATATTTACACAAAATACTTAATAATGTCTAGAATACTTTTATTTCTTTAAAAATACTTGCAATTATTTAATAACAATTTATAATAACATATAATACATTGAAATGTCATTTTAATATTATATTTTGTTCTAGTTCAACATTCTGCCGTAAGATGTCTCGAGGAGCATTAAATAATTTATGTTTTTGATTAACTTAGCGTATATTTAATTAAACAAGAACATTCTACTTTTAAACATATTTATTAGGTGTAAATATTTTTCAGGTAAATATATCATATTTAAATGGCATAAAATCTGAAACTGTTTCCATTACAAAATCTAGATTACAAATCCATATATCACTTGATCTGTCAGTCTGATTTTAGTAACAAAAAATATTTTTTGGGACAACATATCATATTTAAACTGCAACAATAAAAGTAATAAATACAATTAAATGTGGATATTGACTGAGAGTATAAATAATGCAAATGTGTTGAGGTTAGCCGGAAGGATTGGAAAAAGCTACACAGTTTTATTCTTTCAGAACAAGTCCAGACAACAATACTAGTGGAGACACATAGGAGACAACAATTAAAGTGTTTGTTGCAATGTATTGAGGATATAAGTTGATGCATGTGAATTTTACGACTCAAGAGGAAGTGTTAAACAAAACTAAAGTGTATTACTACCAGATTTCAGATACGATGTGTATGATGATAAATTAGCAATAAAAGAACGTATTGTTACTCCGTTTGTTGCTACAGGTAGCTGTGTATACGTGTTTTGGTACAAAATAACGTAACATAGATTTGACAGCACATAAAATTGACTATATTATTACAAATATTTTCATGAAATGTATTATATATTTATAAATAAATGGTTATAACAAGGTACTATGTGTATATTTAACAACAATTCATTTTGTTTACTTTAAGAATAGCAAACTAAATGTTATTATGCCAAATATCAATGTTTACAATAAATATATGTAGTTTAGCATAATGTCAGCAAGTATATACTATAATAAATTCTTGATCCAACACCTTACATTTATTTCATTGTCGCTGGGTGTACATAAACAATGTTTCTCTTGATGAACTTAATTTCTGATGCTTAATCCAGCATAAATATGACTAGAACAATTGTTGATTAAGGATTTCGTGGTTTAAATCACTGTATATATTGTTTAAATGATGAAAACCTAACCTGTCAAATAAAAGTTATTAATCAAAAATATATGTAAAAAAGCATTGATTACCTTTCTCTTCTTGCTGGATATTATATTATAATATTTGCTCTGGACATATGATAGTTTTAACTAAAAATCTAAATTTTATAGTAAAATTTCACAAAAAAAAGTCTAGGTTTATGAGTATAGGTTACCGAGATTTTACAATTTGTATCTTGTAAATCGTAAATAGTAAGAAACCATAAAATTGCACTAATTATAATAATATAATGTCTTAACATAAAAAATATATTTTTTAGTAAAATTACACATAAGTTTAACAATATATAAGTACAATTTAACAAGAATCTACATAATGTTACTTGTCAATGGTACCAAACTTTTAACTTCCGTAATATTGTATTAAAAATATTCATATTTACACAGAATACATAAATTTAAAAGTTATATGTTTCTGTTTATTTGCATGCAAAACTAAATAAAAATATATATAACTTAATACTTACATCTTACGGCCGCTTGCGGAACTACAACTACTAGTAACATCTTTACGGATAAACAATTAACTAGTAATGTCGTTAATGTAGGGCGCTGTTATTTGAATTTGAATTATTTTATTCTTATTACTTAATTAACAGTGACTTTTAGTGATTAAATAGTAATGTACGTTTAAATAAATGTATTTTTTGCAAATATTAGTATTTTTAAGTCATAATAAGTAGGTAATGTTACTGCAATTAACAGATACTTTTAGAGTATTTTCCCATTGTTGCTGTTTGTCTGTAGCAATTAAAAATATGTATAATTACGTACTTATGACGTCATCAATGGTATTTAAAATTGTTATTTTACCTTCGAATTGAATAATTAAACTCACAAAAAATCGAGTTGTCTTTATAGTATCGTAAAAGTAACGAGCTCTCCTTCAGAGAGGTCTTTACTCTTGTGAATTATTACTTGATTTTGCTGACTGGCTATAGTAAACTAAAACTTTTCCTTCAAATAAAATATTTAAGCTCGCTAGTCAAAAAATTAATATCATTGTACCTAACAAACAACGAGCTCTCCTTCAAAGAGGTACTTTACTCTAGTGAATTATTTTCTAAATTTTTCTGCCTTGCTATTTTAAATTAAATAATTTGCTTCAAATTAAATATTTAAACTCGCTAGTCCATAAGTTAATATCGTTGTACTCAATCAACAACGACCTC
The DNA here is from genome assembly GCA_035578165.1 of Stenolophus ochropezus. Taxonomy (NCBI): domain Eukaryota; kingdom Metazoa; phylum Arthropoda; class Insecta; order Coleoptera; family Carabidae; genus Stenolophus; species Stenolophus ochropezus. The sequence continues at coordinate 16,435 of JAQOWZ010000087.1, forward strand.
TCCTTCAGAAAGGTACTTTACTCTGATGATTTAATACTAGATTTTGCAGACTGTCCATTTGAAATTCAGATATTCGGTTATAGATGGAATCGATTCAAATTTAATATTTCCTCTCCAAATTAGGTGCGATATCATTTTGTACAGTATCAATATGATGTCCTCTTCCAAAGAGGTACTTTACTCTACAGATATTTAACAAATCCTTGTTGACCGAGTATTGTCAGATAATTGCGCCACTTGCTTTAAATTTCATATCCGAGCTATAACTATCACCTAGTACATTAAGCACCTGCATATGAAATACATACACTTCCCCAGAGAGGTACTTTACTCTACATCATCTAGAAGATCAAGTACCCGCATATGAAAGACATAGACTCCTCCAGAGAGTTACCTTACTCTAGTGATATTTAACATATCCTTGCTGAGTGTTTATAATTGCGCTACGTGCTTTAAATTTCATATTTGTGCTTAGCTTACTATCACCTAGTACATTGAGCACCCGCATATGAAGGACGTAGACCCAGGGGCGGACTATGAGCCTTGGGGCGCTGGGCTTATATTGTTTGGGGGCCCTTCCTTAAGAACCTTTTATCCGGCAGTTTATCAAAAAACTGTTATTGTTTTTTTAATAAAAAAAAATACCCGGCAACGGGAATACAAGAACTTTTTTATTTTATATTCCAAATTAACATTAACAAAAACAGAAAATAACACTTTTTCTTATCAATAATAATAATTTATACACATATATACGCAGATTTATAAAAATGATTACGCTAATCCTCATATTCCGGTATTTAAAATTTAATATTTATTGTTTTAGGAAAAGTTAAATACTAGGATTCGATTAAATTACATTTTAAGAAATAAATTGGCAAAATTAGAGTTGAATTCGTTAATACATTGTCTTTCTTATTTTTCATATCTACTTCGTGCAGCTGTCTGGTCAACTTATCCCTATTCCTGTTCAATTAAAAATTATCGAAACCAGGTCTATACGCAAATTTATTTAAGCATCGCTGCAGGGGGGCCTTTGAATTGCGGGGCCCTGGGCTGCAGCCCTTAAAGCTTATGCCCAAAGCCCTTGCGTAGACCTCTCCGGAGAGTTACTTTACTCTACAGATATTTAACAAATCCTTGCTGACCGATTATTCATAGATAATTACGCCACTTGCTTTAAATTTTATATCCAAGCTTACTATCATCTAGTACATCAAGCACCAGCATATGAAAGACGTAGACCTCTACAGAAAGTTACTTTACTCTAGTGATATTTAATATATCCTTGCTGACTGAGTATTTATAATTTCGCCACGGGCTTACGATTATATAGTACATCAAGTACCAGCTTATGAAAGACGTAGACCTCTACAGAAAGTTACTTTACTCTAGTGATATTTAACAAATTTTTGCTGACCCAGTATTCATAAATAATTGCGCCGCTTTAAATTTCATATCCGAGCTTACTATTATATAGTACATCAAGCACCTGCATATGAAAGACGTAGACCTCTCTAGAGAGTTACTTTACTCTAACTACATTTTTTATATCCTTGCTAACCGAGTATTTATAATTGCGCCACTTGTTGAAGGAAAGCTCGTTGTTGGTAGGGTACAATGATATTAACTGATGAGCCTGTAAGAAAAATCTAGTAACAATTTACTAGGGTAAAAATATCCTTTTGGAAGAAGAGCTCGTTGTTGGTAGAGTACAATATTAATTTAGGGACTTGGAAGGTCCAATGTTTAGTTTGCAGCAAATATCTTAATTTAAATTAACCAGTTATCAAAATCTAGTAACAATTCACTAGGGTAAAGTACCTCTCTGAAGTAGAGCTCGTTGTTTGTAGAGTACAATATAAAATTAGGAATTTAAACAATTGGTTCTCAAGATATGGAGCCCTGTCTTTCTTATTTTAAATGGAACACCCTAATAATTCTTACATATTTGGATTCTACATAAAATTACAATTCCAATGATGTGTTTGTAGTTAAATTTCAGTTAAATAATAAAATTAGCATTTATTTTGCATACTTTTACCTAAAAATAGTAGTTATCATGAATATATAGAAAACAAACGTTAAATTCTGCGTTCTTATCACGCTAATTCTACCTTTAAATTAAAAGGCTGCTATTTTCAGGTAAAACCAAAATTCAACTACAAACATATCAATGGATTTGTCAGCCATGGAAATAAAAGAAAATATCTATGTGACAGTTCTGACAGTTAATGAAATGCCATTGTAAATATTTATATTTTTGTAATATTGATGTATTATTTAACGAAAAGAAACTAAATTCAACTTAAATAATATTAAAATACAGGGCATAAGGATTAAAATCAGTGATACTTCACTAAACTGTCAGATAAATATTTTCTTTTATTTCCATGGCTGTCTGATTTTGAACGAAAATATTAGATTTTAAATTTAATAAATCTCGCCCTGTAGACGAAATTGCATATTTCAAATAACTGTAATCCATAGTAATAATATTCCCCAATAAGCATACAAAATTTCAAGTTAATATCTTGCACTGGGGAGATACTATTCATAATTAACTGATTTCCCATGTAAAACTCCCATGTGTCGGTCGAGCTGGGACACCCGGTATATATATATATATATATATATATATATATATATATATATATATATTATAAAAAAATTTACCATTTGTTAAGTGTAATTGTTTATATTTTTTTACACTCTGTAAGGCTACTTAATAATCTGTATTTTCAATGTATTCTGGTCAGTAATAGGGTCTTTGACCTGTTGACCATTGTCTTCTAAATAAATAAATAAAGCATTTTGACACATTATTGCTGGCTGGCTACTTCTAGTAGCTCTATATTATGAAAACTTGCAATCTGTTATTCTTCTACGGTACTTTTTAATATATTATTGCGTCAAAACGGATATCATTTTCATAGGGCTAGTTTACTCTCTAATGGAAAGATCGTTGTTGGTAGGGTACAATTATATTAACTGATGGACTCGCGAGCTCAAATGTATAGTTTGAACCGAATATCTTAATTTAAAATAGCCTTTCTATAAATAGCCAGTCCGCAAAATCCACCAGGATTAAACTAGCCCTACGAAGATGATATCCGCCTCGACGCGATAATATGTTAATAAGTACGTTAAGAGCATAACAGATTGCAAGTTTCCATAATGTAAAGCTCCTAGAAAATCCAGTTCGCAAAATCCACCAGGAGTAAACTAGCCTTATGAAGATGATTTCCGCCTTGCCGTGATAGTATTATGTTAGTAGGTACCCTAAGAGCATAACTGATTGTAGAGCTACTAGAAATAGCGAGTCCGCAAAATCCAATAGGAGTAAACTAGCCCTACGAAGATGACCTCTGTCACATCGCGATAATATGTTAATAAGTATCGTAAGAGCGTAACAAATATCTAGTTTGCATAATATACGACAATTACGTATACCCAGTCCGTATTTTTTTGCTGGTCTGCAAAATAGAATAACCCTAAAAAATGTTATCGATATTTGTACCTTATATAAAATATGTTCTAATATGTATTATTCTTACTTTTACATTATTCAGAAAATCAATATTAAATAACAAATTTTGCAATTCATAATACTTATTGCACAATACTACATATCTTGGAAATGCAAATCTCAAAATGTAAATTGAATCTGGTTAATAGATTCCTTAAAAACTACATTTCAAATCAGGTATATTTAAAATTGCATAATTAGTATCATTCAGGAGTATTTTAATTTTAATGTATCAGTGAATATATCGACTCAAAATTAAAAGTAACATACATGTAAATTATTAATTTAATCACATTTAAGAATTTTCTAAGCTTTTTTACTAATATTCTGAGTTTTATTTGCAGAACTAATTAAATATTACTTTAGTGTTGCAAAGATACCCGGAATTATTATATATTTGCAATAAATTGTTAAAGTACATTTAATATTACGTCATTTTTTCTATATGGGATTGGTAGCCTAAAACTTGTAACAATAAAATAACAAAATGATTATATAGATAATTGTTTTACTTCTAATGTATCAATAAAAATTCGGAAAGTAATTGAAATTTAATTTGATTAAAATTACACTTTTGCCTAAAATGAGTATACCATTGCAAAATCCCCATCACCAGAGCCGGATCTAGGCACAGGCAAACCTTAGGCACTTGCCTAGCGGCGCCAGGTAAATTGGGGCGCTTCATAAATCATAAAATCTTTTAAACCTTTATTAGTAAATTGAAATTCCTAAAATAGATTCAAAACTTACTGAAATCTTGTATAATTTTGCTGAAAAAAATGCTAGGTGAAAACTATATATTTATATGTGCAATAATATAAACATATTTTTTAATTACTTTTTTGTATTATTATATATAGATTTATTTGTATGTATTATAACAAATATTACTTTTTTTTTATCTCGTATGGTAAGTGGGGGGGAGGTATTAATATTTTCTGCCTAGAGGAAATTTAAGCCAAATCCGGGGCTGCTCATCACACTGTACAGCAGGGTTGGCCGCTTGGTGGGTTTGCTAAGCAACAGTTGGCAGTCGTCTATGACTGATTAGTGAGTGTAGTGTAGTGTGGTGATCAGTACAGTTTAAGCATTGTTGGTGTGCTTATTTTATCATGACTCGAAGAACAAAACAAAAAACGTCGCCAAAAAGTAAGTACATAATATGTATAGGGTAATAATTCTGAGCAAATCTAACTAGTACAAAAGAAAGGTGGGTTCAAAACCATACTCCAGAGTTTAAAAAGTGTTCAAAGTTGTTATAAAGGTGGTACTGCCTAATTTTCTGACCCAAAAAAAAAGTTCTGACCGGATATATAGAGTTGAGCAATGACCTTGAAACTATAAAATATACCATCCCATCATCTAGCCTATTATATATTCCCATCAGTTAGTATCATTGTATCCTTCCAACAACGAGCTCTTCTTCAGCAAGTGGCGCAATTATAAATACTCGGTTAGCAAGAATATGTTAAATATCACCAGAGTAAAGTACCTCTCTGAAGAGGTCTACGTCTTTCATACGCGGGTACTCGATGTACTAGGTGATAGTAAGCTCTGATATGAAATTCAAAGCAACTGGCACAGTTATAAATATTCTATCAGCAACCATATGTTAAATATCACTAGAGTAAAGTAACTATCTGGAGAGGTCTACGTCTTTCATACGCGGTTGCTCGATGTACTAGGTGATAGTAAGCTCAGATATGAAATTCAAAGCTTGTGGCGCAATTATAAATACTCGGTCAGCAAGGTTATATTAAATATCACTAGAGTAAGTAACTCTCTGTAGAGGTCTACGGCTTTCATATGCGAGTGCTCGATGTACTAGGTGATAGTAAGCTCAGATATAAAATTTAAAGCAAGTGGCGCAATTATAAATATTTGGTCAGCAAGGATATGTTAAAGTTCACTAGAGTGAAATACATCTCTGAAGGTGTCTACGACTTTCAAATGTACTTGGATAATAGAGTAGATGATAGGATGGTATATCTTATAATTTCAAGATCATTGCTCAACTTTACATACCCAGTCAGCACTTTTTTTGGGTCAGCAAATTAGATTCTTCCATTAAACTTTTGAGTATACCTCCAGTGGAAACTGGATTGTTCAGAAACTAATTATTTTACTCAAGGACTATACTCTTCGTAGTCTGTAAAATAGGAGCGTACAAACGAACTTTGGCGCCAAATAGTGTAATTCTAAACTATTCTGGAGTAAGTCATAGCAGGGTTTTGGAACGTACTACGTACTTCAGATGAAACAAAATTGCTTTATTTTAGTTAAAGGTCCAGGAACAGTATTTATGAGAAATTGAATTTCAGGATCATGGTAATATTACAACAATGATATAAACTTTTGTCGTTTCGTTTTATTGGAAGTTTTAGCTGTAAAATCAACTATCATCAGCTATCTGAAAGTAATTATTTTTGTTACATAAGAGAAGAATAATAAATGTAAAATAAAACATAGCACCAAAAGTTAATATTATTGTTGTAATTTTACCGCGATCCAAAAGCAAATATTTTATTAATCCTAAAAAAAATTGTAATGCAACAATGTAAAATATTTATATTGTTGAAATTAGAAAAAAATACGTAATCTATTAAGCGAAAAAAAAAATAGTATTAATATTTGAAAATAACTTACAACACTTAACAACAAACTATTTTTTGTGGATATCGTTATTACAGAATTGTGATTAATTATTATTATAGATATGAAAACGACATCGAAATTTCCAAAACTTGTTACTCCAGAAAAGGAACAAAGAAGCGAATTAACGCCATTTACACCAAGGATATGTAAATATAGCACTTGTTAAATTAAAAACAACACATCACATTCTTATTAATATTTTAGGTTTAACACCAGTGGTTTTAAATTCAACCCTGGAAGTTCCAGAACATTCAGTACGTAAGAATTGTCAAATGTTCACCATTAACATTCCTCCAGATAAAAAAACTAAGGAAATCAAACTATCAAAGTGTCGTCGTTTGCTTCACTTTAATGCTGCAGATGATCCTGGTAAATTTTATATAAATATTTAATATCTTATAATATGTTTTATAAATAAATATAATTTACAATATATTCCAGAAGATCGATGTCAAAATAAATATCAAAGTGGCACATCAAATTCATTTGATGTAGACGAATTTACATTATCTGCATCAGAGAAAAATTTAGGTTCGAAATTATATCCCTGCGAGGAAAAAGTTAAAAGTAAAATTGAAACATCGATTGATACAGAAGAGTTTCTGGTATCCGAAGCCGAACAATATGAAAACGCAGGTTTGGATTTTATTCATAGAGAGAGAGAAATGAGTAAGAAAATATGATGTTTTTACTACAACAATACAATTAATACGGTTTAGCTTTTACACTTTAAGTAATAAAAATTAGTATCGTTTCAAGCAGAACTGGAAAGTGCAAATCAAAATTTTGTTCTTCTATAATTAAACACATTTTCTATTGAACAATTATACTATGTTCTACTCGTATAAATAAATATAATTTACAATTTGTTTGCAGATGATCGCTGTGAAAATAAATATCTAAATTGCGAATCAATTGAATTTGATGCTGACGAATGTTTAGAATACGAAGGCGAACCATATGAAGACTCAGGCTCTGAATATATTCCCAGCGAGGAAGAAATAGGTAAAGATTTAATTTGAATTATTGTCTTATCTCAGTAAAATTAACACTAATTTGAATTAAACAGTGAAAATGTTGTTTGAAACAAAAATATCTTAAATTTATTTACAAAGCACACTTTACCGAAATTAATAAAATCATTTTTTTTAATTTCTCAGTTAATTTTCATTTTATTGTAGATTTGCTTTATATTATTCAAAAAAGAAAAAAAACTATTTAATAGAACTAAGGATAACTTTCAGTACCATATGAAAATTAAAAATTAGTATGAATTTCTCAAATAGTGTACGAGCTATAAAAATTTTGAGCATCTCTGAAAATTCCTTTTAAAAAAGTGTCTGTAGAACGTTTTACGTTAACAATTTATTCCTTCCTTTCCATTAATATATTCTATTCTTCTATAATAAAACACATTTTTAATTCTACAATTATAATATATTCTATTATTAAATATAATTACAATATTTCTCTAGAAGATCGCTATGAAAATTGCACATCAAATGCATTTGATGCAGACATATTTCCACTATCCAAATCAGGCGAAGACTCAGGTTTGAAATTAAAACCCAGCGAGGTAGAAATTAAAAATAAAACTGTCACATCAATAATTGATACAGACGAGCTTCCAGAATTCGAAGTCACACCATATGATCAGTCGGATTCTGAATTTATTCCCAGCGATGAAGAAATAGGTAATAATTAGATATCCGTACTTTCAAAAGTAATATAACTATAGTGACATGGATATTGCTGATAATTTTTGACAAGGATTTGACGAAATCTCTGATGTAATATACTGTAGAATATTAAAACCAAATAAATATGCTGTAACGACCATAACATATTGACAACTATTCTATTACTGTTATATTTTATACCGATTTAATTGATGTTTGAGTTTAATCTTGGTACGTTAAAATTGTACCGTCTTGAGACACTTATTTTTCTGATATGGTTTCGTTAGCAGTTGACATTTAATCTAATGAGGTGTGTTTTATCATGTTTTATTTGTAGGTCAAGATGGTCATACTTCAGCAGAAACAAGAAAATTTGCAGACGCTATTAAGGTTGCACCAAGTATGGGAAAAAAATCTGATAAAAGACAATGTTGCAAGTATTGCATGAAATTGATAATAAAATTGCCACGACATCTTGAAAATTGTCATGCCGATGAAATAGAAGTTATAAAATTTATGAAGTTGCCTCCCAATAGCAAACAAAGGAGACACTTAATAGAAAAAAATTCGAAATAAAGGAAATTTTATATATAATTATCACTACGAAACAGGTACGAAGCATTTCATTGTTAAAAGACGTCCAGCTAAAAAAGAAGTAAAAGCTCTTGAATACTTACCTTGTGAGCATTGTTTAGCTACATTTAGTAGAAAACTATTGTATAGACATGTGGCTAAATGTAAAAGCAAGTTTGAAGCTAAAGCACGATTAAAATGGAGCAGAGTACAAGCTCATAGTAAAATGATTACCTCCATACCTAAGTGCACAAATGCCACACTAAATAAAACAGTATTGTGTAAAATGAAAATTGATAAAATCACAGAGGAAGCAAAAAGAGACGAGTTAATTTTAAAATATGGAGCGAAATTGTTTTTAAAACATGGCCACGAAAAAAACTTATACGGTTTCATATCAACAAAAATGCGGGAACTGAGTCGCCTTGTAATAGAATTAAGAAATAAAAACCCTAAACTTTTGTCATTAAAAGATATCTTTCATCCCAAATATTTTGAATTGTTGATAAAAGCAGTTCATGATTTTACAGGATTTGATAGATCAACAGGAAAATTTAAAATACCTTCTTTAGCTAAAAAATTGGGACATTCTCTTAAATATTGTTCCAGCATATTACTTGGGGACTATATAAAAAGTGGAAATGTCAAAAAGCAAAAACAAGTAAAAAATTTTAATAAAATTTTTGATTTGGACTGGAGTTTAGAAATCACTAAAAATGCTTTATCAACTTTATATGAAGCAAAATGGAATAAGCCTGATTTGTTACCTCTATCGGAGGACATAATTTTACTAAATAAATACATAAATGAAAAGCTCATAAAATGTGAAGAAAGTCTTAATAATACGTATACGTATGCTACATGGAATCAATTTTGTAAAGTATTACTATCAAAAATTATTTTATTTAATCGAAGAAGAGTAGGAGAAGCACAGCGATTGAAAATATCAAGTTTCCATGTACGATCCATGTTATCTGAAGACAGTGAAGTATATAAGTGCCTAACAGTTGTAGAAAAAGCAATCGCAAAGAATTTCGTTCATATTGAAGTAAAGGGAAAACGTGGTCGTAAAGTTCCAATTTTGTTATCGACTGAAGACGTTACTAGAATAGAGATACTTTTAAAATACCGTGAAGAGGCTGGCGTGCATCGTAACAATCCGTATGTATTTGGCCGCCAAGAAGACAGCGTTTTACGAGGATCAGATGCTCTCAAGTAAGGTTATTAATTGTAAATACGAATGTAACATTATTTTTTTTTCTTTGATTTTCAGTTACGTAGCCAATAGTTGCGGAGCACGTAAACCAGAAAATTTAACTTCGACTAATTTACGCAAACATGTAGCTACAGCTTGTCAAATTTTGAATTTGAGCAATAACCAAATGGATTATGTTGCGAATTATTTAGGACACGATATAAAAGTACATAGAAATTTTTATCGTTTGCCAGACAATGCAATACATTTAGCTAAAATAAGTAAACTCTTATTAACTTTCGAGAAAGGAAATATTGGGGAGCACCATGGTAAAAATTTGGACGATATTAATATTAACTTTGAGGAAACAGAAGAACAAACCAATGCATTTACCCATGAAGCACAAGATAATAAAAAATCTAATACAAAAAAATCAATTGCTTCCAGGAACCCATGGACTAAAGAGGAGCAGAAAGCGGTGATGAAACATTTAAACACTTTCATAAAAAATTGTGTTGTACCAGGAATGCGTCCATGTACCGACTGTAAAAATAATGAACCCGAAATATTAAAAAATCGTACTTGGCAACATATAAAGAATTGGTGTCATAATCAAATTCAAAAAATGAAAAAATCATAAAGTAACTAGTCGTTGTCTCTAATTATATTATGATTGTTATTTTGAATGCTTTGTTGCATGATAAATGATTTTGATATTGCTTGAAAAATTAAAATTAATCGTACCTAATATACTTATTTTAAAATTTTGTAATTACAGTACCACAATATGATTTTTGTTTGAAAAATCTTACAATGAAACAGACGCAATATTTCCTGTTTCCTTGTAGCATATTCTAGTTGATAAGCATTTTTTTACTCTTATACAGTGTGTACCGACGATACGAGCTACCTCAAATAACTTGTACAATAAAGAACTATAAAAAAATACATTTTGTTTTTATTTAATTTACAAAGTACTCTAATTTAAAATTTTCTGATAGAAAACTTAACAAATAATTCTGTGAGCCACAGCATACAAAAAACAATTAGCTTTATGATATTGACGTTACGTAAGATAAAATTAAAACAAATACATAACTTCACAAATCCTACATTAGTTCTTATTTATTTTCTAAACTGTTTCACGTGCCGCTTTGAAATTGTTATAAATAAATAATATACATTACAACAAATGTTTTCAGGTTTAACACATAGTAGCGCCCCCCGTAGAAGGGTGAGAAAAAAAATCATAAAGTCCCAGATAGGAAGTATTCATTTATTCCTATTTATTTCCCAAACGGGTTCGAGTGCCGCTTTGGAAATATTTTAAATAACTAACAAATCTTTTCATGTACAACAAACAATAGCGTCACCCATAGGACAAGGTGAAAAATCATTTAAATTGACGAAGTTAAAACTTCCCACATTTTAGTTTTTTTTTCTCACTACTAGATGTCACCTTCTTTGGAGATTTTATTTTTTTATTATTTATTTTATAAAATATCCCGCATGCCAGTTTTAAAATATTATGAATAATTTATATGTATATTATAACATATATATACATACAAGAGTTATAATATTGTCAAACTGTTATAAAAAAAACGTGTAGCAGTATGGCAATATTATAACTATATATTACTTGATCTGTCAGTCTGATTTTAGTACAAAAATAGCTATTCTTAGCTAATCGTTAGCTAAATACATCATTATTCAACTTAAAACAGTGAGCAAAGTAGCATCTTGAATCACAAGTGAGCAAAGTAAATAAATTTCTTCACAAGTGAGCAAAGTAAATAAATTTCTTCACAAGTGAGCAAAGTAAATAACATTAGTAAGCAAAATACACTAACTCTGAGCACAATGTTTTCATAGGATTACAGACATTTTACATTAAATTTAATTATAATTTATAAACATAATTGTACTGTTGAGATTTTCATTATTAAATAAAAAAGTACAATGTTTTTTTTTAAATTATATTTTAAGATTGTGGAAAAAATTATGTTTAGCACACGTGAGCATGTCTTTTTCTCACTTGTCCAGTTGACACACTCGCTTCGCTCTTGTGGCCAATTTCTGGGCCCGTGAGAAAAAGACATATTTTGCTCACTTGTACTAAAATAGCTATTTTTAGTATAAGTGAGCAAAATATGTCTTTTTCTCACGGGCCCAGAAATTGGCCACACGAGCACGAAATACAAACTATACTTGAAGTATTGTGTACTGTTCCTATGTTACTGGACAAATAGTTCTTAAAAAAATAGACTACAATATTCCTTTATTTAGCATCAATTATTAATACATATTAATTATACATGTTTGCTACGTATTACATATAAGTACACACATATTTATTTGTTATAGAGTTCTATTACAATAGCAACAATTTTAAGATGCCCAAATAACTCGATGAACACGTTCACCGTTTGGTGTTTTCCTTTGTTGTTCCTGACCAGCAGAAAGCTTCGGACATTTGTCTATAACAAACAATATTAGAAACATTAACAAGATTCCTAATTATGAATATATATAGCCATTTACCTTTTAACAAATCCTCTTGAGCTAACCTCAAAGTCATTTTTGCAATGTTTATTTACTTATTATTGCATAAATCACTTATATTTACACAAAATACTTAATAATATGTCTAGAATACTTTTATTTCTTTAAAAATACTTGTAATTATTTAATAACAATTTATAATAACATATAATACATTGAAATGTCATTTTAATATTATATTTTGTTCTAGTTCAACATTTTGCCGTAAGATGTCTCGAGGAGCATTAAATAATTTATGTTTTTGATTAACTTAGCATATATTTAATTAAACAAGAACTTTCTACTTTTAAACATATTAATTTGGTGTAAATATTTTTCAGGTAAATATATCATATTTAAATGGCATAAAATCTGAAACTGTTTCCATTACAAAATCTAGATTACAAATCCATATATCACTTGATCTGTCAGTCTGATTTTAGTAACAAAAAATATTTTTTAGGACAACATATCATATTAAACTGCAACAATAAAAGTAATAAATACAATTAAATGTGGATATTGACTGAGAGTATAAATAATGCAAATGTGTTGAGGTTAGCAAGGATTGGAAGAAGTTACATAGTTTCATTGTTTCAGAACAAGTCCAGACAACAATACTAGTGGATTTATATATATAGGAGACAACAATTAAAGTGTTTGTTGCAATGTATTGAGGATATATGTTGATGCATGTGAATTTTACGACTCAAGAGGAAGTGTTAAACAAAACTAAAGTGTATTACTACCAGATTTCAGATAGGATGTTTATAATGATAAATTAGCAATAAAAGAACGTATTGTTACTCCGTTTGTTGCTACAGGTAGCTGTGTATACGTGTTTTGGTACAAAATAACGTAACATAGATTTGAAAGCACATAAAATTGACTATATTATTACAAATATTTTCATGAAATGTATTATATATTTATAAATAAATGGTTATAACAAGGTACTATGTGTATATTTAACAACAATTCATTTTGTTTACTTTAAGAATAGCAAACTAAATGTTTTTATGAAAAATATCAATGTTTACAATAAATATATGTAGTTTAGCATAATATCAGCAAGTATATACTATAATAAATTCTTGATCCAACACCTTACATTTATCTCATTGTTGCTGGGTGTACATAAACAATGTTTCTCTTGATGAACTTAGTTTCTGATGCTTAATCCAGCATAAATGTGACTAAAACAATTGTTGATTACAAATTTCGTGGTCTGAATCACTCTATATATTGTTTAAATGATGATAACCTAACCTGTCAAATAAAAGTTATTAATCAAAAATCTATGTAAATAAGCATTGATTACCTTTCTCTTCTTGCTGGATATTATATTATAGTATTTACAATAGACCTATGATAGTTTTAACTAAAAAATT
>JAQOWZ010000087.1:35000-72500 GCA_035578165.1 Stenolophus ochropezus
CTGGGACCGACATCTTCATCTGTTCTTGTTGGCTTACCGTTCATCCGTGCATGAGACAACAGGGCAGACACCATCAAACATCTTATTCGGGCGGGAGTTGCGCTTACCATGCGATCTGATATTTGGCAGTAAACTCGGTGAAGATCTAGCCGGGGAGGGCTACGTAACGGACTTACGGAGAAGAATGAACGACATCCATGAACAAGTCCGTACAAACATTCAAGGTGCCAGCGATCGGATGAAGGACCAGTATGATGTCAAGGCTGAAAAAGGTGGTTATCAACTGGGGAATTTGGTGTGGCTTTACAATCCACAAAGACGACGTGGCTTATCACCGAAGCTGCAAAAGAATTGGGAAGGTCCCTACGAGATCGTAAAAAGAATAAATGATGTGGTCTACAGAATTAGGAAAGCACCTAATGGAAAGCCGAGAGTAGTCCACTTCCATCGGTTAGCCCCTTTTGCTGGTGATAATTTTGACGATCATCGTGGAGCGACGGTTCGCCGGGTTATAACTGAGGAACCCACATTTGATGACTTTATGGAAAGCCATTCCACTGGTCACAAAGCACAGTATGGCGTGACACGAGAAGTACAACGAGATCTGTTCACCGTGTCCCCAGAATATTCCCTCGCTTACTGTGTAGCGAAAGACATTAAAATGTCCCGCGGCATCGCTTCAGTTTTTAAAAGAAAATTTGGACGAGTACAAGAACTGGCCAACCAACGTCCAACTGTCGGGAAAACGCTACAACTGAAGGATGATAACGTAAAACATAAGCGGTACATTTACTATCTCGTTACGAAACAATACTCACATCAGAAGCCGTCACACCGCAATTTATGGGACTCGCTGTGCGACATGAAGGACCGTCTGTTGGAAAACGACATCATGAAGCTGGCAGTACCGAACATAGGCTGTGGACTAGATGGTTTAAATTAAAGGATTGTTAGAAGCATGTTAGAAACAATCTTCCGCTTTACCGGAGTGGAAATTCTAGTCTGCAGCTTCAACTATACCAGGCAAGAAGTGCTCAAACGGACCGTCGACTGTTACTTCTTCAAGACTTCCAGATGCACCAAGGGTGATGCATGCAAATTTCGGCATAACGAACTGTTCCGGGACGAAACAGTCTTAAGAAGGGAGCAATGTAGCGAGGCCAGGGTCGCGGCGCGGGCGGCGGCCGCCAGCGAACAGGTCAGAACACGTCCGTCCGCTCCCCATTGTTCTGATTTTCAGAGAACTGGCGAATTTTCTAGAATGATGTGTTTTAATATAAATACCCCGAGCAAAAGATCGCGAGGACAGTCTTGTATTGATAAGTGTAGTGAACAGATGGTGATATAAATAATTAGACAGTGATATAGTGTTGAAATAAATATTGCGTAGTTATAATTGTTTAAATTAATTATCTTAGTGTTTAAGTCTTTATTAATAATTGTTAGTCTTACATTAGTGTTTATATTTGTTATTTCTTAGTGTTTGTTATTTTTTTCATTATTCTTTATAATTCATATTAATTTTATTAAACATAGTTATATAATTATTAGTGTTTTAATCAATTTTACACATCACTTAAATAAATAAAACGTTACAATACCTACCACACTTGAACTAGACACTTTCTTGTTGCAATGTTTTCTTTTAGCTACAATATGATAAAGTATTATAAAATTCGGTCGCGGAAGCAAATATTTATATGATTTTTTACAAAAATAAAGTCAGATTTTACGTATTCTTGATGAATACGTTGTATATTATAAGCTACATGGGCTGGATTCTAGAATACCTACCACACTTGAAATAGCAATTTTCTTGTTGCAATGTTTTCTTCTAGCTAAAATATGATAAAGAATTATAAAATTCGGGTGCGGAAGCAAATATTTATATGATTTTTTACAAAAGTTAAGTCATATTTTACCTATTCTTGATGAATACGTTGTATAATATACCGGAAAACCCCAGTGAAAATATAAACAATATTATTTGTGACATCGGACAGAAAGTAGGCTGCAGTGTAAAGAACAGTGATATTGATGCTTCACATAGACTTCCCAATAGTAAGTCCAAAACCAAAAACATTATTGTTAAATTTGTTTCGCGAAATCTTAAAGATGAGTTTATGTCAGCTGTAAGAAAAAACCGGAACATTACAACATCGACTCTGAACTTTGACGGCCCGACTGCTAATATATATTTCAATGAACATTTAAGTGCAACAAATTTCTTCCTATTTATGAAAGCCCGTGAAGTTCTTAAACCAAAAGAATATAAATTCATTTGGACTAAGAACTGCAAAATATATGCACGAAAAAATGAATCTTCACAAACTCATTTCATTAAAAACCTTGAAAGTCTTTTAAAATTAAAATAAGAAATATATTGCTGTCTCGTTTACCGTCGCATACAATTGCAGATCTTGGTTTAAAAATGATACAAACACCTGTAAATAATAGTAAGGTTCAATGCCCTCAGCCAAACATGTTTACGTTTGCACAAATAAATGTGAGATCTTTGTTTTCAAGTTTTTTAAATGTGTTAGATTTTATTGTAGAACACAATTTTGATATTATTGCCGTCACGGAAACTTGGATAAACGACAACTCTCCCTCTCACCTTTTTAATATTTATGGATATAATTTTGTCAGCTGTCCGAGACCGAATAATATGCGAGGTGGAGGAGTCGGTTTCTATATTCGTGATAACATCACTTTTACTGTATTAGATACATCCTTTATAAATGCATACAATAATTTAGAACACCTATGGGTAAAATGTGTAATAAACACATACAGTATATGTTTTGGAGTTGTTTATAACCCTAACGAAAAATATTACAAAAATCTTGAAATTCTAGATGCGATATTCACTGAATTTAATACTCTCTATGATTATGTTATCTGTGCCGGTGACATCAATATGGATTTGCTCTCCACAACCCATAAATCAAAATATGTAGCAGATATAATAAGTAATAACGGAATGTCACAACTTATTACTGAACCAACAAGGAGAATTTCTAAAACTCTTTTAGATGTAGTTATTGTATCTAACAATGATATCTGTGCGGATTCAGGAGTAATAGACGCTGCGAGTATTTCAGATCATGATTGTGTTTATTGCACATTTTACTTAACAAAAAACAGAACTACACCTAAGACTATATTATACAGAGATTTTAAACAGTTTGATTTAGAATGTTTTTATGATGAATGTGATCAAATAGATTGGAATAAAATTATATCCTTGGAAGATATTAATGATAAAATACAATATTTAAATGAAAATATAATTTCTCTATTTGATAAACATGCTCCCATAAAAACATTAAAAATAAGTAAAAAATACAGTCCCTGGATAACTCCGGTTATTCGTATAATGCAAGGTTTAAGAGATAAAGCTTTACTTAAATACAAGAAAAACAAAACTGAAGCAAAATTAAATTATTACAAAGAATTAAGAAATTTAACAACAGCTGCAATACGTCGTGAGAAACAAGCTTTTTTCGAACATCAAATAAATAATAAAATTAAAAACTCCAGGGAGCTGTGGAATAACTTAAAACATATGGGAGTTAAGGGCGAAAACGAAGTAGTTATACCTGTCTCCCTATTAAAACCAGATGACTACTATAAACATACATCGGAAAAACTTAATCAAACGCGTATAAATACAAAAACTTTACAGTTTTATAATAATAATTGTTACGATTCCGAAAATAAAAATTATTTTAATTTTAAATGTGTTGACAGAACAGAAGTTGTTAAAATAATACAATCATTGAAATCTAATGCTTTAGGTAAAGACGGAATTTCAACTAGAATGTTACAAATAATATTACCTAAAATTTCGGATTTAATTACCCACATAATTAATACCAGCCTCATTACAGGAATAGTTCCTGATATTTGGAAAACTGCTATAGTAAAACCTATCCCCAAGCAAAATACTGTAACTACGTTTGATGATCTAAGACCAATTAGTATTTTACCTACGATGTCCAAAGTTCTAGAAAGGATATGTTACCAACAAATTTTGCAATATATAGATGACAAAAAAATTTTACCCACAACTCAATCTGGTTTTAGGAGAGGACATAGTACTAATTCTTGCCTATTAAATATAGTTGATGAAATGATAAAAAATTTTGACAATTCAAAAGTTACTCTCCTTATCCAGATAGACTTTTCTAGAGCTTTCGACATGGTGGATCATAATTTGTTATTAGCAAAATTAAAATATTATAACTTTGGTTGGAGTGCTTTACAATGGTGTTCTAATTACTTGGTCAATAGATCTTTTCAAGTGTCAATGTCATCTAATATGGACTGCATTCAATCAAAAATCTTAACTTTAACTCGAGGCGTGCCTCAAGGTAGCATTTTAGGGCCACTCCTGTATTTAATTTATGTTTCTGATCTGCCAAATATTATAAAACATTGCAGTGTTTATTCTTATGCGGATGATACCCAGATATTAGCATCAATAAATAAAAGTGAGGTAAACAGTAATTTAAAATTTATTAATGAAGATCTTCAAAACCTCTCTGATTGGGTATATAACCATGGGCTTTTAATAAATGCAAATAAATCGTCACTGTTGGTATATGGGTCTAAAGAAACACCTACCATTATTCTTGATGGTTCTATTCTCAAACGTAGTACTGTGATCAAGAGTTTGGGTTTATTTATTGACGAAAATCTATGTTTCCGGGAACACTTAAATAAGAAATTGAGTTCCGCCAAATTTAAACTTAAAATGTTATACCAGTACCGTACTTTACTCTCTTCTGAGATAAAACTACGACTAGTAAAGTCATTAATATTCCCGATTATTGAATATTGTGCTTGTGTTTACGTACCTAATTTAACATTAACTGATAAGAAGAAAATTGATTTGTTCCAAAATTGTTGCCGCAGATATGTATTTAGGGTACGTAAATATGATCACATATCTCAATATCGGGCATCGACGTCATTGCATTTCATTGATACTAGAATAAAAATACTTCTTCTCTGTCTTATACATAAAATAATAATTACAGGATACCCAGAATATTTATCTGATCGACTTATAATTAAAAAAAATCAAATTAATTTACGTAATAATGATTTGTTTATAGTACCATCTTTCAATAAAATTAAATTTAAAAGCTCTTTTTCGTACTTAGCTCCTACACTTTATAACAATATTCCAAACAATTTAAAATCTCTTTCTTACAGTTCATTTGTAAACCATTTGAAAACTTTAGTTCCTTGATATTTCTTTGTAAATATAATTTATTTCTTTTTCATGTACATGTAGATATATGTAGATATATATACTTCTTTTTTATTCTTATTTTTTTGTATTGGTTAGGTGGAAGATCAGCCTTGGCTGAAACTCGCCTTTGAGTGTTTATCTCAATAAAGATTATTATTATTATTATTATTATTATTATTGTAAGCTACATAGGCTGGATTCTAGAATACTTACCACACTTGAAATAGCAATTTTCTTGTTGCAATGTTTTCTTTTAGCTAAAATATGATGGAGAATTTTAAAATTTGGGCGCGAATGCAAATATTGATATGATTTTTTACAAAAATAAAGTCAAATTTTACCTATTCTTGAAATGGATATTTTTGTTAAAACCAGGGCATGTAACCGAAAAAATACTGGTTGACGGTTAACCCTTATAGAGAACGTTATAATAATAAAGGTTTTAGTTCGAAAACCGGTTTTTAAAAATTGGAAACCGGTTTAAACCGGTTAATATATCGGTTAATAAAATAATTTAAAAAAAAATAATTATAAAAATTTGGTAAAAAAATTTCAGAAAAATTAATTAAAAAAAATAATAAAAAATTACCATTTGAGCAAAATATAACAATTAAAAAAAACAATTTAATTAGTGAATATTCACAAAAATTCCCGTAATATATTCAGAAAAACGCAGGTCACTTTTCAAAATTAAACTTGCCTGTGTTGACAAAGGCCGTATTTATTTACAACTTTTTAAGTAACTTTAACGGCCAAAGTGACTACCTACATTTATGACTGTCATGCCTCATGTTCAAATACAAATAGAAAACACAGATATAAAAAAAAATTAATTTTTTTTCTCGCTAAATGATATTAAAATAAAGGTTAATGTTTGCTAAAACCGGTTTATTTTTTTTTTGTTTAACGGTTACCGGTATTTTCGGCCTGAAAAATATCGGCTAAAATTACGGTTAAAGTTTGCAATTTTCGTTGAAAATATCGGTTACCGGTTTTTTTTAACCGGTTACAAGCCCTGGTTAAAACATTAATATTCATGCTTTAGGATCTATACTACGGATAATTTTAGCATTGTACATGCAAAAGTGACCATAACGTGGTACCAATCAGATAATAAACATTTAATTTTCGGGTGTCATTTTAATGAATACGTTGTACATTGTAAGCTACATTGGCTGGACTCTAGAATACCTACCACACTTGAAATAGCAATTTTCTTGTTGCCATGTTTTATTTTGGCTATAATATGATAAACAATTATAAAATTCAGGCGCGGAAGCGAATATTTTTAAATTTTTTACAAAAATAAATTCACATTTTACCAATTCTTAATGAATACGTTGTATATTGTAAGCTACATGCGCTGGAATCTAAAATACCTACCACACTTGAACTAGCAACTTTCTTGTTGCAATGTTTTCTTTTAGCTAAAATATGATGAATAATTATAAAATTCGGGCGTGGAAGCAAATATTTATATGATTTTTTACAAAAATAAAGTCAGATTTTACCTATTCTTGATGAATACGTTGTATATTGTAAGCTACATGGACTGGATTCTAGAATACCTACCACACTTGAAATAGCAATTTTCTTGTTGCAATGTTTTCTTTTAGCTAAAATGTTATGAAAAATTATAAAATTCGTGCGCGGAAGCAAATATTTATATGATTTTTTACAAAAATAAAGTCAGAATTTACCTTTTCTTGATGAATACGTTGTATACTGTAAGCTACATGGGCTGGATTCTAGAATACCTACCACACTTGAATTAGAAATTTTCTTGTTGCAATATTTTCTTTTAGCTAAAATATGATGCAGGATTATAAAATTCGGGCGCGGGAGCAAATATTTATATGATTTTTACAAAAACAAAGTCAGATTTTACCTATTCTTGATGAATACGTTGTATATTGCAAGCTACATAAGCTGGATTCTAGAATAACTACCACACTTGAAATAGCAATTTTCTAGTTGCAATGTTTTCTTTTAGCTGAAGTATGAAAAAGAATTATAAAATTCGGGCGCGGCAGCAAATATATATATGATTTTTTACAAAAATAAAGTCAGATTTTACCTATTTTTGAAATGGATAATTATGTTAAAACATTAATATTTATGCTTTAGGATCTATACTATGGATAATTTTAGCATTGGACATGCAAAAGTGACCAATCAGATAATAAACATTCAATTTTCGGGTGTCATTTTAATGAATACGTTGTATATTGTAAGCTACATGGACAGGATTCTAGAATACCTACCACACTTGAAATAGCAATTTTCTTGTTGCAATGTTTTCTTTTAGCTAAAATATGATGAAGAATTATAAAATTCGGGCGCGGAAGCAAATATTTATATGATTTTTTACAAAAACAAAGTCAGATTTTACCTATTCTTAAAATGGATAATTTTGTTAAAACATTCATATTCATGCTTTAGGATCTATACTATGGATAATTTTAGCATTGGACATGCAAAAGTGACCATAACGTGGTACCAATCAGATTATAAACATTCAATTTTCGGGTGTCATTTTAATGAATACGTTGTATATTGTAAGATACATGGGCTGGATTCTAGAATACCTACCACACATGAAATAGCAATTCTCTTGTTGCAATGTTTTCTTTTAGCTAAGATAAGATAAAGAATTATAAAATTCGGGCGCGGAAGCAAATATTTATATGATTTTTTACAAAAATAATGTCAGATTTTACCTATTCTTGAAGTAGATATTTGTGTTAAAACATTCATGTTCATGTTCTAGGATCTATAATATGGATAAATTTAGCATTGGACATACAAAAGTGACCATAACGTGGTACCAATCAGATATAAACATTTAATTTTTGGGTGCCATTTTAATGAATACGTTGTATATTGTAAGCTACTTGGGCTGGATTCTAGAATACCTACCACACTTGAAATAGCAATTTTCTGGTTGCAATGTTTTCTTTTAGCTAAAACATGATGGAGAATTATAAAATTCGGGCGCGGAAGCAAATATTTATATGATTTTTTATAAAAATAAAGTCGGATTTTACCTATTCTTAATGAATACGTTGTATATTGTAAGCTACATGGGCTGGATTCTAGAATACCTACCACACTTAAAATAGAAATTATCTTGTTGCAATGTTTTCTTTTAGCTAAAATATGATAAAGAATTATAAAATTCGGGCGAGAAAGCAAATATTTATATGATTTTTTACAAAAATAATGTCAGATTTTACCTATTCTTGATGAATACGTTGTATATTGTAAGCTACATGGGCTGGATTTTAAAATACCTACCACACTTGAAATAGCAATTTTCTAGTTGCAATGTGTTCTTTTAGCTAAAATATGATGAAAAATTATAAAATTCTTGCGCAGAAGCATATATTTATATAATTTTTTACAAAAATAAATTTAGATTTTACCTTTTCTTGATGAATACGTTGTATACTGTAAGCTACATGGGCTGGATTCTAGAATTCCTACTACACTTGATATAGCAATTTCCTTCATGCAATGTTCTATTTTAGCTAAAATATGATGAAGAACTATAAAATTCGGGCGCGAAAGCAAATATTTATATGATTTTTTACAAAAATAAAGTCAGTTTTTACCTATTCTTGATATGGATAATTTTGTTAAAACATTCATATTTATGCTTTTGGATCTATACTATGGCCAATTTCAGCATTGGATATGCAAAAGTGACCATAACGTGGTACCAGTCAGATAATAAACATTCAATTTTCGGGTGTCATTTTAATGAATACGTTGTATATTGTAAGCTACATGGCCTGGATTCTAGAATACCTACCACACTTGAAATAGCAATTTTCTGTTGCAATGTTTTCTTTTAGCTAAATTATGATGAAGAATTATAAAATTCGGGCGCGGAAGCAAATATTTATATGATTTTTTACAGAAATAAAATCAGATTTTACCTTTTCTTGATGAATACGTTGTATATTGTAAGCTACATGCGCTGGAATCTAGAATACCTACCACACTTGAAATAGCAATTTTCTTGTTGCAATGTTTTCTTTTAGCTAAATTATGATGAATAATTATAAAATTCGGGCGTGGACGCATATATTTATATGATTTTTTACAAAAATAAAGTCAGATTTTACCTATTCTTGATGAATACGTTGTATATTGTAAGCTACATGGACTGGATTCTAGAATACCTACCACACTTCAAATAGCAATTTTCTTGTTACAATGTTTTCTTTTAGCTAAAATGTTATGAAAAATTATAAAATTCGTGCGCAGAAGCAAATATTTATATGATTTTTTACAAAAATAAAGTCAGAATTTACCTTTTCTTGATGAATACGTTGTATACTGTAAGCTACATGGGCTGGATTCTAGAATACATACCACACTTGAAATAGCAATTTTCTTGTTGCAATGATTTCTTTTAGGTAAAATATGATAAAGAATTTTAAAATTCAGGCGCGGAAGCAAATATTTATATGATTTTTTACAAAAATAATGTCAGATTTTACCTTTTCTTGATGAATACGTTGTATACTGTAAGCTACATGGGCTGGATTCTAGAATACCTATCACACTTGAAATAGCAATTTTCTAGTTGCAATGTGCTCTTTTAGCTAAAATATGATGAAAAATTATAAAATTCTTGCGCGGAAGCATATATTTATATAATTATTTACAAAAATAAATTTACATTTTACCTTTTCTTGATGAATACGTTGTTTACTGTAAGCTACATGGGCTGAATTCTAGAATAACTACTACACTTGATATAGCAATTTTCTTTGTGCAATGTTCTATTTTAGCTAAAATATGATGAAGAATTATAAAATTCGGGCGCGGAAGCAAATATTTATATGATTTTTTACAAAAATAAAGTCAGATTTTACCTATTCTTGAAGTGGATATTTGTGTTAAAACATTCATGTTCATGATTTAGGATCTATAATATGGATAAATTTAGCATTGGACATACAAAAGTGACCAATCAGATAATAAACATTCAATTTTTGGGTGCCATTTTAATGAATACGTTGAATATTGTAAGCTACTTGGACTTGATTCTAGAATACCTACCACACTTGAAATAGCAATTTTCTTATTGCAATGTTTTCTTTTAGCTAAAATATTAAGAAGAATTATAAAATTCGGGCGCGGAAGCGAATATTTATATGATTTTTTACAAAAATAAAGTCAGATTTTACCTATTCTTAATAAATACTTTGTATATTGTAAGTTACATGGGCTGGCTTCTAGAATACCTACCACACTTGAAATAGCAATTTTATTGTTGCAATGTTTTCTTTTAGCTAAAATATGATGAAGAATTATAAAATTCAGGCGCGGAAGCAAATATTTATATGATTTTTTACAAAAATAAAGTCAGATTTTACGTATTCTTGATATGGATAATTTTGTTAAAACATTCATATTCATGCTTTAGGATCTATACTATGGATAATTTTAGCATTGGACATGCAAAAGTGACCATAACGTGGTACCAGTCAGATAATAAACATTAAATTTTCGGTTGTCATTTTAATGAATACGTTGTATAGTGTAAGCTACATGGCCTGGATTCCAGAATACCTACCACACTGGTAATAGCAATTTTATTGTTGCAATGTTTTCTTTTAGCTAAAATATGATAAAGAATTATAAAATTCGGGCGCGGAAGCATATATTTGTATGATTTTTTACAAAATTAAAGTCAGATTTTACCTATTCTTGAAGTGGATATTTTTGTTAAAACTATACTATGGATAATTTCAAGCATTGGACATGCAAAAGTGACCAAAACGTGATACCAATCAGATAATAAACATTCAATTTTCGGGTGTCATTTTAATGAATACGTTGTATATTGTAAGCTACATGGGCTGGATTCTAGAATACCTACCACACTTGAAATAGAAATTTTCTTGTTGCAATGTTTTCTTCTAGCTAAAATATGATGAAGAATTATAAAATTCGGGCGTGGAAGCAAATATTTATATGATTTTTTACAAAAATAAAGTCAGATTTTACCTATTCCTGAAATGGATAATTTTGTTACAACATTCAGTCATGCTTTAGGATCTATATTATGGATAATTTTAGTATTGGACATGCAAAAGTGACCATAACGTGGTACCAATCAGATTATAAACATTAAATTTTCGGGTGTCATTTTAATGAATACGTTGTATATTGTAAGATACATGGGCTGGATTCTAGAATACCTACCACACATGAAATAGCAATTCTCTTGTTGCAATGTTTTCTTTTAGCTAAGATAAGATAAAGAATTATAAAATTCGGGCGCGGAAGCAAATATTTATATGATTTTTTACAAAAATAAAGTCAGATTTTACCTATTCTTGAAGTGGATATTTGTGTTAAAACATTCATGTTCATGATTTAGGATCTATAATATGGATAAATTTAGCATTGGACATACAAAAGTGACCAATTAGATAATAAACATTCAATTTTTGGGTGCCATTTTAATGAATACGTTGTATATTGTAAGCTACTTGGGCTGGATTCTAGAATACCTACCACATTTGAAATAGCAATTTTCTTATTGCAATGTTTTCTTTTAGCTAAAATATGATGAAGAATTACAAAATTCGGGCGCTGAAGCAAATATTTATATGATTTTTTACAAAAATAAAGTCAGATTTTACCTATTCTTGATAAATACGTTGTATATTTTAAGCTACATGGGCTGGATTCTAGAATACCTACCACACTTGAAATAGCAATTTTCTAGTTGCAATGTTTTTTTTAGCTAAAATATGAAAAAGAATTATAAAATTCGGGTGCGGCAGCAAATATTTATATGATTTTTTACAAAAATAAAGTCAGATTTTACCTATTCTTGAAATGGATAATTTTGTTAAAACATTAATATTTATGCTTTAGGATCTATACTATGGATAATTTTAGCATTGGACATGCAAAAGTGACCAATCAGATAATAAACATTTAATTTTTGGGTGTCATTTTAATGAATACGTTGTATATTGTAAGCTACTTGGGCTGGATTCTAGAATACCTACCACACTTGAAATAGCAATTTTCTTGTTGCATTGTTTTCTTTTAGCTAAAATATGATGAAGAATTATAAAATTCGGGCGCGGAAGAAAATATTTATATGATTTTTTACAAAAATAAAGTTAGATTTTACCTATTCTTGAAATGGATAATTTTGTTAAAACATTCACTCATGCTTTAGGATCTATACCATGGATAATTTTAGCATTGGACATGCAAAAGTGACCATAACGTGGTACCAATCAGATTATAAACATTCAATTTTCGGGTGTCATTTTAATGAATACGTTGTATATTGTAAGATACATAGGCTGGATTCTAGAATACCTACCACAAATGAAATAGCAATTCTCTTGTTGCAATGTTTTCTTTTAGGTAAGATAAGATAAAGAATTATAAAATTCGGGCGCGGAAGCAAATATTTATATGAATTTTTACAAAAATAAAGTCAGATTTTACCTATTCTTGAAGTGGATATTTGTGTTAAAACATTCATGTTAATGCTTTAGGATCTATAATATGGAGAAATTTAGCATTGGACATGCAAAAGTGACCATAACGTGGGACCAATCAGTTAATAAACATTTAATTTTCGGGTGTTATTTTAATGAATACGTTGTATATTGAAAGCTACATGGGCTGGATTCTAGAATACCTACCACACTTGAAATAGCAATTTTCTTGTTGCAATGTTTTCTTTTAGCTAAAATATGATGAAGAATTATAAAATTCGGGCGCGGAAGCAAATATTTATATGATTTTTTACAAAAATAAAGTCAGATTTTACCTATTCTTGAAGTGGATAATTTTGTTAAAACATTCAGTCATGCTTTAGGATCTATACTATGGATAATTTTAGCATTGGACTTGCAAAAGTGACCATAACGTGGTACTAATCAGATTATAAACATTCAATTTTCGGGTGTCATTTTAATGAATACGTTGTATATTGTAAGATACATGGGCTGGATTCTAGAATACATACCACACATGAAATAGCAATTCTCTTGTTGCAATGTTTTCTTTTAGCTAAGATAAGATAAAGAATTACAAAATTCGGGCGCGGAAGCAAATATCTATATGACTTTTTACAAAAATAAAGTAAAATTTTACCTATTCTTGAATAGGATATTTGTGTTAAAACATTCATGTTCATGATTTAGGATCTATAATATGGATAAATTTAGCATTGGACATACAAAAGTGACCATAACTTGGTACCAATCAGATAATAAACATTCAATTTTTGGGTGCCATTTTAATGAATACTTTGTATATTGTAAGCTACTTGGGCTGGATTCTAGAATACCTACCACACTTGAAATAGCAATTTTCTTATTGCAATGTTTTCTTTTAGCTAAAATATGATGAAGAATTATAAAATTCGGCCGCGAAAGCAAATATTTATATGATTTTTTACAAAAATAATGTCACATTTTACCTATTCTTGATGAATACGTGGTATATTGTAAGCTACATGGGCTGGATTCTAGAATACCTACCACACTTGAAATAGCAATTTTCTATTTGCAATGTGTTCTTTTAGCTAAAATATGATAAAAAATTATAAAATTCTTGTGGGGAAGCATATAATTATATAATTATTTACAAAAATATATTTAGATTTTACCTTTTCTTGATGAATACGTTGTATACTGTAATCTACATGGGTTTAATAAAGATTTAATTTTCGGGTGTCATTTTAATGAATACGTTGTATTTTGTAAGCTACATGGGCTGGATTCTAGAATACCTAACACACTTGAAATAGCAATTTTGTTGTTGCAATGTTTTCTTTTAGCTAAAATATGATGAAGAATTATCAAATTCAGGCGCGGAAGCAAATATTTATATGATTTTTTACAAAAATTAAGTCAGATTTACCTATTCTTGAAATGAATATTTTTGTTAAAACATTCATATTCATGCTTTTGGATCTATACTATGGATAATTTTAGCATTGGACATGCAAAAGTGACCATAACGTGGTACCAATCAGATTATAAACATTCAGTTTTCGGGTGTCATTTTAATGAATACGTTGTATATTGTAAGATACATGAGCTGGATTCTAGAATACCTACTACACATAAAATAGCAATTTACTTGTTGCAATGTTTTCTTTTAGCCAAAAATAAGATAAAAAATTATAAAATTTAAGCGCGGAAGCAAATATTTATATAATTTTTTACAAAAATAAAGTCAGATTATGATTTTTTACAAAAATAAAGTCAGATTTTACCTATTCTTGAAATGGATATTTTTGTTAAAACATTCATGTTCATGCTTTAGGATCTATAATATGGATAAATTTAGCATTGGACATACAAAAGTGACCATAACGTGCTATCAATCAGATTATAAACATTCAATATTTGTGTGTCATTTTAATGAATACGTTGTATATTGTAAGCTATTTGGGCTGGATTCTAGAATACCTACCACCCTTGAAATAGCAATTTTCTTGTAGCAATGTTTTCTTTTAGCTAAAATATGATGAAAAATCATAAAATTCGGCCGCGGAAGTAAATATTTATATGATTTTTCACAAAAATAATGTCAGATTTTATCTATTCTTAATGAATACGTTGTATATTGTAAGCTACATGGGCTGGATACTAGAATACCTACCACACATGAAATAGCAATTTTCTTGTTGCAATGTTTTCTTTTAGCTAAAGTATGATGAAGAATTATAAAATTCGGGCGCGGAAGCAAATTTTTATATGATTTTTTACAAAAATAAAGTCAGATTTTACCTATTTTTGATGAATACGTTGTATATTGTAAGCTACATAGGGTGGATTCTAGAATTCCTACCACACTTGAAATAGTAGTTTTCTTGTTGCAACGTTTTCTTTTAGCTAAAATATGATAAAAAATTATAAAATTCGTGCGAGGAAGCAAATATTTGTATAATTTTTTACAAAAATAAATTTAGATTTTACCTTTACTTGATGAATACGTTGTAAGCTACATGGGCTGGATTCTAGAATACCTACTACACTTGATATACCAATTTTCTTCCTGCAATGTTTTATTTTAGCTTAAATATGATGAAGAATTATAAAATTCGGGCGCGGCAGTAAATATTTATATGATTTTTACAAAATTAATGTAAGATTTTACCTATTCTTGAAATGGATATTTTTGTTAAAACATTGATATTTATGCTTTAGGATCTATACTATGGATAATTTTAGCATTGCTACATGTGCTGGATTCTAGAATACCTACCACACATGAAATAGCAATTTTCTTGTTGCAATTTTTTCTATTAGCTAAAATATATTAAAGAATTATAAAATTTGGGCGCGGATGCAAATATTTATATGATTTTTTACAAAAATTAAGTCAGATTTTACCTATTCTTGAAATGGATATCTTTGTTAAAACATACATATTTATGCTTTAGGATTTATACTATGGATAATTTTAGCATTGGACATGCAAAAGTGACCAAAACATGGTACCAATCAGATAAGAAACATTAATTTTTCGGGTGTCATTTTAATGAATACGTTGTATATTGTAAGCTACAAGGGCTGGATTCTAGAATACCTACCACATTTGAAATAGCCATTTTCTTGTTACAATGTTTTCTTTTAGCTATAATATGATGAAGAATTATAAAATTCGGGCGCAGAAGCAAATATTTATATGATTTTTTACCAAAATAAAGTCCGATTTTAACTATTTTTGATGAATACGTCGTATATTGTAAGCTACATGCGCTGGATTCTAGAATAACTACCACACTAGAAATAGCATTTTTCTTGTTGCAATGATTTCTTTTAGCTAAAATATGATGAAAAATTATAAAATTCGGTCGCGGAAGCAAATATTTATATGATTTTTTTACAAAATAAAGTCAGATTTCCCCTATTCTTGAAATGGATATTTTTGTTAAAACATTCATAATCATGCTTTAGGATCTATACTATGGATGGTTTTAAGCATTGAACATGCAAAAGTGTCCTAAACGTGGTACTAATCAGATAATAAAAATTTAATTTTCGGGTGTCATTTTAATGAATACGTTGTATTTTGTAAGCTACATGGGCTGCATTCTAGAATACCTAACACGCTTGAAATAGCAATTTTGTTGTTGCATTGTTTTCTTTTAGCTAAAATATCTTGAAGAATTATAAAATTCGGGCGCGGAAGCAAATATTTATATGATTTTTTACAATAATAAAGTCAGATTTTACCTATTTTTGATGAATACGTCGTATATTGTAAGCTACATGGGTTGGATTCTATAATATCTACCACACTTGAAATAGCAATTTTCTTGTTGCAATGTTTTCTTTTAGCTAAAATACTAGCGAATTCTCGACTACGCCGAGCATTCCCTAGAGCACTGCTGTCAGTATAAAAAACAAATGCCGATCGACATGAAACAATTATTTCATAGTTTCACGTCAGGCCTCACCGAGACCTTTCATTAGATTGCAAACATGATATACCTAATTCCTACCCAGACTTTTCATTTGATACCATACACGACATACTTCTGTCAACTTTCTGCATAAAAGAAAAGTCGATCGACATGAAACATTTTTATCATATTTACACGCTAGCCCACACCGAGACTTTTCATTTGATACCAAACACTATATACATGTGACAACCTTTTGCAAAAAACAAATACCGATCGACTTAGCACACTTTTGTCAATTCTGCACGCTAGACCTCTCCGAGACCTTTCATTTGATACCAAACACGACATACTTCTGACAACCTTTTGCATAAAACAAAAGCCGATCGTCATGGAACATTTTTGTCAAATCTGCACGTTAGCCCTCAACGAGACCTTTCATTTGAGACTAAACTCAACATACCTTTGAGATATTGTTGTAAAAAACAAAAGCCGGTCAACATTGACCCTTTTTGTTAATTCTGCACGCCAGCCCTTATCGAGCCTTTTCATTTGATACCAAACACCACATACTTCTCACAACTTTTTCCAAAAAACAAAAGCCATTCGATATAGAACATTTTTGTTAATTTTGCAAGCTAGCCCTCATCGTGACCTAGCCTAATATAACATTATTAAACATTTGGCAATATTGACTTATGTAATTCGAAAATACTCAAACGAGACATTTTTCTTACAACATTTTGCAAAAAAACAAATTCTAATCTACGTAGAACATTTTTGTCATTCGTGCACACCAGTCCGTATTGTGTCGTTTCCTTAAAACCCAAGGACAACGTACTTTTAACAACTTTTTACGAAAAACAAATGCAGATCGACATGACACATTTTTTTTGTCATTTTAAAACTGGCCCTTATGGTTTCCTTTCCTTTAATAACTAACACAGCAAAGTATTCAATTTATTTTATTAAGAAATATTTGATATTTATCTAGTTACTTTATAATATAGCAACACTGTTTGTAGTAGTAGTACATTTTTAAATTTATAAATTAATATTGTCAACCCTAATACAACTGCCACCGTCTTCAGTGAAGTTAGTTTAGGAATATTTGGTTTTAATTTAGTTACTTTATCACGCATTTGGCAACATTTACTTTTGACATTGGAAACGTCAAAATTTATATTAATTAAGCCGATCGACATTTACCATTTTTATTAATTCTGCACACCAGCCTTCATTTAAACCTTTCATTTGATTTTATACACCACACACTTCTGACAACTTTTTGCAAAAAACAACTACCAATTGACATAGCACATTTTTGTCAATTCTGCACGCTAGCCCTCTCCGAGACCTTTGATTTGATACCAAACACGACATACTTCTGACAACTTTTTGCATAGAACAAAAGCCGATCGATATGGAACATTTTTGTCAATTCTGCACGCCAGCCCTCAACGAGACCTTTCATTTGAGACCATACCTTTGAGAAATTTTTGCAAAAACAAAAGCCGATCAACATTGACCTTTTTTGTTAATTCTACACGCTAGCCCTTATCGAGCCTTTTCATTTGATTCCAAACACCACATACTTCTCACAACTTTTTCCAAAAAACAAAAGCCGTTCGTGACCTAGCGTAATATAACATTCACTGTCTTCAGTAACGTTCATTTGGGAATATTTGTTCTTTGTTTAGTTACTTTATTAAACATTTGGCAATATTGACTTATGTAATTCGAAAATACTCAAACACGGCATTTTTCTGACAACATGTTGCAAAAAACATATTCTAGTCTACGTAGAACATTTTTGTCATTCGTGCACACCCATCCACATTGTGTCGTTTCCTTAAAACCCAAGGACGACCTACTTCTAACAACTTTTTACGAAAAACAAATGCAGATTGACATGACACATTTTTTTTGTCATTTTAAAACTGGCCGTTATGGTTTCCTTTCTTTTGATAACAAACACAGTAAAGTATTCAATTTATTTTATTAAGGAATATTTGATTTTTATTTAGTTACTTTATAATTTGGCAACACTGTTTATATTAAAAAATAGTAGTTAATTAAATTTATAAATTAAGATTGTCAACCCTAATACAACTGCCACCGCCTTCAGTGAAGTTAGTTTAGGAATATTTGGTTTTAATTTAGTTACTTTATCATACATTTGGCAACATTGACTTTTGACATTGGAAACGTCAAAATTTATATTAATTAAATACGTTATGTTTTAAACTTAAATTAGTTGTAAAACCTTGCTCAAGATTATTAATCATGATACTGTATTCACTTCTTTAATATCAATGTTCTGTTTGAAAATACAATCCTTTAAAATTCATAGACTGATTGTCGTAAGTGACAGATGACAGGTTGTTTCTTTTTAAATTTAGACATGGCTTCTAGGATCCTTCTAGAATTTTTTGTTTCAAAATGAAAAAAATGTGTGGTTTTTTATTAATTTACGCAAAAACTGCTCGACGTAAAAATATGAAACACCAAAAAGGCACACCTACGCATCATTCTCTACAACTTGATATTATTATACATAACAATTTCATAAATGTTTAAGGCTGTAGGTTTGTCCGAAAATTTGGCGATCGTCATGATGAAAATAAATATAGATTAGGACACATGCCTTTTAGTATATAGGATAGTATATAAGTCAATGTACAGAGAAACAAGTATTCTTTTCTCTCATATTTCATATGTACGTATGAGCTCTGCTCAGAATAAAGTTATATTTTTATTAATTATCAATAAACATAATATAATTAGTACAAATATAACGTTTCTTTTCTACAAGAGTACATTTATTAAAGTGGTTGATCTGTGTATTGGAGTTGGAGTAGTATCCTTGTTTTACATTGAGTGTTACAAATGTATTATTGTGCATAGTGGGTATAGGGGTGATTTGCAGGAGTTCTGCTTGCAACAAAGGAATATGAACGTCTATTATCAATTCTAATTTGAATTTTTTATATTTACAGTAAACTTTAATTAATTGTTGATTTTGCCAATTATTTAATATGAGGTTTTTAAGGTCATTTGCTAACAATTTAGAAATTTCTGATTTTATATCTTCTCTAGATAATATTCCAAAATACAGTGTATTTGTTTCACAGAACGCGAAAGTTGTTTCGACTTCATTCCTGATGCTTATTAAATTAGCAGACGTAAACATTAATTATAGACGGAGAAAAATATGTATGGAATGAGAATACTAATAAATTGGAAAAAACAATAACAGAGACAGAACCGAATCACGATCCAAAAAACTCAAGAACATAAATGGGAATAAAAAATCTAGGACTGATATACAGGCGACGACCGACATGAATACTCACAAAAAGAAAAGTATTTGGAAACTAGCAACGTGGAATGTTAAAAGTATGAATGGGAAAGAACATGAACTTTACGATTAATTTAATAAATTAAATTTAGATATATTAGGAATAACAGAAACAAAAAAGAAAGGTAAGGGGAAATAATTATCCCGATGCAAGAAGCAAGAAGAATCGCAAAGGACAAGAAACAATGGGCAAAATTAGTGCACGTGTGAAATTACTGGACATTAAATTATGTAAATTAAATTAAGATTAAATGAAAATGTATACATCCTACACCTGAGGGTAGAAGAATGACTGACTATATATATATATATATATATATATAT
Organism: Stenolophus ochropezus; assembly: GCA_035578165.1. Lineage (NCBI taxonomy): Eukaryota > Metazoa > Arthropoda > Insecta > Coleoptera > Carabidae > Stenolophus > Stenolophus ochropezus. The sequence continues at coordinate 55,365 of JAQOWZ010000087.1, forward strand.
ATATATATATATATATATATATATATATATATATATATAGCATTAATTGTGTGATAATGTTCTCGATGTAGAGTTTATCTCCCATTACGTCTATGATTTTGCCAATGCTATTTTCTAAGTTATTAATTTTATCTTGTATTAGTTTGTTATTTTTATTGATTTTGTCGACTTGTTTATTGAAATATTTGGAAATATTTTGGTTAGAAATAATTGCTTGATTTATGTTTTCGTTTAGAATATTTTCATTTTCGTTTATTAATTTTAAAGCGTTGTCGTACTTTTCTTGGTCAGAAGAATGTAAATTACCTGTTATTGTTTTAATAATAAAACCTAGTTAGTTTGCTATTCCTCGTTTTACTTTATCATTATCATGAAATAAGACCTGTATTTTATTATTAGCTATATCTAAGAAGTTTTCTAATATTACAAGATTATTATTTAATTCTACTACGTAATTACTGCTACTATATTTATTATTAATTTCTAGTTTAATTTTATTATAATGTAGGGTCAGATTATTATAGGCTTCTTTAATTTTGTTAAGTTTAAGGTTTATATAAATAAACTTATTATTATTAGATATGAGGCGTCACCTAATTTTAGGATGTTTATTCCGGGGTTTTCTCTTTCGTCCCGGATGTTGACGGCAATGCAGGATCGTATGGCTCTGTAAATTTACGATATGGTTTTAGATTATCAACTTTTATTTTTTTATTTTTATCTGTAATAATTTGGGCTCTGTCTTTATTGTAAGTTTGAACTTTTTGTTGTTTATAGCACGGTTTTTCTATTTTACCCGAGTTGCGTTTTGTTTGTTTTTCGTAAGCTTTTTCGGGCAATTTACATGTGTCCACTTGTGAAGTTGCGTATTTTGTTTTGTTTTTGTCTAATAGGATTTTAGTTTCATTGTAGATTTTGTTCATTATGTCTTTGTGTGTTTGTATGTAATTGTCTGTTATTATTTCAGGGGAAGTTTCTTCTTGTGATACGTTGAAATGGCCAAAAAGAATTTCGTTCGGGGTTCTTTTAGTTACTGAGGGGATGGTTTGGTTGTAAGCTTGTAAGGCATATCGAGTTTTGCTGCTGATGTTTAAATCTTTCAAATCTTTATTTTGTTCTAAGATTCGCATATATTCCACAATAGTCGAATGGAATCTTTCAATATTGCCGTTGCTCTTTGAATTGTTTACGCTTATTAGATATATGCGAATGTTTTTAGAGGATAGGAAATTTAAAATTAGTTGATTGTTAAATTGCAATCCATTGTCCGAGATTATTAATTTAGGATGTATTTAATTAATTTTTAAACTACAGTAATTGTGTTTGTTTCAGGTAGATGTTAAATTTGAGCATGTTTAGAGAAGCTATCAATAATTGTCAAAAATTTGTGTTTCTTTAGGGAGAGTATATCGATGATGAATAATCTCTAGTGGTTTTGAGGCGGTTGGTGTTTTAATGAAGGGGGTTTTTGAGTGGGTTTCTTTCGTATTTATTTTCTTGACAAGTGTCACAATTCTTTATAAATTTTGAAACAGTTAGTTGCATATTTGGCCAATAGTAATTATTTTTAAGTTTTTTATAAGTCTCAATTATGCCATGATGGTTTGTTTTGCCATTATGATAATTTTGGATTAGTTCTTGTTGTTCATCGTGTGATTCAACGGCATTTAGTTGGGCTTTGCAACATATTAATTGGTATGTACCAGGCTGGAAGTATACTTTCAGGATACTATTTAACATTGATCTTAATGTTTCTGGTACTATACAGTGATATTTTATACCGGGAGCGAGATATTCTTTAATAAATTTTAGTAATGTGTCCCGAGAATTTATTTTGTTAATATACATGTACATTATTTGTTTATCATGTCCAAATAATTTTTTTATCTCTAATGTGCTTTTTGAATTTGTTTCTTTAAATACGATTTGGTTTTTGCCGAAATTTATAGGGTCGTCTATATAAGATAGTCCGTTAATCGGTGATTCGTCATCTGAGTGTTGATTGTGTGTGTAACTGTCCTTTTCCACGATAACAGAACTAGTATAGTGTTCAACATTTTTTAAAGTGAATACGTTTATTTGAATGTTTGTATTTTTAAATATTTCTTTTAGTAGCTTTTCTATATTACTCCAATTTTGGTTATCTAATCATGATGCGATTTTTGGCATATTAATAGAATTAATTTTGTTTTGTTTTAAGTAATCTCTTAATTGTTTTAAACAGTTTTGTATATTCTCAAGTGTTGGTTCATGGTAATACTTCCTTTTAGTGATTAAATGAATTACCAATCTAGGAGACATTTAAATAGCTATATCTTTTTTATACTAACTTTTTCTAAATTATTAGTTGTTTGAAACCTTTCATTAATTTGTTTGGCGAAGCCTTGGCTCATTTTAAAGTCTTGAGATATACGTGTACTATGGGTTCAGTTTGATTAAAGATGTCAGAATTTTTATAATTTATTTCGAATGATTTTGGGATTCTAGATAGATAGTCCGCGACATAATTTTCCTTGCCTTTTTTATATTCTACTTTGTAATTATATTACGATAATTTTGATTTCCATCTTATAATTTTTTGATTAGGTTCTTTCAGACTATTGAGCCAATTCAATGATTTGTGGTCTGTTATTATATGAAATTTCTTTCCATATAAATATGGATGAAAATGTTTAACTGCCCAGATGATAGCCAGCATTTCTTTTCCAATAGTAGCGTAATTGATTTCGATTTTTTGAGAGAGTACCGCTCCTATTGCATAGTCTGAAGCATCCGTAGTTAATCGAAATGGTTCGGAAAAATCGGGATTCCTATGATATTAAACAAATAGTTCTTATAAAAAATAGACTACAATATTCCTTTATTTAGCATAAATTATTAATACATATTAATTATACACGTTTACTACGTATTACATATATGTATACACACATTTACTTGTTATAGAGTTCTATTACAACAGCAACAATTTTAAGATGCCCAAATAACTCGATGAACACGTTCACCGTTTGGTGTTTTCCTTTGTTGTTCCTGACCAGCAGCAAGCTTTGGAAATTTGTCTATGACAAACAATATGAGAAACATTTACAAGATTCCTAATTATGAATATATATAGCCATTTACCTTTTAACAAATCCTCTTGAGCTAACCTCAAAGTCATTTTTGCAATGTTTATTTACCTATTATTGCATAAATCACTCATATTTACACAAAGTACTTAATAATATGCCTAGATTACTTTTATTTCTTCAAAAATACTTGTAATTATTTAATAACAATTTATAATAACATATAATACACTGAAATGTCATTTTAATATTATATTTTGTTCTAGTTAAACATTCTGCCGTAAGATGTCTCGAGGAGCATTAAATAATTTATGTTTTTGATTAACATAGCGTATATTTAATTAAACAAGAACTTTCTACTTTTAAACATATTTATTAGGTGTAATTATTTATCAGGTAAATATATCATATTTAAATGGCATAAAAACTGAAACTGTTTCCATTACAAAATCTAGATTACAAATCCATATATCACTTGATCTGTCAGTCTGATTTTAGTAACAAAAAATATTTTTTAGGACAACATATCATATTTAAACTGCAACAATAAAATTAATAAATACAATTAAATGTGGATATTGGCTGAGAGTATAAATAATGCAAATAAGTGTTGAGGTTAGCCGGAAGGATTGGAAGAAGTTACATAATTTTATTGTTTCAGAACAAGTCCAGACAACAATACTAGTGGATTTATATATATAGGAGACAACAATTAAAGTGTTTGTTGCAATGTATTGAGGATATATGTTGATGCATGTGAATTTTACGACTCAAGAGAAAGTGTTAAACAAAACTAAAGTGTATTACTACCAGATTTCAGATAGGATGTTTATGATGATAAATTAGTAATAAAAGAACGTATTGTTACTCCGTTTGTTGCTACAGGTAGCTGTGTATACGTGTTTTGGTACAAAATAACGTAACATAGATTTGACAGCACATAAAATTGACTATATTATTACAAATATTTTCATGAAATGTATTATATATTTATAAATAAATGGTTATAACAAGGTACTATGTGTATATTTAACAACAATTCATTTTGTTTACTTTAAGAATAGCAAACTAAATGTTATTATGACAAATATCAATGTTTACAATAAATATATGTAGTTTAGCATAATATCAGCAAGTATATACTATAATAAATTCTTGATCCAACACCTTACATTTATCTCATTGTTGCTGGGTGTACATAAACAATGTTTCTCTTGATGAACTTAATTTCTGATGCTTAATCCAGCATAAATATGACTAGAACAATTGTTGATTAAGGATTTCGTGGTTTAAATCACTCTCTATATTGTTTAAATGATGAAAACCTAACCTGCCAAATAAAAGTTATTAATCAAAAATATATATAAAAAAGCATTGATTACCTTTCTCTTCTTGCTGGATATTATATTATAATATTTGCTCTGGACATATGATAGTTTTAACTAAAAATCTAAATTTTATAGTAAAATTTCACAAAAAAAGTCTAGGATTATGACTATATGTTACCGAGATTTTACAATTTGTATCTTGTAAATCGTAAATAGTAAGATACCATAAAATTGCACTAATTATAATAATATAATGTCTTAACATAAAAAATATATTTTTTAGTAAAATTACACATAAGTTTAACAATATATAAGTACAATTTAACAAGAATCTACATAATGTTACTTGTCAATGGTACCAAACTTTTAACTTCCATAATATTGTATTAAAAATATTCATATTTACACAGAATACATAAATTTAAAAGTTATATGTTTCTGTTTATTTGCATGCAAAACTAAATAAAAATATATATAACTTAATACTTACATCTTACGGCCGCTTGCTGAACTACAACTACTAGTAACATCTTTACGGATATACAATTAACTAGTAATGTCGTTAATGTAGGGCGCTGTTAATTGAATTTGAATTAACTTATTCTTATTACTTAATTAACAGTGACTTTTAGTGATTAAATAGTAATGTACGTTTAAATATAAGTATTTTTTGCAAATATTAGTATTTTTTAAGTCATAATAAGTAGGTAATGTTACTGCAATTAACAGGTACTTTAAGAGTATTTGCCTATTGTTGCTGTTTGTCTGCAGCAATTAAAAATATGTATAATTACGTACTTATTACGTCATCAATGGTATTTAAAATTGTTATTTTACCTTTGAATTGAATAATTAAACTCACAAAAAATCAAATTGTCTTTATAGTATCGTAAAAGTAACGAGCTCTCCTTCAGAGAGGTCTTTACTCTTGTGAATTATTACTTGACTTTGCTGACTGGCTATAGTAAACTAAAACTTTTCCTTCAAATAAAACATTTAAGCTCGCTAGTCAATTAATATCATTATACCTAACAAACAACGAGCTCTCCTTCAAAGAGGTACTTTACTCTAGTGAATTATTTTCTAAATTTTTCTGCCTTGCTATTTTAAATTAAGTAATTTGCTTCAAATTAAATATTTAAACCCGCTAGTCCATAAGTTAATATCGTTGTACCCAATCAACAACCACCTCTCCTTCAGAAAGGTATTTTACTCTAATGAATTATTACTAGATTTTGCGGACTGTCCATTTGAATTTCAGATATTCGCTTATAGATGGAATCGATTCAAATTTAATATTTCACCTCCAAATTAGGTGCGATATCATTTTGTAAAGTATCAATATGATGTCCTCTTCCAGAGAGGTATTTTACTCTACAGATATTTAACAAATCCTTGTTGAACGAGTATTGTCAGATAATTGCGCCACTTGCTTTAAATTTCATATCCGAGCTATAACTATCACCTAGTACATTAAGCACCCGCATATGAAATACATACACTTCCCTAGAGAGGTACTTTACTCTACATCATCTAGAAGATCAAGTACCCGCATATGAATGACATAGACCCCTCCAGAGAGTTACCTTACTCTAGTGATATTTAACATATCCTTGCTGAGTGTTTATAATTGCGCTACGTGCTTTAAATTTCATATTTGTGCTTAGCTTACTGTCACCTAGTACATTGAGCACCCGCATATGAAAGACGTAGACCCAGGGGCGGACTGTGAGCCTTGGGGCCCTGGGCTTATGTTGTTTGGGGGCCCTTCATTAAGAACCTTTTATCCGGCAGTTTATCAAAAAACTGTTATTGTTTTTTTTTTAATAAAAAAAAATACCCGGCAACGGGAATACAAGAACTTTTTTATTTTATATTCCAAATTAACATTAACAAAAACAGAAAATAACACTTTTTCTTATAAATAATAATAATTTATACACATATATACGCATATTTATAAAAATGATTACGCTAATCCTCATATTCCGATATTTAAAATTTAATATTTATTGTTTTAGGAAAAGTTAAATACTAGGATTAGATTAAATTACATTTTAAGAAATAAATTGGCAAAATTAGAGTTGAATTCGTTAATCCATAGTTTTTCTTATTTCTTATATCTACTTCGTGCAGCTGTCTGGTCAACTTATCCCTATTCCTATTCAAATAAAAATTACCGAAACAAGGTCTACACGCAAATTTATTTAAGCATCGCTGCAGGGGGGCCTTTGAATCGCGGGGCCCTGGGCTGCAGCCCTTAAAGCCCATGCCCAAATCCGCCCTTGCGTAGACCTCTCCGGAGAGCTACTTTACTCTACAGATATTTAACAAATCCTTGCTGACCGATTATTCATAGATAATTGCGCCACTTGCTTTAAATTTCATATCCAAGCTTACTATCATCTAGTACATCAAGCACCTGCATATGAAAGACGTAGACCTCTCTAGAGAGTTACTTTACTCTAACTATATTTTTTATATCCTTGCTAACCGAGTACTTATAATTGCGCCACTTGTTGAAGGAAAGCTCGTTGTTGGTACGGTACAATGATATTAACTGATGAGCCTGTAAGCAAAATCTAGTAACAATTTACTAGGGTAAATATACTTTTGGAACTTGGAAGAAGAGCTCGTTGTTGGTAGAGTACAATATTAATTTAGGGACTTGGGAGGTCCAATGTTTAGTTTGCAGCAAATATCTTAATTTAAATTAGCCAGTTATCAAAATCTAGTAACAATTCACTAGGGTAAAGTACCTCTCTGAAGTAGAGCTCGTTGTTTGTAGAGTACAATATAAAATTAGGAATTTAAACAAGTGGTTCTCAAGATATGGAGCCCTGTCTTTCTTATTTTAAATGGAACACCCTAATAATTTTTACATATTTGGATTCTACATAAAATTACAATTCCAATGATATGTTTGAAGTTAAATTTCAGTTAAACAATAAAATTAGCATTTATTTTGCATACTTTTACCTAAAAATAGTAGTTATCATGAATATATAGAAAACAAACGTTAAATTCTGCATTCTTATCACGCTAATTCTACCTTTAAATTAAAAAGCTGCTATTTTCAGGTAAAACCAAAATTCAACTACAAACATATCAATGGATTTGTAATTTTATGTAGATTTTAAACATGTAAAAATATATAGCATGTTCCATTTCAAATAAGAAAGTTGGGCCCAATAACTTGAGTACCATTGGTTTAAAAAAAAAATTGCACTTTCTGTCTTGTAAAATGGTGGTTCTTTGCTAATTTAACCTACCTCTAAGCTCTTATAGTTCTCGAGATAACAATGGTGGCACCCTTAACTGGAACACCTGTATATATATATATATATATATATATATATATATATATATATATATTATAAAAAAAATTACCATTTGTTAAGTGTAACTGTTTATATTTTTTTTACACTCTGTAAGGCTACTTAATAATCTGTATTTTCAATGTATTCTGGTCAGTAATAGGATCTTTGACCTGTTGACCATTGTCTTCTAAATAAATAAATAAAGCATTTTGACACATTATTGCTGGCTGGCTACTTCTAGTAGCTCTATATTATGGATACTTGCCATCTGTTATGCTCTTAGGTTACCTATTAACATATTATTGCGTCGAGGCGGATATCTCTTCTTCATAGAGCTAGTTTACTCCTGGTGGATTTTGCGGACTGGCTATTTCTAGTAGCTCTATATTATGAAAACTTGCAATCTGTTATTCTTCTACGGTACTTTTTAATATATTATTGCGTCAAAACGGATATCATTTTCATAGGGCTAGTTTACTCTCTGATGGAAAGATCGTTGTTGGTAGGGTACAATTATATTAACTGATGGACTCGCGAGCTCAAATGTATAGTTTGAACCGAATATCTTAATTTAAAATTGCCTTTCTATAAATAGCCAGTCCGCAAAATTCACCAGGATTAAACTAGCCCTACGAAGATGATATCCGCCTCGACGCGATAATATGTTAATAAGTACGTTAAGAGCATAACAGATTGCAAGTTTCCATAATGTAAAGCTCCTAGAAAAAGCCAGTTCGCAAAATCCACCAGGAGTAAACTAGCCTTATGAAGATGATTTCCGCCTTGCCGTGATAGTATTATGTTAGTAGGTACCCTAAGAGCATAACTGATTGTAGAGCTACTAGAAATAGCGAGTCCGCAAAATCCAATAGGAGTAAACTAGCCCTACGAAGATGACCTCTGTTACGTCGCGATAATATGTTAATAAGTATCGTAAGAGCGTAACAAATATCTAGTTTGCATAATATACGACAATTACGTATACCCAGTCCGTATTTTTTTGCTGGTCCGCAAAATAGAATAACCCTAAAAATGTAATCGATATTTGTACCTTATATAAAATATGTTCTAATATGTATTATTCTTACTTTTACATTATTCAGAAAATCAATATTAAATAACAAATTTTGCAATTCATAATACTTATTGCACAATACTACATATCTTGGAAATGCAAATCTCAAAATTTAAATTGAATCTGGTTAATAGATTCCTTAAAAACTACATTTCAAATCAGGTATATTTCAAATTGCATAATTGGTATCATTCACAGGAGTATTTTAATTTTAATGTATCAGTGAATATATCGACTCAAAATTAAAAGTAACATACATGTAAATTATTAATTTAATCACATTTAAGAATTTTCTAAGCTTTTTTACTAATATTCTGAGTTTTATTTGCAGAACTAATTAAATATTACTTTAGTGTTGCAAAGATACCCGGAATTATTATATATATGCAATAAATTGTTAAAGTACATTTAATATTACGTCATTTTTTCTATATGGGAGTGGTAGCCTAAAACTTGTAACAATAAAATAACAAAATGATTATATAGATAATTGTTTTACTTCTAATGTATCAATAAAAATTCGGAAAGTAATTGAAATTCAATTTGATTAAAATTACACTTTTGCCTAAAATGAGAATACCATTGCAAAATCCCCATCACCAGAGCCGGATCTAGGTACAGGCAAACCTAGGCACTTGCCTAGCGGCGCCAGTCAAATTGGGGCGCTTCATAAATCATAAACTCTTTTAAACCTTTATTAGTAAATTGAAATTCCTAAAATAGATACAAAACTTACTGAAATCTTGTATAATTTTGCTGAAAAAAATGCTAGGTGAAAACTGTATATTTATATGTGCAATAATATAAACATATTTTTTTAATTATTTTTTTGTATTATTATATATAGATTTATTTGTATGTATTATAACAAATATAACTTTTTTTTTATCTCGTATGGTAAGTGGGGGGGAGGTATTAATATTTTCCGCCTAGAGGAAATTTAAGCCAAATCCGGGGCTGCTCATCACACTGTACAGCAGGGTTGGCCGCTTGGTGGGTTGGCTAAGCAACAGTTGGCAGTTGTCTATGACTGATTAGTGAGTGTAGTGTAGTGTGGTGATCAGTACAGTTTAAGCATTGTTGGTGTGCTTATTTTATCATGACTCGAAGAACAAAACAAAAAATGTCGCTAAAAAGTAAGTACATAATAGGTATAGGGTAATAATTCTGAGCAAATCTAACTAGTACAAAAGAAAGGTGGGTTCAAAACCATACTCCAGAGTTTAAAAAGTGTTCAAAGTTGTTATAAAGGTAGTACTGCCTAATTTTCTGACCAAAAAAAAAAGTTCTGATCGGATATATAGAGTTGAGCAATGACCTTGAAACTATAAAATATACCATCCCATCATCTAGCCTATTATGTATTCCCATCAGTTAGTATCATTGTATCCTTCCAACAACTAACTCTTCTTCAGCAAGTGGCGCAATTATAAATACTCGGTTAGCAAGAATATGTTAAATATCACCAGAGTAAAGTACCTCTCTGGAGAGGTCTACGTCTTTCATACGCGGGTACTCGATGTAGTAGGTGATAGTAAGCTCTGATATGAAATTCAAAGCAACTGGCGCAGTTATAAATATTCTATCAGCAACCGTATGTTAAATATCACTAGAGTAAAGTAACTATCTGGAGAGGTCTACGTCTTTCATACGCGGTTGCTCGATGTACTAGGTGATAGTAAGCTCAGATATGAAATTCAAAGCTTGTGGCGCAATTATAAATACTCGGTCAGCAAGGTTATATTAAATATCACTAGACTAAGTAACTCTCTGTAGAGGTCTACGGCTTTCATATGCGAGTGCTCGATGTACTAGGTGATAGTAAGCTCGGATATAAAATTTAAAGCAAGTGGCGCAATTATAAATATTTGGTCAGCAAGGATATGTTAGAGTTCACTAGAGTGAAATACATCTCTGAAGGTGTCTACGACTTTCAAATGTACTTGGATAATAGAGTAGATGATAGGATGGTATATCTTATAAATTCAAGATCATTGCTCAACTTTATATACCCAGTCAGCACTTTTTTTGGGTCAGCAAATTAGATTCTTCCATTAAACTTTTGAGTATACCTCCAGTGGAAACTGGATTGTTCAGAAACTAATTATTTTACTCAAGGACTATACTCTTCGTAGTCTGTAAAATAGAAGAGTACAAACGAACTTTGGCGCCAAATAGTGTAATTCTAAACTATTCTGGAGTAAGTCATGGCAGGATTATGGAACGTACTACGTACTTCAGATAAAACAAAATTGCTTTATTTTAGTTGAGGTCCAGGAACATTATTTATGAGAAATTGAATTTGAGGATCGTGGTAATATTACAACAATGATATAAACTTTTGTCGTTTCGTTTTATTGGAAGTTTTAGCTGTAAAATCAACTATCATCAGCTATCTAAAAGTAATTATTTTTGTTACATAAGAGAAGAATAATAAATGTAAAATAAAACATAGCACCAAAAGTTAATATCATTGTTGTAATTTTACCGCGATACAAAAGCAAATATTTTATCAATCCTAAAAAAAATTGTAATGCAACAATGTAAAATATTTATATTGTTGAAATTAGAAAAAAATACTTAATCTATTAAGCGGAAAAAAATAGTATTAATATTTGAAAATAACGTACAACACTTAACAACAAACTATTTTTTGTGGATATCGTTATTACAGAATTGTGATTAATTATTATTATAAATATGAAAACGACATCGAAATTTCCAAAACTTGTTACTCCAGAAAAGAAACAAAGAAGCGAATTAACGCCATTTACACCAAGGATATGTAAATATAGCACTTGTTAAATTAAAAACAACACATCACATTTTTATTAATATTTTAGGTTTAACACCAGTGGTTTTAAATTCAACCCTGGAAGTTCCAGAACATTCAGAACGTAAGAATTGTCAAATGTTCACCATTAACATTCCTCCAGATAAAAAAATTGAGGAAATCAAACTATCAAAGTGTCGTCGTTTGCTTCACTTTAATGCTGCAGATGATCCTGGTAAATTTTATATAAATATTTAATATCTTATAATATGTTTTATAAATAAATATAATATACAATATATTCCAGAAGATCGATGTGAAAATAAATATCAAAGTGGCACATCAAATTCATTTGATGTAGACGAATTTACATTATCTGCATCAGACAAAAATTTAGGTTTGAAATTATATCCCTGCGAGGAAAAAGTTAAAAGTAAAATTGAAACATCGATTGATACAGAAGAGTTTCTGGTATCCGAAGCCGAACAATATGAAAACGCAGGTTTGGATTTTATTCCTAGAGAGAGAGAAATGAGTAAGAAAATATGATGTTTTTACTACAACAATACAATTAATACGGTTTAGCTTTTACACTTTAAGTAATACAAATTAGTATCGTTTCAAGCAGAACTGGAAAGTGCAAATCAAAATTTTGTTCTTCTATAATTAAACACATTTTCCATTGAACAATTATACTATGTTCTACTCGTATAAATAAATATAATTTACAATTTGTTTGCAGGTGATCGCTGTGAAAATGAATATCTAAATTGCGAATCAACTGAATTTGATGCTGACGAATGTTTAGAATACGAAGGCGAACCATATGAAGACTCAGGCTCAGAATATATTCCCAGCGAGGAAGAAATAGGTAAAGATTTAATTTGAATTATTGCCTTATCTCAGTAAAATTAACACTAATTGAATTAAACAGTGAAAATGTTGTTTGAAACAAAAATATCTTAAATTTATTTACAAAGCACACTTGACCGAAATGAATAAAATCATGTGAAGCACAGCGATTGAAAATATCAAGTTTCCATGTACGATCCATGTTATCTGAAGACAGTGAAGTATATAAGTGCCTAACAGTTGTAGAAAAAGCAATCGCAAAGAATTTCGTTCATATTGAAGTAAAGGGAAAACGTGGTCGTAAAGTTCCAATTTTGTTATCGACTGAAGACGTTACTAGAATAGAGATACTTTTAAAATACCGTGAAGAGGCTGGCGTGCATCGTAACAATCCGTATGTATTTGGCCGCCAAGAAGACAGCTTTTTACTAGGATCAGATGCTCTCAAGTAAGGTTATTAATTTAAAATACGAATGTAACATTCTTTTTTTTCTTTGATTTTCAGTTACGTAGCCAATAGTTGCGGAGCACGTAAACCAGAATATTTAACTTCGACTAATTTACGCAAACATGTAGCTACAGCTTGTCAAATTTTGAATCGTTTGCCAGACAATGCAATACATTTAGCTAAAATAAGTAAAGTCTTATTAACTTTCGAGAAAGAAAATATTTGGGAGCACCATGGTAAAAATTTGGACGATATTAATATTAACTTTCAGGAAATAGAAGAACAAACCAATGCATTTACCCATGAAGCACAAGATAATAAAAAATCTAATACAAAAAAATCAATTGCTTCCAGGAACCCATGGACTAAAGAGGAGCAGAAAGCTGTGATGAAACATTTAAACACTTTCATAAAAAATTGTGTTGTACCAGGAATGCGTCCATGTACCGACTGTAAAAATAATGAACCCGAAATATTAAAAAATCGTACTTGGCAACATATAAAGAATTGGTGTCATAATCAAATTCAAAAAATGAAAAAATCATAAAGTAACTAGTCGTTGTCTCTAATTATATTGTAATTGTTATTTTGAATGCTTTGTTGCATGATAAATGATTTTGATATTGCTTGAAAAATTAAAATTAATCGTATCTAATATACTTATTTTAAAATTTTGTAATTACAGTACCACAATATGATTTTTGTTTGAAAAATCTTACAATAAAACAGACGCAATATTTCCTGTTTCATTGTAGCATATTCTAGTTGATGAGCATTTTTTTACTCTTATACAGTGTGTACCAACGATACGAGCTACCTCAAATAACTTGTACAATAAAGAAGTATAAAAAAAAATACATTTTGTTTTTATTTAATTTACAAAGTACTCTAATTTAAAATTTTCTGATAGAAAACTTAACAAATAATTCTGTGAGCCACAGCATACAAAAAACAATTAGATTTATGATATTGACGTTACGTAAGATAAAATTAAAACAAATACATAACTTCACAAATCCTACATATGTTCTTATTTATTTTCTAAACTGTTTCACGTGCCGCTTTGAAATTGTTATAAATAAATAATATACATTACAACAAATGTTTTCAGGTTTAACACATAGTAGCGCCCCTCGTAGAAGGGTGAGAAAAAAAATCATAAAGTCTCAGATAGGAAGTATTCATTTATTCCTATTTATTTCCCAAACTGGTTCGAGTGCTGCTTTGGAAATATTTTAAATAACTAACAAATCTTTTCATGTACAACAAACAATAGCGTCACCCATAGGACAAGGTGAAAAATCATTTAAATTGACGAAGTTTAAACTTCCCACATTTTAGTTTTTTTTTTCACTACTAGATGTCACCTTCTTTGGAGATTTTATTTTTTTATTATTTATTTTATAAAATATCCCGCATGCCAGTTTTAAAATATTATGAATAATTTATATGTATATTATAACATATATAACCGTACAAGAGTTATAATATTGTCAAACTGTTATAAAAAAAACGTGTAGCAGTATGGCAATATTATAACTATATATTACTTGATCTGTCAGTCTGATTTTAGTACAAAAATAGCTATTCTTAGCTAATCGTTAGCAAAATACATCATAATTCAACTTAAAAAAGTGAGCAAAGTAGCATCTTGAATCACAAGTGAGCAAAGTAAATAAATTTCTTCACAAGTGAGCAAAGTAAATAACATTAGTGAGCAAAATACACTAACTTTGAGCACAATGTTTTCATAGGATTACAGACATTTTACATTAAATTTAATTATAATTTATAAACATAATTGTACTGTTGAGATTTTCATTATTAAATAAAAAAGTACAATGTTTTTTTTTAAATTATATTTTAAGATTGTGGAAAAAATTATGTTTAGCACACGTGAGCATGTCTTTTTCTCACTTGTCCAGTTGACACACTCGCTTCTCTCGTGTGGCCAATTTCTGGGCCCGTGAGAAAAAGACATATTTTGCTCACTTGTACTAAAATAGCTATTTTTAGTACAAGTGAGCAAAATATGTCTTTTTCTCATGGGCCCAGAAATTGGCCACACGAGCACGAAATACAAACTATACTTGAAGTATTGTGTACAGTTCCTATGTTACTGGACAAATAGTTCTTTAAAAAAATAGACTACAATATTCCTTTATTTAGCATCAATTATGAATACATATTAATTATACATGTTTACTACGTATTACATATAAGTACACACATATTTATTTGTTATAGAGTTCTATTACAATAGCAACAATTTTAAGATGCCCAAATAACTCGATGAACATGTTCACCGTTTGGTGTTTTCCTTTGTTGTTCCTGACCAGCAGAAAGCTTCGGACATTTGTCTATAACAAACAATATTAGAAACATTAACAAGATTCCTAATTATGAATATATATAGCCATTTACCTTTTAACAAATCCTCTTGAGCTAACCTCAAAGTCATTTTTGCAATGTTTATTTACTTATTATTGCATAAATCACTCATATTTACACAAAATACTTAATAATATGTCTAGAATACTTTTATTTCTTTAAAAATACTTGTAATTATTTAATAACAATTTATAATAACATAATATATTGAAATGTCATTTTAATATTATATTTTGTTCTAGTTCAACATTCTGCCGTAAGATGTCTCGAGGAGCATTAAATAATTCATGTTTTCGATTAACTTAGCGTATATTTAATTAAACAAGAACTTTCTACTTTTAAACATATTTATTAGGTGTAAATATTTTTCAGGTAAATATATCATATTTAAAAGGCATAAAAACTAAAACTGTTTCCATTACAAAATCTAGATTACAAATTTATATATCACTTGATCTGTCAGTCTGATTTTAGTAACAAAAAATATTTTTTAGGACAACATATCATATTAAACTGCAACAATAAAAGTAATAAATACAATTAAATGTGGATATTGGCTGAGAGTATAAATAATGCAAATTTAGTGTTGTGGTTAGCCGGAAGGATTGGAAGAAGTTACATAGTTTCATTGTTTCAGAACAAGTCCAGACAACAATACTAGTGGATTTATATATATAGGAGACAACAATTAAAGTGTTTGTTGCAATGTATTGAGGATATATGTTGATGCATGTGAATTTTACGACTCAAGAGGAAGTGTTAAACAAAACTAAAGTGTATTACTACCAGATTTCAGATAGGATGTTTATAATGATAAATTAGCAATAAAAGAACGTATTGTTACTCCGTTTGTTGCTACAGGTAGCTGTGTATACGTGTTTTGGTACAAAATAACGTAACATAGATTTGAAAGCACATAAAATTGACTATATTATTACAAATATTTTCATGAAATGTATTATATATTTATAAATAAATGGTTATAACAAGGTACTATGTGTATATTTAACAACAATTCATTTTGTTTACTTTAAGAATAGCAAACTAAATGTTTTTATGAAAAATATCAATGTTTACAATAAATATATGTAGTTTAGCATAATATCAGCAAGTATATACTATAATAAATTCTTGATCCAACACCTTACATTTATCTCATTGTTGCTGGGTGTACATAAACAATGTTTCTCTTGATGAACTTAGTTTCTGATGCTTAATCCAGCATAAATGTGACTAAAACAATTGTTGATTACAAATTTCGTGGTCTGAATCACTCTATATATTGTTTAAATGATGATAACCTAACCTGTCAAATAAAAGTTATTAATCAAAAATCTATGTAAATAAGCATTGATTACCTTTCTCTTCTTGCTGGATATTATATTATAGTATTTACAATAGACCTATGATAGTTTTAACTAAAAAATTAATTTTTATAGTAAAATTTCACAAAAAAAAGTCTAGGATTATGAGAACATGTTACCGAGATTTTACAATTTGTATCTTGTAAATCGTAAATAGTAAGAAACCATAAAATTGCACTAATTATAATAATATAATGTCTTAACATAAAAAATATATTTTTTAGTAAAATTACACACAAATTTAACAATATATAAGTACAATTTAACAAGAATCTCTATATGTTACTTGTCAATGGTACCAAACTTTTAACTTCCGTAATATTGTACTAAAAATATTCATATTTACACAGAATACATAAATTTAAAAGTTATATGTTTCTGTTTATTTGCATGCAAAACTAAATAAAAATATATATAACTTAATACTTACATTTTACGGCCGCTTGCTGAACTACAACTACTAGTAACATCTTTACGGATATACAATTAACTAGTAATGTCGTTAATGTAGGGCGCT
>JAQOWZ010000087.1:77500-520625 GCA_035578165.1 Stenolophus ochropezus
GGTGATAATTTTGACGATCATCGTGGAGCGACGGTTCGCCGGGTTATAACTGAGGAACCCACATTTGATGACTTTATGGAAAGCCATTCCACTGGTCACAAAGCACAGTATGGCGTGACACGAGAAGTACAACGAGATCTGTTCACCGTGTCCCCAGAATATTCCCTCGCTTACTGTGTAGCGAAAGACATTAAAATGTCCCGCGGCATCGCTTCAGTTTTTAAAAGAAAATTTGGACGAGTACAAGAACTGGCCAACCAACGTCCAACTGTCGGGAAAACGCTACAACTGAAGGATGATAACGTAAAACATAAGCGGTACATTTACTATCTCGTTACGAAACAATACTCACATCAGAAGCCGTCACACCGCAATTTATGGGACTCGCTGTGCGACATGAAGGACCGTCTGTTGGAAAACGACATCATGAAGCTGGCAGTACCGAACATAGGCTGTGGACTAGATGGTTTAAATTAAAGGATTGTTAGAAGCATGTTAGAAACAATCTTCCGCTTTACCGGAGTGGAAATTCTAGTCTGCAGCTTCAACTATACCAGGCAAGAAGTGCTCAAACGGACCGTCGACTGTTACTTCTTCAAGACTTCCAGATGCACCAAGGGTGATGCATGCAAATTTCGGCATAACGAACTGTTCCGGGACGAAACAGTCTTAAGAAGGGAGCAATGTAGCGAGGCCAGGGTCGCGGCGCGGGCGGCGGCCGCCAGCGAACAGGTCAGAACACGTCCGTCCGCTCCCCATTGTTCTGATTTTCAGAGAACTGGCGAATTTTCTAGAATGATGTGTTTTAATATAAATACCCCGAGCAAAAGATCGCGAGGACAGTCTTGTATTGATAAGTGTAGTGAACAGATGGTGATATAAATAATTAGACAGTGATATAGTGTTGAAATAAATATTGCGTAGTTATAATTGTTTAAATTAATTATCTTAGTGTTTAAGTCTTTATTAATAATTGTTAGTCTTACATTAGTGTTTATATTTGTTATTTCTTAGTGTTTGTTATTTTTTTCATTATTCTTTATAATTCATATTAATTTTATTAAACATAGTTATATAATTATTAGTGTTTTAATCAATTTTACACATCACTTAAATAAATAAAACGTTACAATACCTACCACACTTGAACTAGACACTTTCTTGTTGCAATGTTTTCTTTTAGCTACAATATGATAAAGTATTATAAAATTCGGTCGCGGAAGCAAATATTTATATGATTTTTTACAAAAATAAAGTCAGATTTTACGTATTCTTGATGAATACGTTGTATATTATAAGCTACATGGGCTGGATTCTAGAATACCTACCACACTTGAAATAGCAATTTTCTTGTTGCAATGTTTTCTTCTAGCTAAAATATGATAAAGAATTATAAAATTCGGGTGCGGAAGCAAATATTTATATGATTTTTTACAAAAGTTAAGTCATATTTTACCTATTCTTGATGAATACGTTGTATAATATACCGGAAAACCCCAGTGAAAATATAAACAATATTATTTGTGACATCGGACAGAAAGTAGGCTGCAGTGTAAAGAACAGTGATATTGATGCTTCACATAGACTTCCCAATAGTAAGTCCAAAACCAAAAACATTATTGTTAAATTTGTTTCGCGAAATCTTAAAGATGAGTTTATGTCAGCTGTAAGAAAAAACCGGAACATTACAACATCGACTCTGAACTTTGACGGCCCGACTGCTAATATATATTTCAATGAACATTTAAGTGCAACAAATTTCTTCCTATTTATGAAAGCCCGTGAAGTTCTTAAACCAAAAGAATATAAATTCATTTGGACTAAGAACTGCAAAATATATGCACGAAAAAATGAATCTTCACAAACTCATTTCATTAAAAACCTTGAAAGTCTTTTAAAATTAAAATAAGAAATATATTGCTGTCTCGTTTACCGTCGCATACAATTGCAGATCTTGGTTTAAAAATGATACAAACACCTGTAAATAATAGTAAGGTTCAATGCCCTCAGCCAAACATGTTTACGTTTGCACAAATAAATGTGAGATCTTTGTTTTCAAGTTTTTTAAATGTGTTAGATTTTATTGTAGAACACAATTTTGATATTATTGCCGTCACGGAAACTTGGATAAACGACAACTCTCCCTCTCACCTTTTTAATATTTATGGATATAATTTTGTCAGCTGTCCGAGACCGAATAATATGCGAGGTGGAGGAGTCGGTTTCTATATTCGTGATAACATCACTTTTACTGTATTAGATACATCCTTTATAAATGCATACAATAATTTAGAACACCTATGGGTAAAATGTGTAATAAACACATACAGTATATGTTTTGGAGTTGTTTATAACCCTAACGAAAAATATTACAAAAATCTTGAAATTCTAGATGCGATATTCACTGAATTTAATACTCTCTATGATTATGTTATCTGTGCCGGTGACATCAATATGGATTTGCTCTCCACAACCCATAAATCAAAATATGTAGCAGATATAATAAGTAATAACGGAATGTCACAACTTATTACTGAACCAACAAGGAGAATTTCTAAAACTCTTTTAGATGTAGTTATTGTATCTAACAATGATATCTGTGCGGATTCAGGAGTAATAGACGCTGCGAGTATTTCAGATCATGATTGTGTTTATTGCACATTTTACTTAACAAAAAACAGAACTACACCTAAGACTATATTATACAGAGATTTTAAACAGTTTGATTTAGAATGTTTTTATGATGAATGTGATCAAATAGATTGGAATAAAATTATATCCTTGGAAGATATTAATGATAAAATACAATATTTAAATGAAAATATAATTTCTCTATTTGATAAACATGCTCCCATAAAAACATTAAAAATAAGTAAAAAATACAGTCCCTGGATAACTCCGGTTATTCGTATAATGCAAGGTTTAAGAGATAAAGCTTTACTTAAATACAAGAAAAACAAAACTGAAGCAAAATTAAATTATTACAAAGAATTAAGAAATTTAACAACAGCTGCAATACGTCGTGAGAAACAAGCTTTTTTCGAACATCAAATAAATAATAAAATTAAAAACTCCAGGGAGCTGTGGAATAACTTAAAACATATGGGAGTTAAGGGCGAAAACGAAGTAGTTATACCTGTCTCCCTATTAAAACCAGATGACTACTATAAACATACATCGGAAAAACTTAATCAAACGCGTATAAATACAAAAACTTTACAGTTTTATAATAATAATTGTTACGATTCCGAAAATAAAAATTATTTTAATTTTAAATGTGTTGACAGAACAGAAGTTGTTAAAATAATACAATCATTGAAATCTAATGCTTTAGGTAAAGACGGAATTTCAACTAGAATGTTACAAATAATATTACCTAAAATTTCGGATTTAATTACCCACATAATTAATACCAGCCTCATTACAGGAATAGTTCCTGATATTTGGAAAACTGCTATAGTAAAACCTATCCCCAAGCAAAATACTGTAACTACGTTTGATGATCTAAGACCAATTAGTATTTTACCTACGATGTCCAAAGTTCTAGAAAGGATATGTTACCAACAAATTTTGCAATATATAGATGACAAAAAAATTTTACCCACAACTCAATCTGGTTTTAGGAGAGGACATAGTACTAATTCTTGCCTATTAAATATAGTTGATGAAATGATAAAAAATTTTGACAATTCAAAAGTTACTCTCCTTATCCAGATAGACTTTTCTAGAGCTTTCGACATGGTGGATCATAATTTGTTATTAGCAAAATTAAAATATTATAACTTTGGTTGGAGTGCTTTACAATGGTGTTCTAATTACTTGGTCAATAGATCTTTTCAAGTGTCAATGTCATCTAATATGGACTGCATTCAATCAAAAATCTTAACTTTAACTCGAGGCGTGCCTCAAGGTAGCATTTTAGGGCCACTCCTGTATTTAATTTATGTTTCTGATCTGCCAAATATTATAAAACATTGCAGTGTTTATTCTTATGCGGATGATACCCAGATATTAGCATCAATAAATAAAAGTGAGGTAAACAGTAATTTAAAATTTATTAATGAAGATCTTCAAAACCTCTCTGATTGGGTATATAACCATGGGCTTTTAATAAATGCAAATAAATCGTCACTGTTGGTATATGGGTCTAAAGAAACACCTACCATTATTCTTGATGGTTCTATTCTCAAACGTAGTACTGTGATCAAGAGTTTGGGTTTATTTATTGACGAAAATCTATGTTTCCGGGAACACTTAAATAAGAAATTGAGTTCCGCCAAATTTAAACTTAAAATGTTATACCAGTACCGTACTTTACTCTCTTCTGAGATAAAACTACGACTAGTAAAGTCATTAATATTCCCGATTATTGAATATTGTGCTTGTGTTTACGTACCTAATTTAACATTAACTGATAAGAAGAAAATTGATTTGTTCCAAAATTGTTGCCGCAGATATGTATTTAGGGTACGTAAATATGATCACATATCTCAATATCGGGCATCGACGTCATTGCATTTCATTGATACTAGAATAAAAATACTTCTTCTCTGTCTTATACATAAAATAATAATTACAGGATACCCAGAATATTTATCTGATCGACTTATAATTAAAAAAAATCAAATTAATTTACGTAATAATGATTTGTTTATAGTACCATCTTTCAATAAAATTAAATTTAAAAGCTCTTTTTCGTACTTAGCTCCTACACTTTATAACAATATTCCAAACAATTTAAAATCTCTTTCTTACAGTTCATTTGTAAACCATTTGAAAACTTTAGTTCCTTGATATTTCTTTGTAAATATAATTTATTTCTTTTTCATGTACATGTAGATATATGTAGATATATATACTTCTTTTTTATTCTTATTTTTTTGTATTGGTTAGGTGGAAGATCAGCCTTGGCTGAAACTCGCCTTTGAGTGTTTATCTCAATAAAGATTATTATTATTATTATTATTATTATTATTGTAAGCTACATAGGCTGGATTCTAGAATACTTACCACACTTGAAATAGCAATTTTCTTGTTGCAATGTTTTCTTTTAGCTAAAATATGATGGAGAATTTTAAAATTTGGGCGCGAATGCAAATATTGATATGATTTTTTACAAAAATAAAGTCAAATTTTACCTATTCTTGAAATGGATATTTTTGTTAAAACCAGGGCATGTAACCGAAAAAATACTGGTTGACGGTTAACCCTTATAGAGAACGTTATAATAATAAAGGTTTTAGTTCGAAAACCGGTTTTTAAAAATTGGAAACCGGTTTAAACCGGTTAATATATCGGTTAATAAAATAATTTAAAAAAAAATAATTATAAAAATTTGGTAAAAAAATTTCAGAAAAATTAATTAAAAAAAATAATAAAAAATTACCATTTGAGCAAAATATAACAATTAAAAAAAACAATTTAATTAGTGAATATTCACAAAAATTCCCGTAATATATTCAGAAAAACGCAGGTCACTTTTCAAAATTAAACTTGCCTGTGTTGACAAAGGCCGTATTTATTTACAACTTTTTAAGTAACTTTAACGGCCAAAGTGACTACCTACATTTATGACTGTCATGCCTCATGTTCAAATACAAATAGAAAACACAGATATAAAAAAAAATTAATTTTTTTTCTCGCTAAATGATATTAAAATAAAGGTTAATGTTTGCTAAAACCGGTTTATTTTTTTTTTGTTTAACGGTTACCGGTATTTTCGGCCTGAAAAATATCGGCTAAAATTACGGTTAAAGTTTGCAATTTTCGTTGAAAATATCGGTTACCGGTTTTTTTTAACCGGTTACAAGCCCTGGTTAAAACATTAATATTCATGCTTTAGGATCTATACTACGGATAATTTTAGCATTGTACATGCAAAAGTGACCATAACGTGGTACCAATCAGATAATAAACATTTAATTTTCGGGTGTCATTTTAATGAATACGTTGTACATTGTAAGCTACATTGGCTGGACTCTAGAATACCTACCACACTTGAAATAGCAATTTTCTTGTTGCCATGTTTTATTTTGGCTATAATATGATAAACAATTATAAAATTCAGGCGCGGAAGCGAATATTTTTAAATTTTTTACAAAAATAAATTCACATTTTACCAATTCTTAATGAATACGTTGTATATTGTAAGCTACATGCGCTGGAATCTAAAATACCTACCACACTTGAACTAGCAACTTTCTTGTTGCAATGTTTTCTTTTAGCTAAAATATGATGAATAATTATAAAATTCGGGCGTGGAAGCAAATATTTATATGATTTTTTACAAAAATAAAGTCAGATTTTACCTATTCTTGATGAATACGTTGTATATTGTAAGCTACATGGACTGGATTCTAGAATACCTACCACACTTGAAATAGCAATTTTCTTGTTGCAATGTTTTCTTTTAGCTAAAATGTTATGAAAAATTATAAAATTCGTGCGCGGAAGCAAATATTTATATGATTTTTTACAAAAATAAAGTCAGAATTTACCTTTTCTTGATGAATACGTTGTATACTGTAAGCTACATGGGCTGGATTCTAGAATACCTACCACACTTGAATTAGAAATTTTCTTGTTGCAATATTTTCTTTTAGCTAAAATATGATGCAGGATTATAAAATTCGGGCGCGGGAGCAAATATTTATATGATTTTTACAAAAACAAAGTCAGATTTTACCTATTCTTGATGAATACGTTGTATATTGCAAGCTACATAAGCTGGATTCTAGAATAACTACCACACTTGAAATAGCAATTTTCTAGTTGCAATGTTTTCTTTTAGCTGAAGTATGAAAAAGAATTATAAAATTCGGGCGCGGCAGCAAATATATATATGATTTTTTACAAAAATAAAGTCAGATTTTACCTATTTTTGAAATGGATAATTATGTTAAAACATTAATATTTATGCTTTAGGATCTATACTATGGATAATTTTAGCATTGGACATGCAAAAGTGACCAATCAGATAATAAACATTCAATTTTCGGGTGTCATTTTAATGAATACGTTGTATATTGTAAGCTACATGGACAGGATTCTAGAATACCTACCACACTTGAAATAGCAATTTTCTTGTTGCAATGTTTTCTTTTAGCTAAAATATGATGAAGAATTATAAAATTCGGGCGCGGAAGCAAATATTTATATGATTTTTTACAAAAACAAAGTCAGATTTTACCTATTCTTAAAATGGATAATTTTGTTAAAACATTCATATTCATGCTTTAGGATCTATACTATGGATAATTTTAGCATTGGACATGCAAAAGTGACCATAACGTGGTACCAATCAGATTATAAACATTCAATTTTCGGGTGTCATTTTAATGAATACGTTGTATATTGTAAGATACATGGGCTGGATTCTAGAATACCTACCACACATGAAATAGCAATTCTCTTGTTGCAATGTTTTCTTTTAGCTAAGATAAGATAAAGAATTATAAAATTCGGGCGCGGAAGCAAATATTTATATGATTTTTTACAAAAATAATGTCAGATTTTACCTATTCTTGAAGTAGATATTTGTGTTAAAACATTCATGTTCATGTTCTAGGATCTATAATATGGATAAATTTAGCATTGGACATACAAAAGTGACCATAACGTGGTACCAATCAGATATAAACATTTAATTTTTGGGTGCCATTTTAATGAATACGTTGTATATTGTAAGCTACTTGGGCTGGATTCTAGAATACCTACCACACTTGAAATAGCAATTTTCTGGTTGCAATGTTTTCTTTTAGCTAAAACATGATGGAGAATTATAAAATTCGGGCGCGGAAGCAAATATTTATATGATTTTTTATAAAAATAAAGTCGGATTTTACCTATTCTTAATGAATACGTTGTATATTGTAAGCTACATGGGCTGGATTCTAGAATACCTACCACACTTAAAATAGAAATTATCTTGTTGCAATGTTTTCTTTTAGCTAAAATATGATAAAGAATTATAAAATTCGGGCGAGAAAGCAAATATTTATATGATTTTTTACAAAAATAATGTCAGATTTTACCTATTCTTGATGAATACGTTGTATATTGTAAGCTACATGGGCTGGATTTTAAAATACCTACCACACTTGAAATAGCAATTTTCTAGTTGCAATGTGTTCTTTTAGCTAAAATATGATGAAAAATTATAAAATTCTTGCGCAGAAGCATATATTTATATAATTTTTTACAAAAATAAATTTAGATTTTACCTTTTCTTGATGAATACGTTGTATACTGTAAGCTACATGGGCTGGATTCTAGAATTCCTACTACACTTGATATAGCAATTTCCTTCATGCAATGTTCTATTTTAGCTAAAATATGATGAAGAACTATAAAATTCGGGCGCGAAAGCAAATATTTATATGATTTTTTACAAAAATAAAGTCAGTTTTTACCTATTCTTGATATGGATAATTTTGTTAAAACATTCATATTTATGCTTTTGGATCTATACTATGGCCAATTTCAGCATTGGATATGCAAAAGTGACCATAACGTGGTACCAGTCAGATAATAAACATTCAATTTTCGGGTGTCATTTTAATGAATACGTTGTATATTGTAAGCTACATGGCCTGGATTCTAGAATACCTACCACACTTGAAATAGCAATTTTCTGTTGCAATGTTTTCTTTTAGCTAAATTATGATGAAGAATTATAAAATTCGGGCGCGGAAGCAAATATTTATATGATTTTTTACAGAAATAAAATCAGATTTTACCTTTTCTTGATGAATACGTTGTATATTGTAAGCTACATGCGCTGGAATCTAGAATACCTACCACACTTGAAATAGCAATTTTCTTGTTGCAATGTTTTCTTTTAGCTAAATTATGATGAATAATTATAAAATTCGGGCGTGGACGCATATATTTATATGATTTTTTACAAAAATAAAGTCAGATTTTACCTATTCTTGATGAATACGTTGTATATTGTAAGCTACATGGACTGGATTCTAGAATACCTACCACACTTCAAATAGCAATTTTCTTGTTACAATGTTTTCTTTTAGCTAAAATGTTATGAAAAATTATAAAATTCGTGCGCAGAAGCAAATATTTATATGATTTTTTACAAAAATAAAGTCAGAATTTACCTTTTCTTGATGAATACGTTGTATACTGTAAGCTACATGGGCTGGATTCTAGAATACATACCACACTTGAAATAGCAATTTTCTTGTTGCAATGATTTCTTTTAGGTAAAATATGATAAAGAATTTTAAAATTCAGGCGCGGAAGCAAATATTTATATGATTTTTTACAAAAATAATGTCAGATTTTACCTTTTCTTGATGAATACGTTGTATACTGTAAGCTACATGGGCTGGATTCTAGAATACCTATCACACTTGAAATAGCAATTTTCTAGTTGCAATGTGCTCTTTTAGCTAAAATATGATGAAAAATTATAAAATTCTTGCGCGGAAGCATATATTTATATAATTATTTACAAAAATAAATTTACATTTTACCTTTTCTTGATGAATACGTTGTTTACTGTAAGCTACATGGGCTGAATTCTAGAATAACTACTACACTTGATATAGCAATTTTCTTTGTGCAATGTTCTATTTTAGCTAAAATATGATGAAGAATTATAAAATTCGGGCGCGGAAGCAAATATTTATATGATTTTTTACAAAAATAAAGTCAGATTTTACCTATTCTTGAAGTGGATATTTGTGTTAAAACATTCATGTTCATGATTTAGGATCTATAATATGGATAAATTTAGCATTGGACATACAAAAGTGACCAATCAGATAATAAACATTCAATTTTTGGGTGCCATTTTAATGAATACGTTGAATATTGTAAGCTACTTGGACTTGATTCTAGAATACCTACCACACTTGAAATAGCAATTTTCTTATTGCAATGTTTTCTTTTAGCTAAAATATTAAGAAGAATTATAAAATTCGGGCGCGGAAGCGAATATTTATATGATTTTTTACAAAAATAAAGTCAGATTTTACCTATTCTTAATAAATACTTTGTATATTGTAAGTTACATGGGCTGGCTTCTAGAATACCTACCACACTTGAAATAGCAATTTTATTGTTGCAATGTTTTCTTTTAGCTAAAATATGATGAAGAATTATAAAATTCAGGCGCGGAAGCAAATATTTATATGATTTTTTACAAAAATAAAGTCAGATTTTACGTATTCTTGATATGGATAATTTTGTTAAAACATTCATATTCATGCTTTAGGATCTATACTATGGATAATTTTAGCATTGGACATGCAAAAGTGACCATAACGTGGTACCAGTCAGATAATAAACATTAAATTTTCGGTTGTCATTTTAATGAATACGTTGTATAGTGTAAGCTACATGGCCTGGATTCCAGAATACCTACCACACTGGTAATAGCAATTTTATTGTTGCAATGTTTTCTTTTAGCTAAAATATGATAAAGAATTATAAAATTCGGGCGCGGAAGCATATATTTGTATGATTTTTTACAAAATTAAAGTCAGATTTTACCTATTCTTGAAGTGGATATTTTTGTTAAAACTATACTATGGATAATTTCAAGCATTGGACATGCAAAAGTGACCAAAACGTGATACCAATCAGATAATAAACATTCAATTTTCGGGTGTCATTTTAATGAATACGTTGTATATTGTAAGCTACATGGGCTGGATTCTAGAATACCTACCACACTTGAAATAGAAATTTTCTTGTTGCAATGTTTTCTTCTAGCTAAAATATGATGAAGAATTATAAAATTCGGGCGTGGAAGCAAATATTTATATGATTTTTTACAAAAATAAAGTCAGATTTTACCTATTCCTGAAATGGATAATTTTGTTACAACATTCAGTCATGCTTTAGGATCTATATTATGGATAATTTTAGTATTGGACATGCAAAAGTGACCATAACGTGGTACCAATCAGATTATAAACATTAAATTTTCGGGTGTCATTTTAATGAATACGTTGTATATTGTAAGATACATGGGCTGGATTCTAGAATACCTACCACACATGAAATAGCAATTCTCTTGTTGCAATGTTTTCTTTTAGCTAAGATAAGATAAAGAATTATAAAATTCGGGCGCGGAAGCAAATATTTATATGATTTTTTACAAAAATAAAGTCAGATTTTACCTATTCTTGAAGTGGATATTTGTGTTAAAACATTCATGTTCATGATTTAGGATCTATAATATGGATAAATTTAGCATTGGACATACAAAAGTGACCAATTAGATAATAAACATTCAATTTTTGGGTGCCATTTTAATGAATACGTTGTATATTGTAAGCTACTTGGGCTGGATTCTAGAATACCTACCACATTTGAAATAGCAATTTTCTTATTGCAATGTTTTCTTTTAGCTAAAATATGATGAAGAATTACAAAATTCGGGCGCTGAAGCAAATATTTATATGATTTTTTACAAAAATAAAGTCAGATTTTACCTATTCTTGATAAATACGTTGTATATTTTAAGCTACATGGGCTGGATTCTAGAATACCTACCACACTTGAAATAGCAATTTTCTAGTTGCAATGTTTTTTTTAGCTAAAATATGAAAAAGAATTATAAAATTCGGGTGCGGCAGCAAATATTTATATGATTTTTTACAAAAATAAAGTCAGATTTTACCTATTCTTGAAATGGATAATTTTGTTAAAACATTAATATTTATGCTTTAGGATCTATACTATGGATAATTTTAGCATTGGACATGCAAAAGTGACCAATCAGATAATAAACATTTAATTTTTGGGTGTCATTTTAATGAATACGTTGTATATTGTAAGCTACTTGGGCTGGATTCTAGAATACCTACCACACTTGAAATAGCAATTTTCTTGTTGCATTGTTTTCTTTTAGCTAAAATATGATGAAGAATTATAAAATTCGGGCGCGGAAGAAAATATTTATATGATTTTTTACAAAAATAAAGTTAGATTTTACCTATTCTTGAAATGGATAATTTTGTTAAAACATTCACTCATGCTTTAGGATCTATACCATGGATAATTTTAGCATTGGACATGCAAAAGTGACCATAACGTGGTACCAATCAGATTATAAACATTCAATTTTCGGGTGTCATTTTAATGAATACGTTGTATATTGTAAGATACATAGGCTGGATTCTAGAATACCTACCACAAATGAAATAGCAATTCTCTTGTTGCAATGTTTTCTTTTAGGTAAGATAAGATAAAGAATTATAAAATTCGGGCGCGGAAGCAAATATTTATATGAATTTTTACAAAAATAAAGTCAGATTTTACCTATTCTTGAAGTGGATATTTGTGTTAAAACATTCATGTTAATGCTTTAGGATCTATAATATGGAGAAATTTAGCATTGGACATGCAAAAGTGACCATAACGTGGGACCAATCAGTTAATAAACATTTAATTTTCGGGTGTTATTTTAATGAATACGTTGTATATTGAAAGCTACATGGGCTGGATTCTAGAATACCTACCACACTTGAAATAGCAATTTTCTTGTTGCAATGTTTTCTTTTAGCTAAAATATGATGAAGAATTATAAAATTCGGGCGCGGAAGCAAATATTTATATGATTTTTTACAAAAATAAAGTCAGATTTTACCTATTCTTGAAGTGGATAATTTTGTTAAAACATTCAGTCATGCTTTAGGATCTATACTATGGATAATTTTAGCATTGGACTTGCAAAAGTGACCATAACGTGGTACTAATCAGATTATAAACATTCAATTTTCGGGTGTCATTTTAATGAATACGTTGTATATTGTAAGATACATGGGCTGGATTCTAGAATACATACCACACATGAAATAGCAATTCTCTTGTTGCAATGTTTTCTTTTAGCTAAGATAAGATAAAGAATTACAAAATTCGGGCGCGGAAGCAAATATCTATATGACTTTTTACAAAAATAAAGTAAAATTTTACCTATTCTTGAATAGGATATTTGTGTTAAAACATTCATGTTCATGATTTAGGATCTATAATATGGATAAATTTAGCATTGGACATACAAAAGTGACCATAACTTGGTACCAATCAGATAATAAACATTCAATTTTTGGGTGCCATTTTAATGAATACTTTGTATATTGTAAGCTACTTGGGCTGGATTCTAGAATACCTACCACACTTGAAATAGCAATTTTCTTATTGCAATGTTTTCTTTTAGCTAAAATATGATGAAGAATTATAAAATTCGGCCGCGAAAGCAAATATTTATATGATTTTTTACAAAAATAATGTCACATTTTACCTATTCTTGATGAATACGTGGTATATTGTAAGCTACATGGGCTGGATTCTAGAATACCTACCACACTTGAAATAGCAATTTTCTATTTGCAATGTGTTCTTTTAGCTAAAATATGATAAAAAATTATAAAATTCTTGTGGGGAAGCATATAATTATATAATTATTTACAAAAATATATTTAGATTTTACCTTTTCTTGATGAATACGTTGTATACTGTAATCTACATGGGTTTAATAAAGATTTAATTTTCGGGTGTCATTTTAATGAATACGTTGTATTTTGTAAGCTACATGGGCTGGATTCTAGAATACCTAACACACTTGAAATAGCAATTTTGTTGTTGCAATGTTTTCTTTTAGCTAAAATATGATGAAGAATTATCAAATTCAGGCGCGGAAGCAAATATTTATATGATTTTTTACAAAAATTAAGTCAGATTTACCTATTCTTGAAATGAATATTTTTGTTAAAACATTCATATTCATGCTTTTGGATCTATACTATGGATAATTTTAGCATTGGACATGCAAAAGTGACCATAACGTGGTACCAATCAGATTATAAACATTCAGTTTTCGGGTGTCATTTTAATGAATACGTTGTATATTGTAAGATACATGAGCTGGATTCTAGAATACCTACTACACATAAAATAGCAATTTACTTGTTGCAATGTTTTCTTTTAGCCAAAAATAAGATAAAAAATTATAAAATTTAAGCGCGGAAGCAAATATTTATATAATTTTTTACAAAAATAAAGTCAGATTATGATTTTTTACAAAAATAAAGTCAGATTTTACCTATTCTTGAAATGGATATTTTTGTTAAAACATTCATGTTCATGCTTTAGGATCTATAATATGGATAAATTTAGCATTGGACATACAAAAGTGACCATAACGTGCTATCAATCAGATTATAAACATTCAATATTTGTGTGTCATTTTAATGAATACGTTGTATATTGTAAGCTATTTGGGCTGGATTCTAGAATACCTACCACCCTTGAAATAGCAATTTTCTTGTAGCAATGTTTTCTTTTAGCTAAAATATGATGAAAAATCATAAAATTCGGCCGCGGAAGTAAATATTTATATGATTTTTCACAAAAATAATGTCAGATTTTATCTATTCTTAATGAATACGTTGTATATTGTAAGCTACATGGGCTGGATACTAGAATACCTACCACACATGAAATAGCAATTTTCTTGTTGCAATGTTTTCTTTTAGCTAAAGTATGATGAAGAATTATAAAATTCGGGCGCGGAAGCAAATTTTTATATGATTTTTTACAAAAATAAAGTCAGATTTTACCTATTTTTGATGAATACGTTGTATATTGTAAGCTACATAGGGTGGATTCTAGAATTCCTACCACACTTGAAATAGTAGTTTTCTTGTTGCAACGTTTTCTTTTAGCTAAAATATGATAAAAAATTATAAAATTCGTGCGAGGAAGCAAATATTTGTATAATTTTTTACAAAAATAAATTTAGATTTTACCTTTACTTGATGAATACGTTGTAAGCTACATGGGCTGGATTCTAGAATACCTACTACACTTGATATACCAATTTTCTTCCTGCAATGTTTTATTTTAGCTTAAATATGATGAAGAATTATAAAATTCGGGCGCGGCAGTAAATATTTATATGATTTTTACAAAATTAATGTAAGATTTTACCTATTCTTGAAATGGATATTTTTGTTAAAACATTGATATTTATGCTTTAGGATCTATACTATGGATAATTTTAGCATTGCTACATGTGCTGGATTCTAGAATACCTACCACACATGAAATAGCAATTTTCTTGTTGCAATTTTTTCTATTAGCTAAAATATATTAAAGAATTATAAAATTTGGGCGCGGATGCAAATATTTATATGATTTTTTACAAAAATTAAGTCAGATTTTACCTATTCTTGAAATGGATATCTTTGTTAAAACATACATATTTATGCTTTAGGATTTATACTATGGATAATTTTAGCATTGGACATGCAAAAGTGACCAAAACATGGTACCAATCAGATAAGAAACATTAATTTTTCGGGTGTCATTTTAATGAATACGTTGTATATTGTAAGCTACAAGGGCTGGATTCTAGAATACCTACCACATTTGAAATAGCCATTTTCTTGTTACAATGTTTTCTTTTAGCTATAATATGATGAAGAATTATAAAATTCGGGCGCAGAAGCAAATATTTATATGATTTTTTACCAAAATAAAGTCCGATTTTAACTATTTTTGATGAATACGTCGTATATTGTAAGCTACATGCGCTGGATTCTAGAATAACTACCACACTAGAAATAGCATTTTTCTTGTTGCAATGATTTCTTTTAGCTAAAATATGATGAAAAATTATAAAATTCGGTCGCGGAAGCAAATATTTATATGATTTTTTTACAAAATAAAGTCAGATTTCCCCTATTCTTGAAATGGATATTTTTGTTAAAACATTCATAATCATGCTTTAGGATCTATACTATGGATGGTTTTAAGCATTGAACATGCAAAAGTGTCCTAAACGTGGTACTAATCAGATAATAAAAATTTAATTTTCGGGTGTCATTTTAATGAATACGTTGTATTTTGTAAGCTACATGGGCTGCATTCTAGAATACCTAACACGCTTGAAATAGCAATTTTGTTGTTGCATTGTTTTCTTTTAGCTAAAATATCTTGAAGAATTATAAAATTCGGGCGCGGAAGCAAATATTTATATGATTTTTTACAATAATAAAGTCAGATTTTACCTATTTTTGATGAATACGTCGTATATTGTAAGCTACATGGGTTGGATTCTATAATATCTACCACACTTGAAATAGCAATTTTCTTGTTGCAATGTTTTCTTTTAGCTAAAATACTAGCGAATTCTCGACTACGCCGAGCATTCCCTAGAGCACTGCTGTCAGTATAAAAAACAAATGCCGATCGACATGAAACAATTATTTCATAGTTTCACGTCAGGCCTCACCGAGACCTTTCATTAGATTGCAAACATGATATACCTAATTCCTACCCAGACTTTTCATTTGATACCATACACGACATACTTCTGTCAACTTTCTGCATAAAAGAAAAGTCGATCGACATGAAACATTTTTATCATATTTACACGCTAGCCCACACCGAGACTTTTCATTTGATACCAAACACTATATACATGTGACAACCTTTTGCAAAAAACAAATACCGATCGACTTAGCACACTTTTGTCAATTCTGCACGCTAGACCTCTCCGAGACCTTTCATTTGATACCAAACACGACATACTTCTGACAACCTTTTGCATAAAACAAAAGCCGATCGTCATGGAACATTTTTGTCAAATCTGCACGTTAGCCCTCAACGAGACCTTTCATTTGAGACTAAACTCAACATACCTTTGAGATATTGTTGTAAAAAACAAAAGCCGGT
Organism: Stenolophus ochropezus; assembly: GCA_035578165.1. Lineage (NCBI taxonomy): Eukaryota > Metazoa > Arthropoda > Insecta > Coleoptera > Carabidae > Stenolophus > Stenolophus ochropezus. Next base: position 94,211 of record JAQOWZ010000087.1, read on the forward strand.
CAACATTGACCCTTTTTGTTAATTCTGCACGCCAGCCCTTATCGAGCCTTTTCATTTGATACCAAACACCACATACTTCTCACAACTTTTTCCAAAAAACAAAAGCCATTCGATATAGAACATTTTTGTTAATTTTGCAAGCTAGCCCTCATCGTGACCTAGCCTAATATAACATTATTAAACATTTGGCAATATTGACTTATGTAATTCGAAAATACTCAAACGAGACATTTTTCTTACAACATTTTGCAAAAAAACAAATTCTAATCTACGTAGAACATTTTTGTCATTCGTGCACACCAGTCCGTATTGTGTCGTTTCCTTAAAACCCAAGGACAACGTACTTTTAACAACTTTTTACGAAAAACAAATGCAGATCGACATGACACATTTTTTTTGTCATTTTAAAACTGGCCCTTATGGTTTCCTTTCCTTTAATAACTAACACAGCAAAGTATTCAATTTATTTTATTAAGAAATATTTGATATTTATCTAGTTACTTTATAATATAGCAACACTGTTTGTAGTAGTAGTACATTTTTAAATTTATAAATTAATATTGTCAACCCTAATACAACTGCCACCGTCTTCAGTGAAGTTAGTTTAGGAATATTTGGTTTTAATTTAGTTACTTTATCACGCATTTGGCAACATTTACTTTTGACATTGGAAACGTCAAAATTTATATTAATTAAGCCGATCGACATTTACCATTTTTATTAATTCTGCACACCAGCCTTCATTTAAACCTTTCATTTGATTTTATACACCACACACTTCTGACAACTTTTTGCAAAAAACAACTACCAATTGACATAGCACATTTTTGTCAATTCTGCACGCTAGCCCTCTCCGAGACCTTTGATTTGATACCAAACACGACATACTTCTGACAACTTTTTGCATAGAACAAAAGCCGATCGATATGGAACATTTTTGTCAATTCTGCACGCCAGCCCTCAACGAGACCTTTCATTTGAGACCATACCTTTGAGAAATTTTTGCAAAAACAAAAGCCGATCAACATTGACCTTTTTTGTTAATTCTACACGCTAGCCCTTATCGAGCCTTTTCATTTGATTCCAAACACCACATACTTCTCACAACTTTTTCCAAAAAACAAAAGCCGTTCGTGACCTAGCGTAATATAACATTCACTGTCTTCAGTAACGTTCATTTGGGAATATTTGTTCTTTGTTTAGTTACTTTATTAAACATTTGGCAATATTGACTTATGTAATTCGAAAATACTCAAACACGGCATTTTTCTGACAACATGTTGCAAAAAACATATTCTAGTCTACGTAGAACATTTTTGTCATTCGTGCACACCCATCCACATTGTGTCGTTTCCTTAAAACCCAAGGACGACCTACTTCTAACAACTTTTTACGAAAAACAAATGCAGATTGACATGACACATTTTTTTTGTCATTTTAAAACTGGCCGTTATGGTTTCCTTTCTTTTGATAACAAACACAGTAAAGTATTCAATTTATTTTATTAAGGAATATTTGATTTTTATTTAGTTACTTTATAATTTGGCAACACTGTTTATATTAAAAAATAGTAGTTAATTAAATTTATAAATTAAGATTGTCAACCCTAATACAACTGCCACCGCCTTCAGTGAAGTTAGTTTAGGAATATTTGGTTTTAATTTAGTTACTTTATCATACATTTGGCAACATTGACTTTTGACATTGGAAACGTCAAAATTTATATTAATTAAATACGTTATGTTTTAAACTTAAATTAGTTGTAAAACCTTGCTCAAGATTATTAATCATGATACTGTATTCACTTCTTTAATATCAATGTTCTGTTTGAAAATACAATCCTTTAAAATTCATAGACTGATTGTCGTAAGTGACAGATGACAGGTTGTTTCTTTTTAAATTTAGACATGGCTTCTAGGATCCTTCTAGAATTTTTTGTTTCAAAATGAAAAAAATGTGTGGTTTTTTATTAATTTACGCAAAAACTGCTCGACGTAAAAATATGAAACACCAAAAAGGCACACCTACGCATCATTCTCTACAACTTGATATTATTATACATAACAATTTCATAAATGTTTAAGGCTGTAGGTTTGTCCGAAAATTTGGCGATCGTCATGATGAAAATAAATATAGATTAGGACACATGCCTTTTAGTATATAGGATAGTATATAAGTCAATGTACAGAGAAACAAGTATTCTTTTCTCTCATATTTCATATGTACGTATGAGCTCTGCTCAGAATAAAGTTATATTTTTATTAATTATCAATAAACATAATATAATTAGTACAAATATAACGTTTCTTTTCTACAAGAGTACATTTATTAAAGTGGTTGATCTGTGTATTGGAGTTGGAGTAGTATCCTTGTTTTACATTGAGTGTTACAAATGTATTATTGTGCATAGTGGGTATAGGGGTGATTTGCAGGAGTTCTGCTTGCAACAAAGGAATATGAACGTCTATTATCAATTCTAATTTGAATTTTTTATATTTACAGTAAACTTTAATTAATTGTTGATTTTGCCAATTATTTAATATGAGGTTTTTAAGGTCATTTGCTAACAATTTAGAAATTTCTGATTTTATATCTTCTCTAGATAATATTCCAAAATACAGTGTATTTGTTTCACAGAACGCGAAAGTTGTTTCGACTTCATTCCTGATGCTTATTAAATTAGCAGACGTAAACATTAATTATAGACGGAGAAAAATATGTATGGAATGAGAATACTAATAAATTGGAAAAAACAATAACAGAGACAGAACCGAATCACGATCCAAAAAACTCAAGAACATAAATGGGAATAAAAAATCTAGGACTGATATACAGGCGACGACCGACATGAATACTCACAAAAAGAAAAGTATTTGGAAACTAGCAACGTGGAATGTTAAAAGTATGAATGGGAAAGAACATGAACTTTACGATTAATTTAATAAATTAAATTTAGATATATTAGGAATAACAGAAACAAAAAAGAAAGGTAAGGGGAAATAATTATCCCGATGCAAGAAGCAAGAAGAATCGCAAAGGACAAGAAACAATGGGCAAAATTAGTGCACGTGTGAAATTACTGGACATTAAATTATGTAAATTAAATTAAGATTAAATGAAAATGTATACATCCTACACCTGAGGGTAGAAGAATGACTGACTATATATATATATATATATATATATATATATATATATATATATATATATATATATATATATATATATATATAGCATTAATTGTGTGATAATGTTCTCGATGTAGAGTTTATCTCCCATTACGTCTATGATTTTGCCAATGCTATTTTCTAAGTTATTAATTTTATCTTGTATTAGTTTGTTATTTTTATTGATTTTGTCGACTTGTTTATTGAAATATTTGGAAATATTTTGGTTAGAAATAATTGCTTGATTTATGTTTTCGTTTAGAATATTTTCATTTTCGTTTATTAATTTTAAAGCGTTGTCGTACTTTTCTTGGTCAGAAGAATGTAAATTACCTGTTATTGTTTTAATAATAAAACCTAGTTAGTTTGCTATTCCTCGTTTTACTTTATCATTATCATGAAATAAGACCTGTATTTTATTATTAGCTATATCTAAGAAGTTTTCTAATATTACAAGATTATTATTTAATTCTACTACGTAATTACTGCTACTATATTTATTATTAATTTCTAGTTTAATTTTATTATAATGTAGGGTCAGATTATTATAGGCTTCTTTAATTTTGTTAAGTTTAAGGTTTATATAAATAAACTTATTATTATTAGATATGAGGCGTCACCTAATTTTAGGATGTTTATTCCGGGGTTTTCTCTTTCGTCCCGGATGTTGACGGCAATGCAGGATCGTATGGCTCTGTAAATTTACGATATGGTTTTAGATTATCAACTTTTATTTTTTTATTTTTATCTGTAATAATTTGGGCTCTGTCTTTATTGTAAGTTTGAACTTTTTGTTGTTTATAGCACGGTTTTTCTATTTTACCCGAGTTGCGTTTTGTTTGTTTTTCGTAAGCTTTTTCGGGCAATTTACATGTGTCCACTTGTGAAGTTGCGTATTTTGTTTTGTTTTTGTCTAATAGGATTTTAGTTTCATTGTAGATTTTGTTCATTATGTCTTTGTGTGTTTGTATGTAATTGTCTGTTATTATTTCAGGGGAAGTTTCTTCTTGTGATACGTTGAAATGGCCAAAAAGAATTTCGTTCGGGGTTCTTTTAGTTACTGAGGGGATGGTTTGGTTGTAAGCTTGTAAGGCATATCGAGTTTTGCTGCTGATGTTTAAATCTTTCAAATCTTTATTTTGTTCTAAGATTCGCATATATTCCACAATAGTCGAATGGAATCTTTCAATATTGCCGTTGCTCTTTGAATTGTTTACGCTTATTAGATATATGCGAATGTTTTTAGAGGATAGGAAATTTAAAATTAGTTGATTGTTAAATTGCAATCCATTGTCCGAGATTATTAATTTAGGATGTATTTAATTAATTTTTAAACTACAGTAATTGTGTTTGTTTCAGGTAGATGTTAAATTTGAGCATGTTTAGAGAAGCTATCAATAATTGTCAAAAATTTGTGTTTCTTTAGGGAGAGTATATCGATGATGAATAATCTCTAGTGGTTTTGAGGCGGTTGGTGTTTTAATGAAGGGGGTTTTTGAGTGGGTTTCTTTCGTATTTATTTTCTTGACAAGTGTCACAATTCTTTATAAATTTTGAAACAGTTAGTTGCATATTTGGCCAATAGTAATTATTTTTAAGTTTTTTATAAGTCTCAATTATGCCATGATGGTTTGTTTTGCCATTATGATAATTTTGGATTAGTTCTTGTTGTTCATCGTGTGATTCAACGGCATTTAGTTGGGCTTTGCAACATATTAATTGGTATGTACCAGGCTGGAAGTATACTTTCAGGATACTATTTAACATTGATCTTAATGTTTCTGGTACTATACAGTGATATTTTATACCGGGAGCGAGATATTCTTTAATAAATTTTAGTAATGTGTCCCGAGAATTTATTTTGTTAATATACATGTACATTATTTGTTTATCATGTCCAAATAATTTTTTTATCTCTAATGTGCTTTTTGAATTTGTTTCTTTAAATACGATTTGGTTTTTGCCGAAATTTATAGGGTCGTCTATATAAGATAGTCCGTTAATCGGTGATTCGTCATCTGAGTGTTGATTGTGTGTGTAACTGTCCTTTTCCACGATAACAGAACTAGTATAGTGTTCAACATTTTTTAAAGTGAATACGTTTATTTGAATGTTTGTATTTTTAAATATTTCTTTTAGTAGCTTTTCTATATTACTCCAATTTTGGTTATCTAATCATGATGCGATTTTTGGCATATTAATAGAATTAATTTTGTTTTGTTTTAAGTAATCTCTTAATTGTTTTAAACAGTTTTGTATATTCTCAAGTGTTGGTTCATGGTAATACTTCCTTTTAGTGATTAAATGAATTACCAATCTAGGAGACATTTAAATAGCTATATCTTTTTTATACTAACTTTTTCTAAATTATTAGTTGTTTGAAACCTTTCATTAATTTGTTTGGCGAAGCCTTGGCTCATTTTAAAGTCTTGAGATATACGTGTACTATGGGTTCAGTTTGATTAAAGATGTCAGAATTTTTATAATTTATTTCGAATGATTTTGGGATTCTAGATAGATAGTCCGCGACATAATTTTCCTTGCCTTTTTTATATTCTACTTTGTAATTATATTACGATAATTTTGATTTCCATCTTATAATTTTTTGATTAGGTTCTTTCAGACTATTGAGCCAATTCAATGATTTGTGGTCTGTTATTATATGAAATTTCTTTCCATATAAATATGGATGAAAATGTTTAACTGCCCAGATGATAGCCAGCATTTCTTTTCCAATAGTAGCGTAATTGATTTCGATTTTTTGAGAGAGTACCGCTCCTATTGCATAGTCTGAAGCATCCGTAGTTAATCGAAATGGTTCGGAAAAATCGGGATATTGAAGTATAGGAAAATTTGTAAGTAATAATTTGCATTTTTCGAAGCATTGAATATATTCTTTATCGTCTAAATTTATTTTCGCGTTTTTCTTAAGATATTTAGTAAAAGGTTTAGTTAATTTAGCAAAGTCGTGAATAAAACGGCGGTAATATCCGAGTAGGCCTAAACATTGTTTTATTTCTTTTTGTGTTTTTGGGATGGTAAAATTTTTAATAATTTCTATTTTGTAGAGATTTGGTCGAATACCTTCAGTTGTAATTAGGTGACTGAGATAAGCGACTTCTTTTCGAAAGAATTCGCTTTTATCAAGTTGTAACTTGAGATTTGCTTCGCATAATCTCTGGGAAACAAGTTTAATGTTGTTCACATGCTCTTGTAACGATGATCCTAAGATTATGATATCGTCTAGATATACGAAGCAGATTTTATTCACAAGATCTTTAAGTACAAAGTTCATAAGCCTTTGGAAGGTAGTCGGGGCATTTTTCAAGCCGAAGGGCATTCTGAGAAATTCGAAATGACCCTGGTCTGTAGAAAAAGCAGTTTTTTCAATTGAATTTTAATCCATCTCAATTTGATGGAACCCGCTTTTCAGGTCGATTGTCGTAAAATAAGTAGATTTTCCCAATTTGTTCAATATTTCGGTAATACCGGGAATTGGAAACTTGTCATCGACTGTTTTGGCGTTAAGTTTTCAATAATCGATAACTATGCGAAAATTTTGCTTACCAGAAGCATCCTGTTTTTGGGTACAACCCATATTGGACTACTCCATGCCGATTATGAATGTCTTATAATATTTTGGTCTAATAATTGATTAATTTGGGAATTTACTTCGTCTTTGTAGATGAACGGGTATTTATAAGATCTTTGATATACGGAAGTCTCGTCAGTTGTGTTAATTTTATGTTTTATTTTGTTCGTAAATGTCAAATTTTGATTGTCGGTTATGGTTAGGTCTTCGAATTCTTTTATTAGTTTGTTTATTCCTTTTTTTTTTCAATATCGTTAAGGTGATCGGTTCTCAGATTTAGTTTATCGGAGATTTCGTGAATGTTTAATTCTAATTTATTCTTTTAGAAATAGTTAAAATTAAATTTATGTTTATTTTGCAGTCTTATTGATTCGTTAGAGTAATCTATTTTTGCATTTAATAATTTTAGACCGGAATTGTCTATAACGATGTTAAAGTCTTTATAGAATTCATAGATAAAGCATTTTAATTTTTTATTAAATAATTCGACAAAAGTGTAACAATTACCGTGAGAAATAGCATTTGCCGTTTGAATTTCGAAATGTTCGTGGAATATTTTAAATTTGTTTTTATTTTCCATGACAAATTTTTCACTAATAAAATTTGCGGATGATCCGGTGTCAATTAATACTCTACAATTTTTGAATTGAATGAAAGGCAGATTAGAAGTATAATTTGCTAGGGATTCAAATTTTCTACAGGCTCTATGAGAAAATTTTCGTTACCTTGTTCTAATTCATCAAAGTTTTCGAGGATTACAATGTCGTCTGAATTTTCTTGAAATTCGGTTTCTGTTTCGTCGTTTGATCGGGAAGGTTTATCTAATAAGTTCATGTCTTCGCGTTGTCTTTTTAATTGAGGTCGGAATGAATTTGTACTTATAGACATGGGTTGAGGGTAGTTTTGTTTAGGTCTGACTTGAATGGGTTGGCTAGGAAAGTTGTTTGAATATGGATGTTTATGCATTGGAGATCGATGTTGATTAGGATTGTGGGTATAAGTTTTATATTGAGGGGTTGGAACATTTACTTTTGGTTTGGGTGGAGTTTGCTTGTTCATATTTGTATGTAAATATTGAAAATCATTCTTTATTAAATTTTGAACATCTGTTAATGTTTTAGGGTTTCTGGCCGCTAACTGGCTTCTGTAAGGTTCCTTACAATTTATTATAAAATTATGAGATGCATAACTTGACATGAATATACTTAAATTTTCAAAACCAACGCCAAAATTTAATTTTAATAAACTCATCATTCTGTTAAAGATATGTTCGTATTTCTCAAAATATGTGAAAATATCCTTATTAGTTTTTTGTTCAAGATGTGATAATTCAGTTAAGAAATGAATTTCATTTCTTTTATCTCCGTATTCTTCAACTAGTAGGGATCTTAAACTTTTCCAATCCGTGTAAGTTTTTGTAGCAATTTTTATGTTCGCGTCTCTTATAATTTTTTTTCTGATTGTATGTAATATTATTCTTTTGACAACTGTCGATAAAGTTTGGTTTTCGATAATACCTAGGATTTCATCGCAGATAGTGATGAAATGTGGTAATGTTCCGGTACTCCCATCGTATTCTGGGATGATATCTATTAGATCTTTGATCTCGGTAGGAATTTTAGGATGTGGTGTTAATGTGGCTGGAAGGATTGGATTTGGGTTCGACATGGCTTACAAATATTATGTTATTCTTAAGAAATTTATATATCTAGACTAGTAGGTAATTAGAATTACGTGATTTGTTTGGATACAAAATTTAATTTTTGATCTTGCAAGGTTATGTGGTGAGTAATAAAATTCTAACTTACAAGATTATAGCAAGATTTATGATGGCCAACTTCATGGTCCTCTGGATGTAGATTGGATGGGTGCTGATGTCCGCTCAGGTGGGTGTTGAGACGTGGTCTGTGGGAGTTCTGCTCCTGGAGACGGTCTCGGGATTGACGACGATATGATTTGCCTGTCTTCGCCGGAGGTTGGGTAGAGGATCTGATAGCCTGATGTACTTTGAATTCTGGTTCCACTTTTTGAGGTGTGAAATCGTAAACGAAATGATCTCACCAAATTGATGTCGTGAGATTTCGGACTTCTTGAATACTCTGGGAACGTGTAGATTCTTTGATGCACTTTAAACACTTGACAGTGACGACTATAACTCTTTAACAAATTGGGACCTCAAATTTAAAAAACTTCGGAGTTAAAGCCTTTTGAGCATCCTACAGCGACTGCGCCAATTAAATCAACGTACCGTAGATTTAAGTTTTTAAAAAGATTTAATAAATTAATAAAAGGTAAAGTACAGGCTAAGTTATACAGATCTTTAATCTACTGTGTCTCTACACAATCTGTTACTTAAAGTATGATGCAATAAGGGATGGGATCTAACATAAATTCTATACTATAAATGGTTTTAAGGATTGGACATGCAAAAGTGAACAAAACATGGTATCAATCAGATAATAAACATTCAATTTTCGGGTGTCATTTTAATGAATACGTTGTATATTGTAAGCTACATAAGCTGGATTCTAGAATACCTACCACACTTGAAATAGCAATTTTCTTGTTGTAATGTTTTCTTTTAGCTACAATATGATGAAGAACTATTAAATTCGGTTGCAGAAGTAAATATTTATATGATTTTTTACAAAAATAAAGTCAGATTTTACCTATTCTTGAAATGGATATTTTTGTTAAAACATTCATATTCATGCTTTAGGATCTATACTATGGATAATTTTAGCATTGGTTATGCAAAAATGACCAAAACGTGGTACCAATCAGATAATAAACATTCAATTTTCGGGTGTCATTTTAATGAATACGTTGTATATTGTAAGCTACATGGGCGGGATTCTAGAATACCTACCACACTTGAAATAGCAATTTTCTTGTAGCAAAGTTTTCTTTTAGCTAAAATATGATGAAGAAATATAATATTCGGGCGCGGAAGCAAATATTTATATGATTTTTTACAAAATTATGTCAGATTTCACCTGTTTTTGATGAATACGTCGTATATTGTAAGTTAAATGGGCTGGATTCTAGAATATCTACCACACTTGAAATAGCAATTTTATTGTTGCAATGTTTTCTTTTAGCTAAAATATGATGAAGAATTATAAAATTCGGGCGCGGAAGCAAATATTTATATGATTTTTTACAAAAATAAAGCCAGATTTTACCTTTTCTTGATGAATACGTCGTATATTGTAAGCTACATTGGCTGGATTCTAGAATATCTACTACACTTGAAATAGCAATTTTCTTGTAGCAAAGTTTTCTTTTAGCTAAAATATGATGAAGAATTATAAAATTCGGACGCGGAAGCAAATATTTATATGATTTTTTACAAAAATAAAGTCACATTTTACCTATTCTTAATGAATACGTTGTATATTGAAAGCTACATGGGCTGGATTCTACAATACCTACCACACTTGAAATAGCAATTTTCTTGTTGCAATGTTTTCTTTTAGCTAAAATATTAGAAGGAATTATAAAATTCGGGCGCAAAAGCAAATAATTACATGATTGTTTACAAAAATAAAGTCAGATTTTACCTACTCTTGATGAATACGTTGTATATTGTAAGCTACATGGGCTGGATTTTAGAAAACCTACCACACTTGAAATAGGAACTTTCTTGTTGCAATGTTTTCTTTTAGCTAAAATATGATAAAGAATCATAAAATTAGGGCGCGGAAGCAAATATTTATATGATTTTTTACAAAAATAATGTCAGATTTTACCTATTCTTGATGAATACGTTGTATATTGTAAGCCACATGGGCTGGATTCTAGAATACCTACCACACTTGAAATAGCAATTTTCTTGTTGCAATGTTTTCTTTTACCTAAAATATGACAAAGAATTATGAAATTCGGGCGCGGAAGCAAATATTTAAATGATTTCTTACAAAAATAAAGTCAGATTTTACCTTTTCTTGATGAATACGTTGTATATTGTAATCTAAATGGGCTGGATTCTAAAATACCTTCCACACTTGAAATAGCAATTTTCTTGATGCATGTTTTCTTTTAGCTAAAATATAAGAAAGAATTATAAAAATCGGGCGCGCAAGCAAATATTTATATGATTATTTACAAAAATAAAGTCAGATTTTACCTGTTCTTGAAAGGGATATTTTTGTTAAAACATTCATATTCATGCTTTAGGATCGATACTATGAACGGTTTTAAGCATTGGACATGCAGAAGTGACCAAAACGTGGTACCAATCAGATAATAAACATTCAATTTTCAGGTGTCATTTTAATGAATACGTTGTATATTGTAAGCTACATGGGCTGGATTCTAGAATACCTACCACACTTGAAATACCAATTTTCTTGTTGCAATGTTTTCTTTTAGCTAAAATATGATGAAAAATTATAAAATTCGGGCGCGGAAGCAAATATTTATATGATTTTTTACAAAAATAAAGTTAGATTTTACCTATTCTTGAAATGGATATTTTTGTTAAAACATTCATATTCATGCTTTAGGATCTATACTATGGATGTTTTTAAGCATTGGACATACAAAAGTGACCAAAACGTGGTACCAATCACATAATAAACATTCAATTTTCGGGTGTCATTTTAACGAATACTTTGTATATTGTAAGCTACATGGGCTGGATTCTAAAATACCTACCACACTTGAAATATCAATTTTCTTGTCGCAATGTTTTCACTTAGCTAAAACATGATCAAGAATTATAAAATTCGGGCGCGGAAGCAAATTTTTATATGATTTTTTACAAAAATAAAGTCAGTTTTTACCTATTCTTGAAATGGATATATTTGTTAAAACATTCATATTCATGCTTTAGGATCTATACTATGGATGGTTTTAAGCATTGGATATGCAAAAGTAACCAAAACGTGGTATCAATCCGATAATAAACATTCAATTTTCGGGTGTCATTTCAATGAATACATTTTATATTGTAAGCTACATGAGCTGGATTCTAGAATACCTACCACACTTGAAATAGCAATTTTCTTGTTGCAATGTTTTCTTTTAGCTAAAATATGATAAAGAATTATAAAATTCGGGTGCGGAAGCAAATATTTATATAATTTTTTACAAAAATAAAGTAATATTTTACCTATTCTTGAAATGGATATTTTTGTAAAACATTCATATTCATGCTTTAGGATCTATACTATGGATGGTTTTAAATATTGGATATGCAAAAGTGACCAAAACGTGGTACGAATCAGATAATAAACATTCAATTTTCGGGTGTCATTTTAATGAATACGTTGTATATTGTAAGCTTCGTGGGCTGGATCCTAGAAAACCTACCACACTTGAAATAGCAACTTTCTTGTTGCAATGTTTTCTTTTAGCTAAAATATGATAAAGAATCATAAAATTCGGGCGCGGAAGCAAATATTTATATGATTTTTTACAAAAATAAAGTCAGATTTTACCTATTCTTGAAGAATACGTTGTATATTGTAAATTACATGGGCTGGATTCTGGAATACCTACCACACTTGAAATATCAATTTTCTTGTAGCAATGTTTTCTTTTACCTAAAATATGATGAAGAATTATGAAAGTCGGACGCAGAAGCAAATATTTAAATGATTTTTTACAAAAACAAAGTAAGATTTTACCTACTCTTGATGAATACGTTGTATATTGTAAGCTACATGGGCTGGATTCTAGAATACCTACCACACTTGAAATAGCAACTTTCTTGTTGCAATGTTTTCACTTAGCTAAAATATGATCAAGAATTATAAAATTCGGACGCGGAAGCAAATATTTATATGATTTTTTACAAAAATTAAGTCAGTTTTTACCTATTCTTGAAATGGATATATTTGTTAAAACATTCATATTCATGCTTTAGGATCTATACTATGGATGGTTTTAAGCATTGGATATGCAAAAGTAACCAAAACGTGGTATCAACCCGATAATAAACATTCAATTTTCGGGTGTCATTTCAATGAATACATTGTATATTGTAAGCTACATGAGCTGGATTCTAGAATACCTACCACACTTGAAATAGCAATTTTCTTGTTGCAATGTTTTCTTTTAGCTAAAATATGATAAAGAATTATAAAATTCGGGTGCGGAAGCAAATATTTATACAATTTTTTACAAAAATAAAGTCATATTTTACCTATTCTTGAAATGGATATTTTTGTAAAACATTCATATTCATGCTTTAGGATCTATACTATGGATGGTTTTAAGAATTGGATATGCAAAAGTGACCAAAACGTGGTACGAATCAGATAATAAACATTCAATTTTCGGGTGTCATTTTAATGAATACGTTGTATATTGTAAGCTTCGTGGGCTGGATTTTAGAAAACCTACCACACTTGAAATAGCAACTTTCTTGTTGCAATGTTTTCTTTTAGCTAAAATATGATAAAGAATCATAAAATTCGGGCGCGGAAGCAAATATTTATATGATTTTTTACAAAAATAAAGTCAGATTTTACCTATTCTTGATGAATACGTTGTATATTGTAAACCACATGGGCTGGATTCTGGAATATTTACCACACTTGAAATATCAATTTTCTTGTAGCAATGTTTTCTTTTACCTAAAATATGATGAAGAATTATGAAAATCGGACGCAGAAGCAAATATTTAAATGATTTTTTACAAAAATAAAGTAAGATTTTACCTACTCTTGATGAATACGTTGTATATTGTAAGCTACATGGGCTGGATTCTAGAATACCTACCACACTTGAAATAGCAACTTTCTTGTTGCAATGTTTTCTTTTAGCTAAAATATGATGAAGAATCATAAAATTCGGACGCGGAAGCAAATATTTATATGATTTTTTACAAAAATAATGTCATGTTTATATGATTTTTCACATAAATAAAGTCAGATTTTACCTATTCTTCAAATGGATATTCATATTTATGCTTTAGGATCTAAATTAAATCAACGGACCGTAGATTTAAGTTTTTAAAAAGATTTATTAAATTAATAAAAGGTAAAGTACAGGCTAAGTTATACAGATCTTTATTCTACTGTGTCTCTACACAATCTGATTTGTTTTACAAGTCTACAGCATGGGGTTGACACCCGATTCCATATGCTTGGTCAGCAATGGAAAGTTACTTAAAGTATGATGCAATAAGGGCTGGGATCTAACATAATTCCTCCCCCGTTAAGACGAAAGAATACCTGTTGGTTCTTCAATAGGTATTGTTTCGTTAATTTGATTTTTGTTAAAATTTTGTTTTACTAGTAATTTTCTAGTTGCAATTTCCTAATAAATCTTGATGTGCGGGATAACAGGGATGGATACCCAGGATATCGAGTATGGATGATGGTAACAATGGTGAGGTCGTAAATCTCACTTTCACACAACCACGCGAAAAACACTTATTTATTTACACACAGCACAACCAAAACTATACAAATAACAGATATAACAAATGTAAATACTTTACGGATCGAAACGGAGCAGTACAACAATGGATTGTTGCGGACCGATACAAAACAACTTTGGCGCAACAAAGCCGGAACCGAACAGAACTTGTCCTTGTACGAATTTTAAACCAACAAAATTCGCTAGCGACAGCGCCACTAACTATAAACTACAAAAAAAATACAGAGAAGCGTATATGGCGTTGACATTGGCAAATATGCGGTGTACCTTTCACAATAAACGGAGCTGACAACATTAAAATCTCAAACACTTGATGATGACCATTATTGCACCAATTACAAATAGTGAATACAATAATACATCGTAGAATACGGAATGTGATTCTGTTTTATGAATTTGTTTTAAATGGGTAATTTGTTGATTTGGAATCTTTATAGTTTCTAAATTTCTTATATTTAAGGTTTTATTAAATATTACTTTTTGTTTACTGTTTTCGATTTTCAAATTGATTATTTTGTCGTAATTAATAGTTCTGTGAAGTTTTTGTTTATTGATTGTACAGTTTCTTATAGAATAAATTCCAGAGAGTTCTTTATCTTGTATTTCATTGTCACATTCTATATTCATTAATTCCTTAATTGGTAGTTATAAATATACAATATTAGAATTAGGAATGGGGATTATTTCGTTATGATTTAGTAAGTTTACACAATTACAATTATCAGCATTCTTATTAAAATACAAGTTTTGTAGGCATTTATCGGGGACAGAGTTATCTTGAGTAAATTATGTACGTGCCTTATACTATCTTACAATAATATTGTTCATAGTCATAACATCTTTAGTTCAGTAACATGAAAACTTTCCATAAAAAAAGCTGATAGAGCAATTAGAATAAAATAGTATATAAGTCAATGTACAGAGAAACAAGTGTTCTTTTCTCTCATATTTCATATGTATGTATGAGCTCTGCTCAGAATAAAGTTATATTTTTATTAATTATCAATAAAGATAATATAATTGGCGCAGTCGGTAGGATGAGTCGAAAAACACTTAGTAATTACAAGTGTGGTGAATTTTAATTCTTTATTCGACACCTCCAAATATATATATATATATATATATATATATATATATATATATATATATATATATATATAATTCTGCGACATCGACAAAAACTTCGCTTTCCACAAATACTCGTCTACAGACTACAGCTTGATACTCAACCACGAGAACACTGTGTTTACGAGGGAGACCTGAGTAAACGACATCGCAGAAACCGAAATTCCACAACTTCGCTTGTCAACCCAACCGTCTTCAACGTGCAGGCGCCGGAACCAGAGGCTATCCTCTACCCTAGCAGCACCCACGGCGAGAACCCCAGCAGTGGAAGGACCAGAAGGGGAGGAAGACTTGCTGTTCGAAACCCTTGGATCACGTCTCCACCAAGAGACCAGAGAACACGGTGATGTCCGTATCACATCTTTTATCACTACTAATCCCATTGTAAGTTTAAATTTTTTTGTATAATTACACAAACCCACACAAACTTATGATTAACAATATCTCAGACTCAAGTAGCTCCGAAGACCATTTAAGTGACACTGAATCATTACCAGTCTCACAACAAAACAAAAACCTTAATAAACTTACCCCAAGTAGATTACAATTATTAACAATGGCTACAACTAATTTACAAGAAATCGAAAATTTAACCCGCATTATCCCACAATATGACGGGAATGTAAAGATTTTAAATAACTTTTTATCAGCCGTAGATGATGTAATATCATCATTAAACACAGTAGTATAATCACAACTCTAAAAAGTATATTTATTTGGACTTACAAAAAATAAACTTGTTTCAAAATCTCCAGAACTCCTTGCAGAAAATAAATTTGCTAGTTGGGAGGAACTGAGAGCATATCTCACAACAAATTTCACTGATAAAATTACCCCGGAAACATTAATTTTAGAAATAATGGACACAAGATTTAAAAACGATTCCGAATTTACACTAAAATTATTTATAGAGAAATTCTCTAAATACAAAAATAAAATATTATTAACAGAATATAGCTAGCTTCAAAAAATGCCATTATTGCAGAAAATCAAAAAGTAATAATAGCTAGGTTTATAACACTTTTACCTTTAACAATCAGAGGAGCATTAATTGTAAAAAACCCTCAAACACTTGAACAATGTGAACAGTTATTAATTAATGAATTTAATTTCAAACATCAATCACCACTTTTAAAATCAGTAGGACCAAGTCAAAATTCCACTTTCTATATACCACCAAAAAAATTCCCTGGACAACAATTCCCTAGCAACCCCATACAATTAAACCAAAGGTCTGTACAATCAACACAACAATCACAACCACAAACTACACAAAACAGAAATTTTGCAAGACAAAGCATTTATAACGATGTAAACACCAGAAGAAATTTCAAACCAATACACATGTCACAACAAACGAGATTCACACAACCCATGTCGACACAAACAATCAAACAAAATTACAAAAGAGAATCAGATGAAAATGACCAAATAAACCCAGAAATGAAAGAAGAATTTTATCACGAAATCGAGAATGAATATGAAAATAATGAATCCGAAGACAATTTTTTAGAAATGGAACAAATAGACACAATGAACAATACGTAATGTCATCTATCGTAAACGAACTACCTACCCTAACAAAAGGACCATATACAATACTATTCGACACAGGCTCATCAATAAATTTCATACACCCTAAATTAGCAAAAGAAAAAAATTGTAAACTTTATGATGAATTATTAACTTTTAAAACAGTAAATGGTAAATCAAAATGTACTAAATTTACAACAATATTCTTAAACAAGAAATCTATAAAATGCCATGTTTATAACTTTCATAAAAAGTATAATTTATTATTCGGAATAGACGCATTTAAAACACTTAACATATATTTAGATTTCAACAAAAATACAGTTAATATGGAAAATAAAACCTATGAGTTAACAAATATAAATAAAAATTCTAGCAATGAAATAAATAATATTGAAATAAGAAATCAACACCTGAATACCCTTGAAAAACAAAGACTAAACGACCTAATAGAAAACTATACAGACCTTTTTCCAAACAAAAATGAACGACTATCAAGTACAAATATCACTGAACACAAAATAATTCTGGATGACGACACACCAATTCACACAAAAACTTACTGACTTCCTCAAATTTGCGAAAAGGACATTGAAGAACACAGACAAAATTTATTGCAAGAAAAAGTAATTCAAAAATCTTATTCACCCTGGAACTCCCCCATTTGGATAGTCCCAAAAAAGACGCTTCTGGTAAAACAAAAACTAGGTTAGTAATTGACTTTAGAAAACTTAATACAAAAACTAAAGATGACAAATATCCCATACCCAATATTGACACACTGCCAGACCATATAGGACACTCTAAATACTTTACTACACTAGACTTACACTCAGGATTCCACCAAATAACAATGAACAAAAATGACATAGAAAAAACGGCGTTTTCAACACCTTCAGGCCATTACGAATTCACACGAATGCCATTTGGACTCAAAAATGCCCCAGAGACATTCCAACGCATGATGAATATCGCGGTAGGAGAGTTAGTAAATAAAGTCTGTTTAGTATACCTAGACGACATAATTATATTTGGCGAAACATTAGTACAACATTTGGAAAATATTACATTAGTGTTTGAAAAATTAAGAAAAGCTAACCTTAAAGCACAAATAGACAAATCCGAATTCTTACAAAGTTCAACAAAATATCTTGGATATATAATCACTCAAGTCGGCTTAAAAACTGACCCCTCTAAAGGAGAAAATATTAAAAATTTTAATATCCTGAAAACAAAAATAGAAATTAAACAATTCCTTGGCACTGTAGGATGGTACATAAAATTTATACCTAATTTCGCAAAAATCACTAAACCTTTTACACGCTGCTTAAAAAACGGACAAACAATAGATATCTATAACGAAGACTACAGGAAATGTTTCGAAGATTGCAAACAAATATTAACCACATCTCCAATACTACAATTCCCAAATTTTAACAAAGAATTTATATTAACAACAGACGCGTCAGATTATGCACTAGGATCAGTATTATTACAAAAAAATTAAAACGGAAAAGAAATGCACATAGCATATTTTTCAAAAACACTTAATAACGCGGAACAAAATTATAGCACAATTGAAAAAGAATTGTTAGCAATAGTCCAATCTATAAAAATTTTTAGAACTTATCTCTACGGTAGAAAATTCGTCATAAAAACCAACCACAAACCGTTAGTATGGTTATTTAACATGAAAAATCCAAATCAGAAATTAATGAGATGGAAAATAGAACTTAATGAATACAATTTTGGAATAATTTATTTACAAGGAAAAATGAACGTAATTGCAGACAATTTCTCTAGACAAAAATTAAAATCACAAATAATAGAAAAAATTGGAGATGTAACCGAAACAAAAATTTTTGCACATTGTATCTCAAAAAATTTTAAAATGTCCCAAGGATTAGCTAAGCAGGTTAATGAAATGTTCAATAGTAGAGAATATTGTAGTAAACAAGATATCGAAAAAAAAATATAATTATCCAAAATCAATACAATAAAACAACAATCCACCTAATCATAAAACTAGAACATAATGACAAACTGACAATAAAATGTTTAGACAGACCATTAAAAGAATTACGAGATTACCTACTACTGAACGAAATTAATGAAATAAATCTTCCCAAAAATTGGTTGCGGAAAAGACAACCTGGAATGGACTAAAGTAAAAGAAAAAATACAAAAAATATTTGAAAATTCAAATATACAAATAAATATATATACATTACCAGAAAATAATAATTTAGTATCAGAAAATTCAAATTCCGATAGTAATAGAAATACAGTACACTCAGATCAAGAAAATTTAATAAACGGCCTTAAATTCGTAGAAAATAGATTAAATATTTTAGATAACCAATTAATAATGACAACCCACAATTTATTCAAACAAAAAAAACTTAGGATGATATGTAAATTTAACAAAAATAACCTCCAAGAAGAAATAATAAACTTCATTAAAAATTATATTGTCCCAAAAGTAAAATACTATGCAATATTCGAAGAAAAATTAGATCTAACTTTTTCAAAAATACTTCAAGAAAATTTCGAATTTAACACGATAAATATAATAGCCTGTAATAAACTAATAGACGACATAGAAAATACTGACGAACAACTAGAAATTATTCACAAATTTCACAATGGACTCACAAATCATAGAGGAATAATAGCAACAATTAATTCACTAAAAGATAAATATTTTTGGCCAAATATGATAAAAGACATTACTGAATATATCAACCGATGTGAAACTTGTAAACTAAACAAATACGATAGAAAACCTATAATTGCTATAGACAACTTAACGCCAACGCCTACAAAACCATTCGAAATAATAAATATTGACACGCTATCCTTAAACAAACAAAATTTCTTAACTACATATATTCGACCAATTTTCTGAACATGCACAAATATGCTACCTACCAGAAACAAATGCGATAAATGTTTTAAATCATTTAATCAAATACTTTCAAACATTTAAAGTACCGGAAAAAATTATATTCGATCAAGGAACAGAATAACCTAATACAAGAATTATTCAAAATATACAATATAGACAGTCATGTTATATGTGTAGACAATTCCAAAAGTAATGCCATAGAAAGACTCCATTCTACATTAATAGAACATCTAAGACTTATAAATAACTCCACGAAATTCAAAGAAAAAACATTATTCGAACAATTAGACTTAGTAATATTATATTACAATAATACGAAACATAGCATTACAAAATTAACTCCCATTGAAATATTGTACGGAAAAAATAATTAAATACCATTTAAAATAATACCCTTAATTCAAGACGAAATTATTCAAAATTATAGACAAGAACAAATAGATTAAAACAAATTATTAACTGATAGAATTAATAAGGAAAAGATAAAAAGAAATCAAGAAAACGACAATCCATTAAAAATAAAAGATCACGTATTTATTAAACAAGGAGTGAGAAGAATAAACAAATATAAAAAAACACTATTCAAGAAAATAAAAGTAGAAAAATATGACCCCATATTAGGAAAAATAGAAATTAAAAATAAACACGGATTAAAGAATATACGAATAAATAAAATAAAACAATAAAATCTGTTACAGAGTATTGGGACAACTTGAAGATATATCACATAACAATGGATTTCACTTAATTGAATTAGAAAATTGTAAAATAAAAGAATCCGAGAAATTAATATATATCAATTACAACATCAGGACTCTTCTTACAGAATATGAAAAATTACCAACAGCAAAAACAATTATCCTAAATAAAATAAAAACACACAGACACTTATTTGAAAACCAAATACACATGTTAGAATATAACTATAACGATTTAAATGAACAAATTCAAAAAGTACTCTCTAACACCAAAAGCAGTAAAAGAGGATTAATAAACGGACTAGGAAGTATAATAAAAAGCATATCTGGCAATCTTGACGCATCTGACGACGAAAAATACATGAAAATATTCGAACAGATCAAATTCAACCAAAACACACTACAAGGACAAAATATACAAAACATTCAGTATGTGAAATCATGACAGATCATTTTAATAAACAATTAAAAAACGTAGAGCATAATGAAAAAATATTGCAAGATAGACTAAATACCATATCACAAATACTAAAAGACAAAGCAAATTGGGAAGGAACAGTAGAAATTAAAATGCAATTCAACGAACTAATATCATTAATAACAAATTTAAACAACATAGTCAAACAACTAGAAGTAAGCCTAACCTTCTATTCAATACATAAACTAGACCCCGTAATCATATCAATTGAAAGCCTAAAGCTATTAAGTTTAGATGAAAATATTTGGAATATAAATGAACTAATAAAAATTCATTGTAACCTAGATAACAAAATACTACATATCATTCTAACACTACCAATATTTACACAAAACACCTAACCAATATATCAATTTACCCCTTTACCTACGTATTTCAATCAGAATTTGATACTGATAAATGAACAATAAAACTTGTACTTTTATCATAATACTCATTATATACTTAATGATTGTGTAAACCTTAATAAAATTTATATGTGCAATACCCAATACCTTAGGATAAGTAATTGCCAAAACAATATAATTAATAACCAAAAGATTGATGAATGTGATTATCACCAACTTCAAATAGACAATACTTTCGAACAAATACAAAATACAAATGACCTGATAATTATTAGCCCACAAAAACAAAAAATTCACATAAATTGCAAGTTTGAAAATAAACAAGAAGAAATAAAAGGAATTTATAAATTTAAATTAAATAAAGAATGCCAAATAAATAAGAATACATTCAATATAATAAGTAAGTCATATAAAGAATTACTATTTAATAACATTAATTTGAAAAATAATGAAATAAAAATAAATGGAACGATTAATTTAAATAAAATCAATAGATTCAAAGAAACTCCAAAAGAATTACATTTAATAAAAAATATTAATTTACAAGAATCCAATCATCATCCTTATATAATATATAGCATAATTATAATCATGATACTAATAGTAGCAATAAGAATAATAATTAAGAAAAAACAAATGTTTAAATGTAAGAAAAATGTTGAAAATAAAGGAACAGAATTAAACCCCATATCCTAAAAACAATAATATTGCAAGATTTTGGTGAGGAGAAATTATGTACGTGCCTCATACTATCTTACAATAATATTGTTCATAGTCATAACATCTTTAGTTCAGTAACATGAAAACTTTTCATAAAAAAAGCTGATAGAGCTGTAACTGCCTAAACCATCTCCGTTACCAAATGTAATATTTTATTCCATTTAAAACCACAAATTTACCTACCTTGGTAGCAGAGGTTAGACTTTATTTCCAATTCTGACCGAGCGGTGTCAAAATGATAAGGAAACTAAACAAGAATTTGAATTTAAAAATAAATGTAATTTAAAAAATAGTAAAAATGAATATATAGACAGTTAAATTAGATAATAATGTACAATAATAAAAATATAAATACAAATGTTACGCTGTTACGAATATTACATGTATTATGTTATGTTTCGCTGTTACGCTGTTACGCAATATTACATTAACAATAAAAATGGTAAAAATATACAAAATATGAAAACCTACCTTCAGTAGATTTTAGCAGTGAAAGAAGTCTACCTGGGACGATTCTTGATCACAGGGATTCGGTTTCACTTGAAAGTAATTTCTTTTTTTTTTACAAAATTTTTATCCAACTCCTTCGAAAGAACTCTGAAGACTAGCCGCGCCCGAATTCTTCATAAGATGCGTCGCGCTTTGTTTAGATAAAGTACAGTCGTACGATCAAATATTAAATATAAAATGATAACACCTTTACGGTCGTTACATTCCTCTCCCCTTGGGAAAAGAATTTTTCAAAGAGAAATTCTTCAAATATAAACAAAAATTTTGAAAACTTTAGGAGGGAGACTTCTTCCATTACATAAATTATAACAATATTAAAATATACTTAAAATTAAACAAAATAATGACACATATGAGACGATAGGGGAGATTATTGTCTGGGAAACAGTTATTCACATTATAGTAACAATACACATCACTGTCAGTTTTTATTAATTATTATGACGGGTAGGAATCCTCCAGGTGGTGAATGGATTTTAACTTCATCGATGATAATGGGGGTGACTGATTTCTTGCTACTTTTATCCATTTCATTAGAGTTGATCAGCGTTCAAACGGCGGCCGTCCATTTATGCATTGTTCAAATTTGTTGATGGCGGTGACAAGTTGGTGAATTCACGCTATGATCATACTGCTGCAAGTTGATGGAATGGAAATGTACCACCCTCGACTATGGAGGTCGTCTCAATCTTTTAGTTTCCTCTGTTTCCCCACACGCTCAATGGTCCAGTAATTACATGAAACAAAATTACACACATATTATTATACAAATTTTATTAAAAACTATATATATTTATTTGGGTTAACTAATTGTTAGCACCATGTGATTGTATTTTCTCAACAATAACTCTAAGTCTTTTCAGGCTCGCATGTTGCGAATAAGAAGTTAGGTTTTTTTCTTAATCTAATTTAAATGTGCTTTGCACAAGTTTAACAGGAAATTTTTCCATGTGAAATGTGGGTAATTATGTTCCTCGGGTAAAATAAGGTACATCAAATTTAGAAACAGGGAACAAAACTAAGTCAAATGGGCATAGGATGTATTCTTATTCACCTCCTCAAGTAGCTTTAAAGGAACTATCGCTTTATCTTTATCTTTATTTATTCAGCCAAGCTTGATTTACTTCTGTTTGTTCTACTACAGGGTATATTCGCGTAGTTGTCGGTTCTTCTAGTTTCACTCCTACTTCTTGATTTTTCGCTTCTGTATGGTTTTGTTCATTCTTCATTTTCTCAATATTTTGTTTGCGATATACACAATACATTTTGATACTATCGAATAAGACTCCGAATAAACAAATATTTCAACCAAATATGTCATATAATAAAAATCCATGAATTAATGTATCATTTACAAATTTTAGTCCTTTTCCAAGCATATATAATCCAATTAATGCTGATGAAACATTACCAAAAATATTTATCCATGAAAATAATGTTTGCCAAGCGTTTGCAATCAAGGTTTTTATGGCATTTTCACCAATAAGTCTCTCAAAACTTGTACCTTGCATATCTGGTATCATTCCCATCATTCCACGCGTAAGTATACCTTCAACTGCTTGTCTTTCTTCTGGTAAAATTAGATGTTCATACAATTTATTCATATCTTCTTGAGTATATAATCCACCAGCAAATAAATTCTTGGGGTTCTAATATTGCCAGTTATTTTCATTGGTAGGGTTTAGTGTATCTGGTGAGGGTATCAAATGAATTCCTTTTGAAATTTTATACCATGCGCCATCTAACTCATAAGCCGAAAATAAAAAGGGATTACAACCAATTTCTGTGGCATACTTTAACAAAATATAATTTCTTGGACTCATAAATAATGATTTATTGTCATACATAACTGGTAATTCATGATAATATGTTTCTGTTTTTTTGATTGACACCTCTACTGGAGCGCATTGGATAATATGTACAATTTCACCATGTATAATAGCTGTGTATCCTGGTACTTTCATTTTTGCATAAGCAAATTCAGCCGGTGCAGTTACAGCTAGAGTTTGTAAATTTCGCAGTATCTGTTGTTCTACGGTGCATTTTTGATGAATTACATCCTTATATGAAGAATTTATTTGTCCTCTTAAATGTCTTTCCAGAAATACAACTTTGGTATTTATATACGTAGTAGGATCCATGTTAAATATAGAAAGAGACTTTTTAGTAAAATAAAACATTCCACTCTCTGATGGTTTAATAATAAAATTTTTTGGATGATCAGTTTCATAGGCACTTTGACCACATATCATTGTAGGTCGTGATATTGGCATGGCAAAGACAGTATTATGACTGTCCACTGAGTATACTGTAACATCATAATTTTGGGTCGAAACATTTGCAGGTGATAATTTTGTAGCCGTACTTTCATAAAGGACTGTATATTTATTGTTTGAACATTGATCGTTATTTACATGATCCCAGAAAGAGTAACCATATACCGAGCCTATACAGAATCTTTCTTTATATGGACAAGTTGATCCGCCCAAATTTATTTGATTTTGATCAATTTTTGCTGGTACTAATTTATTATGTAGAGTAATTTCAACTATAGCCTGTACAATCACATTACTCCAACTTCCTTTATGATCTTCATAAAATTCGCCAATACAATTATTTTCACTTGTCATGTGCCCTTCCATAAGTATACTAGCTGAAGTAGTGCCATTTCCTATCAATTGATCAATGACCTTTCCATAAAATTTTATCACTTTATATCTATGCATTTCCATGCACATATCTCTACTTACAGGGTGTATGTAAGATGCTAATCCGTCTACTACGGCTGAAGAGTGGGTGTGCATTCCACAATGTGTTATTAACCGTGTCATATGAATTTTACATTGATAAACAGGAATAAGTTCAATGTCTTTAATTTGAAGTAACTGAATTATTTCTTTAGTGACTATTACTTGGTCTGTCGGTAATTTACATGTTCCATTTCTATTTAAAACAAATGGTGTGATATTCGTTTGCGTACCTTGACAATCATATGCTATGATTCCTTCTGTTGGTGAATTCATTAATATCAAATAAAATATAATAATATTTCGTTGAGTCATTTCCGATTATTTTCCTTTTTTTTTCATTCTGAAACAAATACATAATGTAATTATTGTTGTTTTTTTTTTAATTCTTTTTGGAAGTTGACATGGCTCATCTTTGACAGGACCTCGACTTCTTAAATTATATCGATGACCGTTTGATAAATTACTTGCTCGTGAATTTAAATTTTCAGAATTGGTGTCTTTGTCAATATGATGGTAATTTTCTTGATTTTCAACTTCTTGTTCTTCTGACATATTTCTTTCTTGATTATCTTGAGAGATTTTTTTAAGCTGATCTTCTGCTTTTTCTTGAATTTCAATTTTATGTTCTTCTGACATTCTTTGTTCTAGATTTTCTTCTACAAAGTTAGGTACCGGTGAATAAAACGGAATTAATGGTTCTTGATATGAATATTCTTCTTCTTCATTGTCTTCATTTTCTTGGCTTTCATCCTCACTGTCTTCATTTTCGTTATTTTTATTAACTTCATAATAATGTTTTAATCTATTAACGTGAATTACTTGTTCTTTCTTTCCTTCAATCTCTATGATTCTATATGTAACTGGTCCTAATTTTTCTAGTATTCGATGTGGGCCTTCCCATGGTTTTGATAATTTTTTAGATAAGCCTATTTTTGAAGCTGGATTATGTAAGTACACCAAATCTCCAATGTTAAAATCTACAGGTTTACTTCGTTTATTATATTGTCTTTCTCTTATGTCAGCAGCTTTTTCTAAATTTTGTTTGACAACTTTAAAGGCTGAATTTAAACTGGCTAATAGCTCCGATGCATAATTTGTATCATAATCATATTTTAATTTTAATGGTTTTAAAATTTCTTCGTATGGTAGTTCCATATCTCTGCCATGTATCAAAAAGAATGGTGTATCTTTAGTTGATGAATGTACTGATGCACGATATGCCATTAAAATGTAGGGGATCCATTCATCCCAATATTGTTGTGTTGGTGATATATAATGTGACATAATGTCTTTAACACGTTGAGCGCCATGTATACCAAAAATGATTTTCTTCTGTTGCCCACATGTATTTTTTATCATATCACATGTGGGAAGAGTATAGTAAATTATTTGTACCACACGAAAAAAATTCCATGGACAATTGCATTTTCTAGTACAGCAGACCAGTGTTTCCAATCCCCAATAGTTATACACGCATCTGAGTATCCGTACGGATGCTATAAACGAGAAATTCAAAACTTATGGGTGAGTACGGTAAGATGCACGCGGACCAGCGGTAAAACAGAATGTGCATCCTTAGGGATGCACATGGCGCTCAACGTGTTAAATACTCGATGTGTTCTTTTAATCATTCCATTACTCATAGGATGATATGGAGTTGTCTGAATTTTAGTAATGCCTAATAGTTTACAAATATTTTTCATTAATTGTGAAACAAAATTTTTTCCTTGATCTGTTAACAATTTTTGTGGCACGCCATGTTTACAAATAATTTGAGTGACAAATGCTTTGGCAACTGTATCAGCTGTTTGATCCGGTAAAGGAATAGCTTCTGGGTATTTAGTAAAATAATCTTGGAAGGTCAATATGTAGCGATTACCATTATTACTTGTGACAAATGGCCCAACAATATCCATTGATGTTATTTGGAATGGCTTTGTTACTGTTTCAAATTTCTGCAATGGAGCAGGTTTTCTGTTTGGTGGCGTCTTTCATGCATTACATGATTTACAAACTTTTATATATTCTTCAATATCTTGTTTCATATTTAACCAGTACATCCGTAATTTTATGAAATTTAAAGTTTTACTAATGCCTTGATGTCCAGCAAATGGAAGATCATGATAATCTTGAATAATTTTCTTTATTAAATTTTTTGGTATTACTAACTTATCATGTCGTTCTGTTGTTAATTTTTCTTTAAATAATAGACCATCGTCGTCCACAAAATAATAATTTTTTTGCATTATGTTCATTTATTTTATTCGTAATAACTTTACAGAATTCGTCATTTTCTTGTTCCTTTTTTATTAATTCTTTATCCCAAATTGGTAAATATAATTCTGATGTTTCCACAGCATTGATAGTAATTCTACTTAATGCATCAGCATTATTATGCTTTTTTCCTTGTTTATGTATGATATCAAAATCATATTCTGACAATAATGACCATCGAATTAATCTTGACATTGGTTTTTGTAATGAGGATAACCATTTCATAGGTCTATGATCCGTTATAACGGAAAATTTTCGTCCATATAGATAACAATTAAAATATTTTACACCCTATACAACAGCTAGGTATTCCTTTTCAGTTGTTATATAGTTCTTTTCTGCAGAATTCAGTTGACGACTTGCGTAAGCAATAGGTTTTTCTGAGTCTCCATACTTTTGAATTAAAATCGCACTTATCGCATAACCAGATGCGTCAGTAGATAGAATGAATCGTTTTGAGAAGTCTGGATACATTAATATTGGAGAATTACACAATTTTTTTTTAAACAATCGAAAGCTTTTTGTTGATTTTCACCCCAAATAAATTTTACATTTTTCTTTGTCAATTTTGTTAATTGTATTGCTTCATAGGAAAATTCAGGAATAAATTTCCTGTAAAATCCTACAAGACCAATAAATGCTCTGATATCTTTAATATATGTAGGAACTGGATATGATTTTACAACACTGATTTTTTCTGGATCAGGTTCAACGCCTTCGGAAGATATAATATGGCCCAAATAATTAGTTTTTTCGGTTATAAATTTACATTTTGACGATTTGAGTTTTAATTTTGCGTTTTTAATCTTTCAAATACCTCTTCCAATCGTTCTAAATGCTCTTCAAAATTTTGACTAAAAACAATGATGTCGTCTAAATATACAAGGCACTTTTCTCCAGTTATTCCTGACATAATAGAATACATAAGTCTTTGAAACGTACTCGGGGCATTCGCTAAGCCAAAGGGCATTCTTACACATTCATAGTGTTTCCATCATGTGTTGAAAATGCTGTTTTTTCTCTATCATCTGGATTAACTTCTACTTGCCAATACCCACTTGCTAAGTCAAGAGTCGTGAATAATTTAGCATTACCTATTTGATCTAGGGTTTCCTGCAAATTTGGCAAAGGAAAGTAATCTCTTTTTGTTATAGAATTTAGAGCGCGATAATCTATACATACACGAATATTATTTTCATTTTCTGCTGCTTTCTTTGCTACCATTATAACAGGGGCTGACCACGGGGACGATGATTCTTGTATAACTCCTTGTTCCAACATTTCATTAATCTGATTTTTTAATTGTTCCCGTTGACTGTATAGTATTCGGTATGGGGGTTTCGTTATAGGAGGAACATTTTCAGTAATAATTTGATTTTTTAACTTTTTGTGTACATCCCAATTTACTTCCTTTTTCCATAGAAATTCTTTTATATTTTTCTAACAACTTTTCCAGTTCTAATTGTTCACTTTCTTGAAGATGGTCTAGATTTATATGAGAAATTACATTTTTACTTTCTTCAATATTAAGGACGTTTATTTGTTGATTGGTGTTAATATTTTCTGATATATCAATGACTTCACTATATGCAACTATTGTATTTTTGGGAATTCTTACTGTTTGATTAGATACGTTTAGTACACAAATATTAATTTCATTTGTTGCTTTACTCACAGATCTTGCAACTAGCACACCATAAGTCAACATTTCAACAGGTTCTATTAAAATGTCATTATCAGGATTTTCAAATTCCTGAATTGCTGTACAGATAAACTGACATCTTGGAGGGATATCAACATGCTCTTTCATTCGAACAGGGAAGCGGTCACCAACCCTATTCTCATCATCATACACTATTGACCGTAGTGAAGACGATGGTTGATTATTCCTATCACAAGGTGTTTCATTATTAATAATTTTTTTGTTTTCTGTTGTAATTTCATTGTAATTTATTTCTTCTTTATTTCCCTCAAGTTTCTTTTCAATTTTCTCTTCATTTTTGTCTTCAGGTTTCTTTTCGATTTCCTCTTTAATTTTATTTTCGATCTTCTTTGTAATTTTATTTTCATGTTTCTCTTCAATTTTATTTTTGATCTTCTTTGTAATTTTATTTTCTCATTTTTCTTCAATTTTATTTTTGATCTGCGCAGATTTCTTATTAGTGTTATTTTCGTTGTTTTCATTTAATTTATATACTACAATTTCTATCTCAGTATCTTAAAATATTCTTTGTATTAAGTTCTTTACTTGTGGCCATCTTAGTCTATCTAACCCTGAACCAATCCGAGGCATTGCTAGCTTTGAAATATTGTTTCGTAAACAGTGTTTTCGTAGTTCGTGCAGTGACCCTTCAAGATCACTCAATTTGGGTTTATGATAATGTAACTCCTTAGTTACTAAATAATATATAAATCTGGTTTGGTTATCATTTTGTTCTTTCAAATATACTAAATTTCCAACTCTTGGATTTTTAGATTTCAATAAGTTTACATTATTAAACTTTTTCTTAAACATAACCGCTATTCCTCGGCTCATTTTTAAGTTTTGTGAAACACAATGAACGAGAGAATAATCAAGTGGCGCAGAAAACAAATCTCCATGTATTTCTTTTATCTTACATGACTGGCTTTTATTTTCATCTTGATTTTTCAAGAGATTTATTTCATATTTTCCTGTTTCGTTATTGTTTCTGCATGTTTCTTTACAATTGTTCTTTTCTAGTTGGGTCAATATGTTATCTTCATTCCTTTTCTTTCTTGGCTCTTTTCCTTCACTAATTTTGCGGTTTACATAACAAGTTTTATCTTGATCATTTTCAAAATCTGAGTCTACTTCTGAGCCTTCAAATTCATTTTGAATTTTTATTTTTAAACCATGTAGGTTGATATACGCTTTAGAGAAATTTATAGTGGCTCCAAATGATTGTAGAAAATCACGACCAAATAATCCATCAGTTTGAAGTGGTAATGTGTTGTCACAAACCATACATTCAAATGGAATTTTTTTAAACTGTAGTTCAAACGGTATTGTCGCTTTTCCCAATACTTCTATTTCGTGTCCACTAATTCCTCTTAGTGTAATATCTTTGTCTACATTTACTTTGATTCCCCTTAATTTTTGAATAATTTTTTGTTTTACTATCTTTACTGCTGCACCCGTATCAATTAACATTTTAAAATTTTGATTATTTATTCTTACGTTTAAAAAAAATAATATATTACCGCTACAATTAATATTTGGCAAAGTGAAATTTCTTATTTCGATTTGTTTGGCGTTATTTGCCCGCCGCTTCGGGGAACAAACGACAGAGCTTTTGAGTTTAAATTTGGCCTTGAATAATTATTTTGAGAGGTACTAGGTCTTCTAGGGTCAGTAAGCTGTTGATCATTGCATATAGCTGAACAATTTCTACTAATATGTCCCGGTTTGTTGCATTTATAACAAATTATTGGTTTCTTATTATATTTTTTTTCAAAATTTAAGTAATGTTTATTTCTTATCGGAGGTTCTCTACTATTTTGCACAGTATATGTGTCGTTAGATCTGGCATTCCGTAATATACTAATTAATTTCTGCTTTCATAGCCAATTCTACAATTTCATTAAATTTAGAACTAGGATTTTTCGATATGTCCATGATAATTAATTTTGAAATATCTTCTGATATACCTTTTTAAAATTGATAAATAAGATCTCGATCATGTCTTTTTTTAATTATTTCTTTTTCTTTTTCGTCTTTATCTTCATTATAGCTTAAATTTTCTTCCAATAATTGTCTTCCTACCACTTTTAATCTTGTTGCACACTGATCCACGCTTTCTTTTGGTCTTTGGTAACATTTACTTAAATTTACTTGACCCTGACCTAGGATAATTTTGCGAGTATATTTTTTTATTAAAGTATTTTTGAAAATTGTAAAAGAAACATCATCGCTACTAATTGTGCATCCGTTTCCAAATAGCGGAATGCATCGCCAGTTAAATGATATTTGGCAATAGCTACTGTCTGGTCTTCAGTCCATAAATCAATTTTCGCTCTTTGTGAAATTTTTGAAAAGAATTCTTTTATATTTTCATGTAGGCCTCGTTGGGCTCATTGTCGTAGTAGTAGTCGTGGTTGTCTGAACGTCTGTCGTCGTCTGAGTATCGTTCGGCATTTTCTTTTTGTTTAATTTAATTTAATTTAGCACAATAATGAAAGTATAAATATTTTGAATAGAAATTTTAAAATATAATATTAAATTACGCGCAATAATTCTAATCACTGTGTGGACACCCGGTATGAGCAACCTCAGCAATTCTTTAATTTTATTATCTCCAAAGACAACAAACAGCTCTTCTCAACGCTTCACTGTAGCCGATGATTCATGCTTAATATGCGTATTAATATAATATTGTGCAACAATTATAATTAATTAGTTTTTCTTATATCAATTTTTCTTTTGTTCTACGGAAACGTGCAATTCTAATTTCAAAATGTGAAATTAATATCCCAAATAGCTGGCACCAAATGTAACTGCCTAAACCATCTCTGTTACCAAATGTAATATTTTATTCCATTTAAAACCACAAATTTACCTACCTTGGTAGCAGGGGTTAGACTTTATTTCCAATTCTGACCGAGCGGTGTCAAAATGATAAGAAAACTAAATAAGAATGTGAATTTAAAAATAAATGTAATTTAAAAAATAGTAAAAATGAATATATAGATAGTTAAATTAGATAATAATATACAATAATAATAATATAAATACAAATGTTACGCTGTTACGAATATTACATGTATTATGTTATGTTTCGCTGTTACGCTGTTACGTTGTTACGCTGTTGCGCTGTTACGCTGTTACGCTGTTACGCTGTTACGCTGTTACGCTGTTACGCTGTTACGCTGTTACGCAATATTACATTAACAATAAAAATGGTAAAAATATACAAAATATGAAAACCTACCTTCAGTAGATTCTAGCAGTGAAAGAAGTCTAACTGGGACGATTCTTGATCACAGGGATTCGGTTTCACTTGAAAGTAATTTCTTTTTTTTTACAAAATTTTGACCCAACTCTTTCGAAAGAACTCTAAAGACTAGCCGCGCCCGAATTCTTCATAAGATGCGTCGCGCTTTGTTTAGATAAAGTACAGTCAATCAAATATTAAATATAAAATGATAACACCTTTACGGTCGTTACAGAGCAATTAGAATAATACTAGCGAATTCTCGGCTACGCCTAGCATTCCCTAGAGCTCCGCTGTCAGTGCAAAAAACTAATGCTGATCGACATGAAACAATTATTTCATATTTCCACTTCATGCCTCACCGAGACCTTTCATTAGATTGCAAACACGATATACTTCTAATAATTTTTTGCAAAAAACAAAAGCCGGTCGCAATAAAACATTTTTGTCATTTATATACCTTAACTCTCACCAAGACCTTTCATTTGGTACCATACACGACATACTTTTGACAACTTTCTGCATAAAATAAAAGTCGATCGACATGAAACATTTTTATCATATGTACACGCTAGCCCTCTCCGAGACTTTTCATTTGATACCAAACACTATATACTTGTGACAACCATTTGCAAAAAACAAATGCCGATCGACATTGATCATTCTCGTTAATTCTGCATACCAGCCTTCATTGAAACCTTTCATTTGATACCAAACACCACACACTTCTGACAACTTCTTGCAAAAAACAACTACCAATCGACATAGCACATTTTTGTCAATTCTGCACGCTAGCCCTATTCGAGACCTTTGATTTTATACCAAACACGACATACTTCTGACAACTTTTTGCATAGAACAAAAGTTAGAATATTTGGTTTTAATTTAGTTACTTCATCACACATTTGGCAACATTGACTTTTGACATTGGAAACGTCAAAATTTATATTAATTAAATACGTTATGTTTTAAACTTAAATTAGTTGTAACACCTTTGCTCAAGTCTATTATTTATGAAATTGTTTTTAAATCTTTGATATCAATGTTCTATTAAAAGATATACTCATTTAAAGTTCATAGGCAGATTGTCAAAAGTGACGGATGACGGCGTAATACTTCTTAAAATTAGACATGGCCTCTGGGATCCATTGTTTCTAGGCAGCATTTGTGCACAGTTTTAATTTTTTACACGAAAACTACTAACAGTAAAAATATGAGATACCCAAAAAACACCAGACATCATTAGCCCCCACATATTAAAAAAAAATTATAATAATCACTTGCATGGTTCAGGCTATAGGCCTTTACAAATGTTACTCGATGCTCGTGCTGAATCTATAGAGAGTGATATGAAAGAAAGTGAATCTACCCTTTTAGTATAGGAGACTAGCGAATTCTTGGCTACGCCGAGCATTCCCTAGAGCTCCGCTGTCAGTGCAAAAAACAAATGCCGATCGACATGAAACAATTATTTCATATTTGCACGTCAGGCCTCACCGAGACCTTTCATTAGATTGCAAACACGATATACTTCTAATAATTTTTTGCAAAAAACAAAAGCCGGTCGACATGAAACAATTTTGTCATTTATGTACACCAAATCTCACCGAGACCTTTCATTTGATACCATACACGACATACTTCTGACAACTTTCTGCATTAAATAAAAGTCGATCGACATGAAACATTTTTATCATATCTACTCGCTAGCCCACACCCAGACTTTTCATTTGATACCAAACAATATATACTTGTGACAACCTGTTGCAAAAAACAAAAACCGATCGACATAGCACATTTTTTGTCAATTCTGCACGCTAGTCCTCTCCGAGGCCTTTCATTTGATACCAAACACAACATACTTCTGACAACTTTATGCATAAAACAAAAGCCGATCGACATGGAACATTTTTGTCAATTCTGCACGCTAACCCTCAACGAGACTTTTCATTTGATACCAAACACCACACACTTCTGACAACTTTTTGCAAAAAACAAATACCGATCGACATAGCACATTTTTATCAATTCTGCACGCTAGCCCTCTCCGAGACCTTTCATTTGATATCAAACACGACATACTTCTGACAACTTTTTGCCAAAAACAAAAACCGATCGACATAGCACATTTTTGTCAATTCTGCAGGCTAGCCCTCTCCGAAACCTTTCATTTGATACCAAACACGACATACTTCTGACAACTTTTTGCATAAAACAAAAGCCGATCGACATGGAACATTTTTGTCAATTCTGCACGCTAGCCCTCAACGAGACCTTTCATTTGAGACCAAACTCGACATATCTTTGAGAAATTTTTGCAAAAACAAAAGCCGATCAACATTGACCTTTTTTCTTAATTCTACACGCCAGCCCTTATCGAGCCTTTTCATTTGATACCAAACACCACATACTTCTCACAACATTTTCCAAAAAACAAAAGCCGGTCGATATAGAATATTTTTGTTCATTCTGCACGCTAGCCCTCATCGTGACCTAGCCTAATATAACATTCACTGTCTTCAGTAACGTTCATTTGGGAATATTTGTTCTTTGTTTAGTTACTTTATTAAACATTTGGCAACATTGACTTTTGTAATTCGAAAATACCCAAACACGACATTTTTTTTGACAACATTTTGCAAAAAACAAATTCTAATCTTCGTAGAACATTTTTGTCATTCGTGTACACCAGTCCATATTGTGTCTTTTCCTTAAAACTCAAGGATGACCCACTTCTAACAACTTTTTACGAAAAACAAATGCAGATCGACATGACTCATTTTTTTTGTCATTTAAAACTGGCCGTTATGGTTTCCTTTCTTTTGAAAACAAACACAGAAAAGTATTCAATTTATTTTATTTAGGAATATTTGATTTTTATTTAGTTACTTTATAATTTGGGAACACTGTTTCTATTAAAAAATAGTTGTTAATTTTTAAATTTATAAATTAATATTGTCAACCTTAATACAACTGCCACCGTCTTCAGTGAAGTTAGTTTAGGAATATTTGGTTTTAATTTAGTTACTTCATCACACATTTGGCAACATTGAATTTTGACATTGGAAACGTCAAAATTTATATTAATTAAATACGTTGTTTTAAACATAAATTAGTTGTCACACCTTTGCTCAAGTCTATTATTCATGGACTTGTTTTTAAATCTTTGATATCAATGTTCTAGTAAAAGATATAATCATTTAAAGTTCATAGACAGATTGTCAAAAGTGACGGATGACGGCGTGATTCTTCTTAAATGTAGACATGGCCTCTGGGATCCATTGTTTCAGTGTACCAATTTTACGCAGTTTTTATTTTTTTAAACAAAAACCACTCACAGTAAAAATATGAGACCCCCAAAAGGCACTCCGGCACAATAGTCACTTCAACTTGGAAAAAAAATTACAGCAATTACTTAAATGAGCCAGGAGTTTAGACTGGACATAGGATCGGTGATCGTCGAGATGAATCCAAATATAGATAGATATATAGATAGTGAATCTATCGTTTTAGTATATAAGGTAGTATATAAGTCAATGTACAGAGAAACAAGTGTTCTTTTCTCTCATATATCATATGTACGTATGAGCTCTGCTCAGAATAAAGTTATATTTTTATTAATTATCAATAAAGATAATGAGCCATGCTCATAACCTTTTACTAATTATTACTACTAAGAGTTACTTACTAAAATAAGTTAGTTTAATACTAGTGATATTGGTGCTCATAATTGCACAACTAGCTTATTTTAACTAGTAGTGAAGTATATGAGGCAACCCTGTACTACTACTGAAAAAGTTGAATGAGAGAGATAGATATATAGAGAAATAAATATGTTAGCATGGAATGAAAGATCTGTTAATACAGGTTAAAAGTGCTTAGTATTATAACCTACAAAATAACAACATATTTGACAGTTCTGACAGCAGTGAATTCCTGAAGGGTTGTGTGCTGTTGAATAAAATATTGGGTAATAGGTATTAAAGGAATGGCAAATAAGAGAAGTTGAAGAAGAAGAAATATTTATATTAAATTTATTAGAAGAACATTTAGAATAATAGAGAACAAAAGTCAACATAGTAGGATTTTAAAAGAACGGAATACGGAAATTGATTTGGATAACAATAGCCACCAAGATGACAAGTAGAAGATACACCTCAAAAGTACATCGAATTTAGTAGCATATTGGCTACGCATGAAAACTTTTGCAAAAGTTGTAGTTCTGCAAACTATTATACCTTTTCTAGAAATTGTTTTTATATATTTTTTATTAAATCAATGACTTTTCTAACAGCATCTTTTAGAATCTGTAAATTTTTTGAAATGAATTTCTGTAAGTCTTTCCAAAAGTATTTTTCCTCTTTATGTATATTTTTATCAAGTTATTTTCTCTTAATTCATGCATTTCACATATGTCTCTATCCATCTTATTAAATAATTATTAATTATAGCGACATTCTTTCAACTCACAGATAATAGTAGGTACTTAAAAAATAAACACTACTAAATTTCTTTTTTATTAGATACTACTAAGTTATATTTAAAATAATTTTTCTTTATGAGCGCAAATAATTTAATAGTGACTAGTTGTAATCGGTAGTATTGCTACTAATATTTAGTAAAAGGTTATGAGCATGGCTCAATATAATTAGTACAAATATAACGTTTCTTTTCTACAAGAGTACATTTATTCAAGTGGTTGATCTGTGTATTGGAGTTGGAGTAGTATCCTTGTTTTACATTAAGTGTTACAAATGTATTGTTGTGCATAGTGGGTATAGGGGTGATTTGCAAGAGTTCTGTTTGCAACAATTAATTAATTCTAATTTGAATTTTTCATATTTACAGTAAACTTTAATTAATTGTTGATTTTGCCAATTATTTAATATGAGGTTTTTAAGGTCATTTGGTAACAATTTAAAAATATCTGATTTTATATCTTCTCTAGATAATATTCCAAAATACAGTGTATTTGTTTCACAGAACGCGAAAGTTGTTTCGACTTCATTCATGATGCTTATTAAATTTGCAGACGTAAACATTAATTATAGACGGAGAAAAATATGTATGGAATGAGAATACTAATAAATTGGAAAAAAACAATAACAGAGACAGAACCGAATCACGATCCAAAAAACTCAAGAACATAAATGGGAATAAAAAATCTAGGACTGATATACAAGCGACGACCGACATGAATACTCACAAAAAGAAAAGTATTTGGAAACTAGCAACGTGGAATGTTAGAAGTATGAATGGGAAAGAACATGAACTTTACGATTAATTTAATAAATTACATTTAGATATATTAGGAATAACAGAAACAAAAAAGAAAGGTAAGGGAGAAATAATTATCCCGATGCAAGAAGCAAGAAGAATCGCAAAGGACAAGAAACAATGGGCAAAATTAGTGCACGTGTGAAATTACTGGACATTAAATTATGTAAATTAAATTAAGATTAAGTGAAAATGTATCCTACACCTGAGGGTAGAAGGATGACTGACTATATATATATATATATATATATATATATATATATATATATATATATATATATATATATATATAACATTAATTGTGTGATAATGTTCTCCTTGTAGAGTTTATCTCCCATTACGTCTATGATTTTGCCAATGCTATTTTCTAAGTTATTAATTTTATCTTGTATTAGTTTGTTATTTTTATTGATTTTGTCGACTTGTTTATTGAAGTATTTGGAAATATTTGGTTAGAAATAATTGCTTGATTTATGTTTTCGTTCAGAATATTTTCATTTTCATTTATTAATTTTAAAGCGTTGTCGTACTTTTCTTGGTTAGAAGAATCTAAATTACCTGTTATTGTTTTAATAATAAAACCTAGTTCGTTTGCTATTCCTCGTTTTACTTTATCATTATCATGAAATAAGACCTGTATTTTATTATTAACTATTTCTAATATTACAAGATTATTTTTTAATTCTACTACGTAATTACTGCTACTATATTTATTATTAATTTCTAGTTTAATTTTATTATAATGTAGGGTCAGATTATTATAGGCTTCTTTAATTTTGTTAAGTTTAAGGTTTATATAAATAAACTTATTATTATTAGATATGAGGGCGTCACCTAATTTTAGGATGTTTATTCCGGGGTTTTCTCTTTCGTCCCGGATGTTGACGGCAATGCAGGATCGTATGGCTCTGTAAATTTACGATATGGTTTTAGATTATCAACTTTTATTTTTTTATTTTTATCTGTAATAATTTGGGCTCTGTCTTTATTGTAAGTTTGTACTTTTTGTTGTTTATAGCGCGGTTTTTCTATTTTACCCGAGTTGCGTTTTGTTCTTTCAAATATACTAAATTTCCAACTCTTGGATTTTTAGATTTCAATAAGTTTACATTATTAAACTTTTTCTTAAACATAACCGCTATTTCTCGGCTCATTTTTAAGTTTTGTGAAACACAATGAACGAGAGAATAATCAAGTGGAGCAGAAAACAAATCTCCATGTATTTCTTTTATCTTACATGACTGGCTTTTATTTTCATCTTGATTTTTCAAGAGATTTATTTCATATTTTCCTGTTTCGTTATTGTTTCTGCATGTTTCTTTACAATTGTTCTTTTCTAGTTGGGTCAATATGTTATCTTCATTCCTTTTCTTTCTTGGCTCTTTTCCTTCACTAATTTTGCGGTTTACATAACAAGTTTTATCTTGATCATTTTCAAAATCTGAGTCTACTTCTGAGCCTTCAAATTCATTTTGAATTTTTATTTTTAAACCATGTAGGTTGATATACGCTTTAGAGAAATTTATAGTGGCTCCAAATGATTGTAGAAAATCACGACCAAATAATCCATTAGTTTGAAGTGGTAATGTATTCTCACAAACCATACATTCAAATGGAATTTTTTTAAACTGTAGTTCAAACGGTATTGTCGCTTTTCCTAATACTTCTATTTCGTGTCCACTAATTCCTCTTAGTGTAATATCTTTGTCTACATTTACTTTGATTCCCCTTAATTTTTGAATAATTTTTTGTTTTACTATCTTTACTGCTGCACCCGAATCAATTAACATTTTAAAATTTTGATTATTTATTCTTACGTTTAAAAAAAATAATATATTACCGCTACAATTAATATTTGGCAAAGTGAAATTTCTTATTTCGATTTGTTTGGCGTTATTTGCCCGCCGCTTCGGGGAACAAACGACAGAGCTTTTGAGTTTAAATTTGGCCTTGAATAATTATTTTGAGAGGTACTAGATCTTCTAGGGTCAGTAAGCTGTTGATCATTGCATATAGCTGAACAATTTCTACTAATATGTCCCGGTTTGTTGCATTTATAACAAATTATTGGTTTCTTATTATATTTTTTTTTCAAAATTTAAGTAATGTTTATTTCTTATCGGAGGTTCTCTACTATTTTGCACAGTATATGTGTCGTTAGATCTGGCATTCCGTAATATACTAATTAATTTCTGCTTTCATAGCCAATTCTACAATTTCATCAAATTTAGAACTAGGATTTTTTGATATGTCCATGATAATTAATTTTGAAATATCTTCTGATATACCTTTTTAAAATTGATAAATAAGATCTCGATCATGTCTTTTTTTAATTATTTCTTTTTCTTTTTCGTCTTTATCTTCATTATAGCTTAAATTTTCTTCCAATAATTGTCTTCCTACCACTTTTAATCTTGTTGCATACTGATCCACGCTTTCTTTTGGTCTTTGGTAACATTTACTTAAATTTACTTGACCCTGACGTAGGATAATTTTGCGAGTATATTTTTTTATTAAAGTATTTTTGAAAAATGTAAAAGAAACATCATCGCTACTTAATTGTGCATCCGTTTCCAAATAGCGGAATGCATCGCCAGTTAAATGATATTTGGCAATAGCTACTGTCTGGTCTTCAGTCCATAAATCAATTTTCGCTCTTTGTGAAATTTTTGAAAATAATTCTTTTATATTTTCATGAGGTTTCCCAGAAAAATGCGGAATTCCTACTAAGGATTGTCAAATTGTTCTTGTTGGAATAAATGTAGCCGTCGATGTAGGCCTCGTTAGGCTCATTGTCGTAGTAGTAGTCGTGGTTGTCTGAACGTCTGTCGTCGTCTGAGTATCGTTCGGCATTTTCTTTTTGTTTAATTTAATTTAATTTAGCACAATAATGAAAGTATAAATATTTTGAATAGAAATTTTAAAATATAATATTAAATTACGCGCAATAATTCTAATCACTGTGTGAACACCCGGTATGAGCAACCTCAGCAATTCTTTAATTTTATTATCTCCAAAGACAACAAACAGCTCTTCTCAACGCTTCACTGTAGCCGATGATTCATGCTTAATATGCGTATTAATATAATATTGTGCAACAATTATAATTAATTAGTTTTTCTTATATCAATTTTTCTTTTGTTCTACGGAAACGTGCAATTCTAATTTCAAAATGTGAAATTAATATCCCAAATAGCTGGCACCAAATGTAACTGCCTAAACCATCTCTGTTACCAAATGTAATATTTTATTCCATTTAAAACCACAAATTTACCTACCTTGGTAGCAGGGGTTAGACTTTATTTCCAATTCTGACCGAGCGGTGTCAAAATGATAAGGAAACTAAATAAGAATTTGAATTTAAAAATAAATGTAATTTAAAAAATAGTAAAAATGAATATATAGATAGTTAAATTAGATAATAATATACAATAATAATAATATAAATACAAATGTTACGCTGTTACGAATATTACATGTATTATGTTATGTTTCGCTGTTACGCTGTTACGTTGTTACGCTGTTGCGCTGTTACGCTGTTACGCTGTTACGCTGTTAAGCTGTTACGCAATATTACATTAACAATAAAAATAGTAAAAATATACAAAATATGAAAACCTACCTTCAGTAGATTCTAGCAGTGAAAGAAGTCTAACTGGGACGATTCTTGATCACAGGGATTCGGTTTCACTTGAAAGTAATTTCTTTTTTTTTTACAAAATTTTGACCCAACTCCTTCGAAAGAACTCTAAAGACTAGCCGCGCCCGAATTCTTCATAAGATGCGTCGCGCTTTGTTTAGATAAAGTACAGTCGTACGATCAAATATTAAATATAAAATGATAACACCTTTACGGTCGTTACAGAGCGGTTAGAATAATACTAGCGAATTCTCGGCTACGCCTAGCATTCCCTAGAGCTCCGCTGTCAGTGCAAAAAACTAATGCCGATCGACATGAAACAATTATTTCATATTTCCACGTCAGGCCTCACCGAGACCTTTCATTAGATTGCAAACACTATATACTTCTAATAATTTTTTGCAAAAAACAAAAGCCGGTCGCCATAAAACATTTTTGTCATTTATATACCTTAACTCTCACCAAGACCTTTCATTTGGTACCATACACGACATACTTTTGACAACTTTCTGCATAAAATAAAAGTCGATCGACATGAAACATTTTTATCATATGTACACGCTAGCCCTCTCCGAGACTTTTCATTTGATACCAAACACTATATACTTGTGACAACCATTTGCAAAAAACAAAAGCCGATCGACATTGATCATTCTCGTTAATTCTGCATACCAGCCTTTATTGAAACCTTTCATTTGATACCAAACACCACACACTTCTGACAACTTTTTGCAAAAAAACAAATACCGATCGACATAGCATATTTTTGTCAATTCTGCACGCTATCCCACACCGAGACTTTTCATTTGGTACCAAACACTATATACTTGTGACAACCTTTTGCAAAAAACAGAAGCCGATCGACATTTACCATTTTTATTAATTCTGCACACCAGCCTTCATTTAAACCTATCATTTGATATTAAACACCACACACTTCTGACAACTTTTTGCAAAAACAACTACCAATCGACATAGCACATTTTTGTCAATTCTGCACGCTAGCCCTCTCCGAGACCTTTGATTTGATACCAAACACGACATACTTCTGACAACTTTTTGCCTAGAACAAAAGCCGATCGATATGGAACATTTTTGTCAATTCTGCACGCCAGCCCTCAACGAGACCTTTCATTTGAGACCATACCTTTGAGAAATTTTTGCAAAAACAAAAGCCGATCAACATTGACCTTTTTTGTTAATTCTACACGCTAGCCCTTATCGAGCCTTTTCATTTGATTCCAAACACCACATACTTCTCACAACTTTTTCCAAAAAACAAAAGCCGTTCGTGACCTAGCGTAATATAACTTTCACTGTCTTCAGTAACGTTCATTTGGGAATATTTGTTCTTTGTTTAGTTACTTTATTAAACATTTGGCAATATTGACTTATGTAATTCGAAAATACTCAAACACGACATTTTTCTGACAACATGTTGCAAAAAACATATTCTAATCTACGTAGAACATTTTTGTCATTCGTGCACACCCATCCACATTGTGTCGTTTCCTTAAAACCCAAGGACGACCTACTTCTAACAACTTTTTACGAAAAACAAATGCAGATTGACATGACACATTTTTTTTGTCATTTTAAAACTGGCCGTTATGGTTTCCTTTCTTTTGATGACAAACACAGTAAAGTATTCAATTTATTTTATTAAGGAATATTTGATTTTTATTTAGTTACTTTATAATTTGGCAACATTGTTTATATTAAAAAATAGTAGTTAATTTTTAAATTTATAAATTAAGATGGTCAATCCTAATACAACTGCCACCGTCTTCAGTGAAGTTAGTTTAGGAATATTTGGTTTTAATTTAGTTACTTCATCACACATTTGGCAACATTGACTTTTAACAGTGGAAACGTCAAAATTTATATTAATTAAATACGTTATGTTTTAAACTTAAATTAGTTGTAACACCTTTGTTCAAGTCTATTATTTATGAAATTGTTTTTAAATCTTTGATATCAATGTTCTATTAAAAGATTTACTCATTTAAAGTTCATAGGCAGATTGACAAAAGTGACGGATGACGGCGTAATACTTCTTAAAATTAGACATGGCCTCTGGGATCCATTGTTTCTAGGCAGCATTTGTGCACAGTTTTAATTTTTTACACGAAAACTACTAACAGTAAAAATATGAGATACCCAAAAGGCACCAAACATCATTAGCCCCCACATATTAAAAAAAATAATATAATAATCACTTGCATGGTTCAGGCTGTAGGCCTTTACAAATGTTACTCGATGCTCGTGATGAATCTATAGAGAGTGATATGAAAGAAAGTGAATCTACCCTTTTAGTATAGGAGACTAGCGAATTCTCGGCTACGCCGAGCATTCGCTAGAGCTTCGCTGTCAGTGCAAAAAACAAATGCCGATCGACATGAAACAATTATTTCATATTTGCACGTCAGGCCTCACCGAGACCTTTCATTAGATTGCAAACACGATATACTTCTAATAATTTTTTGCAAAAAACAAAAGTCGGTCGACATGAAACATTTTTGTCATTTATGTACCCCAAATCTCACCGAGACCTTTCATTTGATACCATACACGACATACTTCTGACAACTTTCTGCATTAAACAAAAGTCGATCGACATGAAACATTGTTATCATATCTACACGCTAGACCACACCCAGACTTTTCATTTGATACCAAACAATATATACTTGTGACAACCTTTTGCAAAATACAAAAGCCGATCGACATTGACCATTTTTGTTAATTCTGCACACCAGCCTTCATTGTAACCTTTTAGTTCATACCAAACACCACACACTTCTG
This sequence comes from Stenolophus ochropezus, assembly GCA_035578165.1. NCBI lineage: Eukaryota > Metazoa > Arthropoda > Insecta > Coleoptera > Carabidae > Stenolophus > Stenolophus ochropezus. The sequence goes on from JAQOWZ010000087.1 coordinate 138,379, forward strand.
CTACATTTTGCAAAAAACAAAAACCGATCGACATAGCACATTTTTTGTCAATTCTGCACGCTAGCCCTCTCCGAGGCCTTTCATTTGATACCAAACACAACATACTTCTAACAACTTTTTGCATAAAACAAAAGCCGATCGACATGGAACATTTTTGTCAATTCTGCACGCTAGCCCTCAACGAGACTTTTCATTTGATACCAAACACCACACACTTCTGACAACTTTTTGCAAAAAACAAATACCGATCGACATAGCACATTTTTATCAATTCTGCACGCTAGCCCTTTCCGAGACCTTTCATTTGATATCAAACACGACATACTTCTGACAACTTTTTGTCAAAAACAAAAACCGATCGACATAGCACATTTTTGTCAATTCTGCAGGCTAGCCCTCTCCGAAACCTTTCATTTGATACCAAACACGACATACTTCTGACAACTTTTTGCATAAAACAAAAGCCGATCGACACTGAACATTTTCGTCAATTCTGCACGCTAGCCCTCAACGAGACCTTTCATTTGAGACCAAACTCGACATATCTTTGAGAAATTTTTGCAAAAACAAAAGCCGATCAACATTGACCTTTTTTCTTAATTCTACACGCCAGCCCTTATCGAGCCTTTTCATTTGATACCAAACACCACATACTTCTCACAACATTTTCCAAAAAACAAAAGCCGGTCGATATAGAATATTTTTGTTCATTCTGCACGCTAGCCCTCATCGTGACCTAGCCTAATATAACATTCACTGTCTTCAGTAACGTTCATTTGGGAATATTTGTTCTTTGTTTAGTTACTTTATTAAACATTTGGCAACATTGACTTTTGTAATTCGAAAATACCCAAACACGACATTTTTTTTGACAACATTTTGCAAAAAACAAATTCTAATCTTCGTAGAACATTTTTGTCATTCGTGTACACCAGTCCATATTGTGTCTTTTCCTTAAAACTCAAGGATGACCCACTTCTAACAACTTTTTACGAAAAACAAATGCAGATCGACATGACTCATTTTTTTTGTCATTTAAAACTGGCCGTTATGGTTTCCTTTCTTTTGAAAACAAACACAGAAAAGTATTCAATTTATTTTATTTAGGAATATTTGATTTTTATTTAGTTACTTTATAATTTGGGAACACTGTTTCTATTAAAAAATAGTTGTTAATTTTTAAATTTATAAATTAATATTGTCAACCTTAATACAACTGCCACCGTCTTCAGTGAAGTTAGTTTAGGAATATTTGGTTTTAATTTAGTTACTTCATCACACATTTGGCAACATTGAATTTTGACATTGGAAACGTCAAAATTTATATTAATTAAATACGTTGTTTTAAACATAAATTAGTTGTCACACCTTTGCTCAAGTCTATTATTCATGGAATTGTTTTTAAATCTTTGATATCAATGTTCTATTAAAAGATATAATCATTTAAAGTTCATAGACAGATTGTCAAAAGTGACGGATGACGGCGTGATTCTTCTTAAATGTAGACATGGCCTCTGGAAACCATTGTTTCAGTGTACCAATTTTACGCAGTTTTTATTTTTTTAAACAAAAACCACTCACAGTAAAAATATGAGACCCCCAAAAGGCACTCCGGCACAATAGTCACTTCAACTTGGAAAAAAAAATTACAGCAATTACTTAAATGAGCCAGGAGTTTAGACTGGACACAGGATCGGTGATGGTCGAGATGAATCCAAATATAAATAGATATATAGATAGTGAATCTATCGTTTTATTATATAAGGTAGTATATAAGTCAATGTACAGAGAAACAAGTGTTCTTTTCTCTCATATATCACATGTACGTATGAGCTCTGCTCAGAATAAAGTTATATTTTTATTAATTATCAATAAAGATAATATAATTAGTACAAATATAACGTTTCTTTTCTACAAGAGTACATTTATTCAAGTGGTTGATCTGTGTATTGGAGTTGGAGTAGTATCCTTGTTTTACATTAAGTGTTACAAATGTATTATTGTGCATAGTGGGTATAGGGGTGATTTGCAAGAGTTCTGTTTGCAACAATTAATTAATTCTAATTTGAATTTTTCATATTTACAGTAAACTTTAATTAATTGTTGATTTTGCCAATTATTTAATATGAGGTTTTTAAGGTCATTTGGTAACAATTTAAAAATATCTGATTTTATATCTTCTCTAGATAATATTCCAAAATACAGTGTATTTGTTTCACAGAACGCGAAAGTTGTTTCGACTTCATTCATGATGCTTATTAAATTTGCAGACGTAAACATTAATTATAGACGGAGAAAAATATGTATGGAATGAGAATACTAATAAATTGGAAAAAAACAATAACAGAGACAGAACCGAATCACTATCCAAAAAACTCAAGAAAATAAATGGGAATAAAAAATCTAGGACTGATATACAAGCGACGACCGACATGAATACTCACAAAAAGAAAATTATTTGGAAACTAGCAACGTGGAATGTTAGAAGTATGAATGGGAAAGAACATGAACTTTACGATTAATTTAATAAATTACATTTAGATATATTAGGAATAACAGAAACAAAAAAGAAAGGTAAGGGAGAAATAATTATCCCGATGCAAGAAGCAAGAAGAATCGCAAAGGACAAGAAACAATGGGCAAAATTAGTGCACATGTGAAATTACTGGACATTAAATTATGTAAATTAAATTAAGATTAAGTGAAAATGTATCCTACACCTGAGGGTAGAAGGATGACTCACTATATCTATATATATATATATATATATATATATATATATATATATATATATATATATATATATATAACATTAATTGTGTGATAATGTTCTACTTGTAGAGTTTATCTCCCATTACGTCTATGATTTTGCCAATGCTATTTTCTAAGTTATTAATTTTATCTTGTATTAGTTTGTTATTTTTATTGATTTTGTCGACTTGTTTATTGAAGTAATTGGAAATATTTTGGTTAGAAATAATTTCATTTATTAATTTTAAAGCGTTGTCGTACTTTTCTTGGTTAGAAGAATCTAAATTACCTGTTATTGTTTTAATAATAAAACCTAGTTCGTTTGCTATTCCTCGTTTTACTTTATCATTATCATTAAATAAGACCTGTATTTTATTATTAACTATATCTGAGAAGTTTTCTAATATTACAAGATTATTATTTATTTCTACTACGTAATTACTGCTACTATATTTATTATTAATTTCTAGTTTAATTTTATTATAATGTAGGGTCAGATTATTATAGGCTTCTTTAATTTTGTTAAGTTTAAGGTTTATATAAATAAACTTATTATTATTAGATATGAGGGCGTCATCTAATTTTAGGATGTTTATTCCGGGGTTTTCTCTTTCGTCCCGGATGTTGACGGCAATGCAGGATCGTATGGCTCTGTAAATTTACGATATGGTTTTAGATTATCAACTTTTATTTATTTATTTTTATCTGTAATAATTTGGGCTCTGTCTTTATTGTAAGTTTGAACTTTTTGTTGTTTATAGCGCAGTTTTTCTATTTTACCCGAGTTGCGTTTTGCTTGTTTTTCGTAAGTTTTTCCGGGCAATTTACATGTGTGCACTTGGGAAAATGCGTATTTTGTTTTGTTTTTGTCTAATAGGATTTTAGTTTCATTGTAGATTTTGTTCATTATGTCTTTGTGTGTTTGTATGTAATTGTCTGTTATTATTTCAAGGGAAGTTTCTTCTTGTGATTCGTTGAAATTGCCAAAAAGGATTTCGTTCGGGGTTCTTTTAGTTACTGAGTGGATGGTTTGGTTGTAAGCTTGAAAGGCATATCGAGTTTTGCTGCTGATGTTTAAATCTTCGAAATCTTTATTTTGTTCTAAGATTCGCATATATTCCACAATAGTCGAATGGAATCTTTCAATATTGCCGTTGCTCTTTGGATTGTTTACGCTTATTAGATATATGCGAATGTTTTTAGAGGATAAGAAATTTAAAATTAGTTGATTGTTAATTTGCAATCTATTGTCTGAGATTATTAATTTAGGATGTCCGAATATTGAGAAGTATTTAATTAATTTTTGAACTACAGTAATTTTGTTTATTTCAGGTAGATGATAAATTTGAGCATGTTTAGAGAAGCTATCAATAATTGTCAAAAATTTGTGTTTCTTTAGGGAGAGTATATCGATGATGAATAATCTCTAGTGGTTTTGAGGCGGTTGATGTTTTAATGAAGGGGGTTTTTGAGTGGATTTCTTTCGTATTTATTTTCTTGACAAGTGTCACAATTGTTTATAAATTTTGAAACAGCCTATTTGGCCAATAGTTATTATTTTTAAGTTTTTTATAAGTCTCTACTATGCCACGATGGTTTGTTTTGCCATTATGATAATTTTGGATTAGTTCTTGTTGTTCATCGTGTGATTCAACGTCATTTAGTTGGGCTTTGCAACATATTAATTGGTATGTACCAAGCTGGAAGTATACTTTCAGGATACTACTTAACATTGATCTTTATGTTTCTGGTACTATACAGTGATATTTTATACCGGGAGCGAGATATTCTTTAATAAGTTTTAGTAATGTGTCCCGAGAATTTATTTTCTTAATATACAAGTTAAGTTACGGGAGTAAGTTAACAACAAAAAAAATGATTTTATTAAACGAAAGTACAATGATTCAGCAGTGAAATATAACAATGTTTATTGTACAGAATACAGAATGTAACTGGATAGAATTAAGTAATGTTACAAAAATATGAAAAATATTGAGTATGCAAAAATAGAGGAAATGTGGATTCGAGTAGCGTCTGGGACTCAGCACGGTCAGCGGTTCCCGTGAGAAGTTGTACTTCTAACTTACATGTACATTATTTGTTTATCATGTCCAAATAATTTTTTTATCTCTAATGTGCTTTTTGAATTTGTTTCTTTAAATACGATTTGGTTTTTGCCGAAATTTATAGGGTCGTCTATATAAGATAGTCCGTTAATCGGTGATTCGTCATCTGAGTGTTTAGAGTGTGTGTAACTGTCGGTGTCCTTTTCCACGATAACAGTATAGAGCCATGCTCATAACCTTTTACTAAATATTAGTAGCAATACTATCGATTGCAACTAGTCACTATTAAATTATTTGCGCTCATAAAGAAAAATTATTTCAAATATAACTTATTAGTACCTCATAAAAGAGAAATTTAGTAGTGCTAACTAGTAGCACCAAGAGACAATTTTAAGTACCTACTATTACCTGTGAATTGAAAGAATGTTGCTATAATTAATAATTATTTAATAAGATGAATAGAGACATATGTGAAATGCATGAATTAAGAGATAATAACTTGATAAAAATATACAGAAAGAGGAAAAATACTTTTGGAAAGACTTACAGAAATTAATTTAAAAAAATTTACACATTCTAAAAGATGCTGTTAGAAAAGTCACAGATTTAATAAAAAAATATATAAAAACAATTTCTAGAAACGGTATAATAGTTTGCAGAACTACAACTTTTGCAAAAGTTTTCATGCGTAGCCAATATGCTACTCAATTCGATGTACTTTTGAGGTGTATCTTCTACTTGCCATCTTGGTGGCTATTGTTATCCTAATCAATTTCCGTTCTTATAAAATCCTACTATGTTGACTTTTGTTCTCTATTATTCTAAATTTTCTTCTATTAAATTTAATATAAATATTTCTTCTTCTTCTTCTACTCTTATTTGCCATTCCTTTAATACCTATTACCTAATATTTTATTCAACAGCACACAACCCTTCAGTAATTCACTGCTGTCAGAACTGTCAAATATGTTGTTATTTTGTAGGTTATAATACTAAGCACTTTTAACCTGTATTAACAGATCTTTCATTTCATGCTAACATATTTATTTCTCTATATATCTATCTCTCTCATTCAACTTTTTCAGTAGTAGTACAGGGTTGCCACATATACTTCACTACTAGTTAAAATAAGCTAGTTGTGCAATTATGAGCACCAATATCACTAGTATTAAACTAACCTATTTTAGTAAGTAACTCTTAGTAGTAATAATTAGTAAAAGGTTATGGGCATGGCTCATAGTGTTCAACATTTTTCAAAATGAATACGTTTATTTGAATGTTTGTATTTTCAAATATTTCTTTTAGTAATAATAATATAATAGCACTACAGGCCAAGTTGGCCCATGGCTTGGTTTATAAAATTTCGCCATTGCACTCTGTTTTGAGCTTTCACTTCCCAGTTTTTGATTTTTAATAGTTCAATGTCTTTTTGCACTTCAGTTTTCCACGTATTCCTTGGTCTTCCTCTTTTTCTACCCGTACTCACTCCACCTTCAAAAACACTTCTTACTGTTCTGTCCCTTGAAAGTCTTTTTAAATGACCCAACCATCGCAACCTTTGACACCTAATCACTGTGACTATACCGGGTTCACCATAAATGTCCATGACTTCATTATTTGTTCTTCTGAACCACCTATCGTCAACCTTTATTCCCCCCAAAATTTTTCTTAATATTTTTCTCTCCCACACTTCAAGCTTATTCTTAACACTTTGATTTAACACCCACGACTCACACCCATATATCACTGTTGGCCTTATGATCGTGTTATAAATTTTTAATTTCGCTCCACGTGTTACGTTTTTATCTGTCAGTATATGCTTTAATAACGCAAAACTTCTTGAACCTTTTGTTATCCGCGTATCTATTTCATCTTCTTCTTTAGCGTTGTTTGCAATAAGTACACCTAAATAGTTGAATTTTTCGACCTTTTCGAATTTGTAGTGTCTTTGATCTACTTCAATTTGCAAATGCGCTTCTCCATTGCTGTGGTCCTCTCTTAATATCAAATATTTTGTTTTTTCTTCATTAGTTACCAGACCTACTATCCTCGCAGTTCTTTCTAATTTTTTAAACACGCCTTTCATTTCTTTTTTAGATCTGGTAAGAACAGCTATATCATCGGCGTATGCCAAGATGTGGTGTCTGTGTTGGTATATTGTTCCTTTAGTATGTAATCTACTTTTTCTCATTATCCACTCTAAAACCAGATTAAACAAAATAGGCGAGAGGGGGTCCCCCTGTCTTAGACCTCTTGTTACCGTAAAGCTAGTTGAAGTATCTCCGTCAATTAGCACTTTGCATTTTGTATTCGACTGCGTCATTTTGACTAATTTTATCAATTTTGCAGGTATCTGAAATTCTTCCATTATACTGTACAAATGTGTCTTATTCACCGTGTCGTAAGCCCGTTTAAAGTCGATAAAAAGCATATGGATCGCCAAATTATGATTACAGCTGTTCTCCATTATTTGCTTTATGGTGAAAACTTGGTCAGTCGTGGATCTATTCACTCTAAACCCGGCTTGGTATTCTCCTAAATTTAGTTCGATTGCCTCTTTTAATCTGTTTCTCAAACAGGTTGCCAATACTTTATACATTACATCCAACAGGGCTATGCCTCTATAGTTACTACAAAGAGATCTGTCATCTTTTTTATGCAGCGGATAAATCAGGGACTCCTTCCAACTCAGTTGTAATGCTTCACCTCCTACTTTATATATCTCCGCTATGATTCCATTTTCGCCAGGGTTTTTCCTATTTTTCAAATTTTTTATTATTTCTGCTATTTCTTCCATTGTTGGTGTGTTTGTGTTTGTTGCCGTATTTATAATTCTGCCTATCCCTATAGTACTAATGTTTTCTTGATTATATTCTTCCTCTTGCCCTGTATTTCCTTCGTTTAATACTTCTCGGAAATATTCTTCCCATCTCTCTATTTTTTCTCTTCCTGTTACCAACTGTCCGTCTTTATTCCTACAGTATATTTGTTCCTGTTTGAAACTACCATGGCTATTTTTAATATCTTGGTAAAAATTCCTTATCTCTTTGTTTCTGTAGTTTTCTTCTAAAGTTATCAGCTTTTCCTGCAACATTTTTCTCTTTTTCTCCCTACAAAGTGCCTTAACCTTTTTCCTTTCGTTTAAATATTCACTTTTGTTTTGTTCATTTGGGTTATTGAGTAATTTTAATCTTGCCTTATTTCGTCTTTCAACGGCTTCTTCACATTCTTTATCGAACCATTTCTTTTTATCCCATCTATATTTTTTACTTTCCATCTCTTTTGATACTTCTTGAATTATTTGTTCGGTTTTCTCCCATTTATCATTTACAGTTTTTAAACTTTTTACTTTATCTATTCTATTTTCTAACTTGCTTTTGTAACGCTTCAGAACTTCTTCTTTCTGTAAAACATCAACATTGATTTTCTTCCTTCTTTTTATTTTTCTTTCACTGTGTGTAGGCATATCTTGCTGTATTTTTATTTCTAGCATAAAATGGTCAGAGTTGGCATCAGCTCCTCTTCGCGTTTTCACGTTTTTTATTATTTTTCTGTGCTTATTTTCGACCAAAACATGGTCAATTTGGTTACACACTCTTCCATTGGGTGTGCTCATAATTTGCATTTGTTGTTCTATCGCAAATTGAATTAGCAGTAGTCCATTCTCATTAGATTTTAGTAGGTTTAATAGTTCTTCATATAATTTACTTTTCGTTTCTTCATCTTTGTTATTTGATTCGGCATGTACATTAATAATGCTTATTTTCCTATTTATACCTCTGATTATTATTTGACATAATCTTACCGTAACTGGGGTAAAATTAACGACTGCTTCTTTCAAGCTTTTATGTATCATGATACTTGTTCCAAAATATTTCGTTTCCCAACCACTGTTGAAAATTATATAATCTCCTATTTCAGTCATATTATTACCCTTCTGTTTCGTTTCCTGCAATACACCTATATCTACCTCATATTTTTTAAATACCGATACTAAATTTATATATGCCCCTTCTTCGTTTGTGCCCTGCAAATTCCATGATACTATTTTTAGTTTCTTATTCCTATTTAAGTTATTTTCCGTTCGTAGTCCATTGATATGCCGATTCGTTTCCGTATTCTCCATTATTTAGATTTCTATTGCCCGTTTTTTGGAGGTTGTGTTTCTTCCAGGATTCCCAGCGTTTCCAGTTCCTCGTTCCAAAAATTTCTTTTAGTAGTTTTTCTATATTTCTCCAATTTTGGTTACCTAATCATGATGCGATTTTTGGCATATTAATAGAATTAATTTTGTTTTGTATCACGTAATCTCTTAATTTTTTCTAACAGTTTTGTATATTCTCAAGTGTTAGTTCATCGTAATACTTCTTTTTAGTGATTAAATGAATTACCAATCTAGGAGACATTTGAATAGCTATATCCTTTTTTATACTAACTTTCTCTAAATTATTAGTTGTTTGAAACCTTTCATAAATTTGTTTGGCGAAGCCTTGGCTCATTTTGAAGTCTTGAGATATACAGTGTACTATGGGTTCAGTGTGATTAAAATGTCAGAATTTTTATAATTTATTTCGAATGATTTTGGGATTCTAGATAGATAGTCCGCGACGTAATTTTCCTTGCCTTGTTTATATTCTACTTCGTAATTATATTCCGATAATTTTAATTTCCATCTTATAATTTTTTGATTAGGTTCTTTCAGACTATTGAGCCAATTCAATGGTTTGTGGTCTGTTATTATATGAAATTTCTTTCCATATAAATATGGATGAAAATGTTTAACTGCCCAGATGATAGCCAGCATCTTTGATATACGGGAGTCTCGTCAGTTGTGTTAATTTTATGTTTTATTTTGTTCGTAAATGTCAAATTGTCGGTTATGGTTAGGTCTTCGAATTCTTTTATTAGTTTGTTTATTCCTTTTTTTTTCAATATCGTTAAGGTGATCGGTTCTCAGATTTAGTTTATCGGAGATTTCGTGAATGTTTAATTCTAATTTATTCTTTTGGAAATAGTTAAAATTAAATTTATGTTTATTTTGCAGTCTTATTGATTCGTTAGAGTAATCTATTTTTGCATTTAATAAATTTAGACCAGAATTGCCTATAACGATGTTAAAGACTTTGGGGAATTCATAGATAAAACATTTTAATTTTTTATTAAATAATTCGACAAAAGTGTAACAATTACCGTGAGAAATAGCATTTGCCGTTTGAATTTCGAAATGTTCGTGAAATATTTTAAATTTGTTTTTATTTTCCATGACAAATTTTTCACTAGTAAAATTTGCGGATGATCCGGTGTCAATTAATACTCTACAATTTTTGAATTGAATGAAAGGCAGATTAGAAGTATAATTTGCTAGGGATTCAAATTTTCTACAGGCTCTATGAGAAAATGTTCGTTACCTTGTTCTAATTCATCAAAGTTTTCGAGGATTACAATGTCGTCTGAATTTTCTTGAAATTCGGTTTCTGTTTCGTCGTTTGATCCGGAGGGTTTATCTAATAAGTTCATGTTTTTGCGTTGTCTTTTTAATTGAGGTCGGAATGAATTTGTACTTATAGACATGGGTTGAGGGTAGTTTTGTTTAGGTCTGACTTGAATGGGTTGGCTAGGAAAGTTGTTTGAATACGGATTTTTATGTATTGGAGATCGATGTTGATTAGGATTGTGGGTAAGTTTTATATTGAGGGGTTGGAACATTTACTTTTGATTTGGGTGGAGTTTGCTTGTTCATATTAGTATGTAAATATTGAAAATCGTTCTTTATTAAATTTTGAACATCTGTTAATGTTCTAGGGTTTCTGGCCGCTAACTGGCTTCTGTAAGTTTCCTTACAATTTATTATAAAATTATGAGATGCATAACTTGACATGAATATACTTAAATTTTCAAAACCAACGCCAAAATTTAATTTTAATAAACTCATCATTCTGTTAAAGATATGTTCGTATTTCTCAAAATATGTGAAAATATCCTTATTAGTTTTTTGTTCAAGATGTGATAATTCAGTTAAGAAATGAATTTCATTTCTTTTATCTCCGTATTCTTCTACTAGTAGGGATCTTAAACTTTTCCAATCCGTGTAAGTTTTTGTAGCAATTTTTGTGTTCGCGTCTCTTATAATTTTTTTCTGATTGTATGTAATATTATTCTTTTGACAACTGTCAATAAAGTTTGGTTTTCGATAATACCTAGGATTTCATCGCAGATAGTGACGAAACGTGGTAATGTTCCGGTACTCCCATCGTATTCTGGGATGATATCTATTAGATCTTTGATCTCGGTAGGAATTTTAGGTTGTGGTGTTAATGTGGCTGGAAGGATTGGATTTGGGTTCGACATGGCTTACAAATATTATGTTATTCTTAAGAAATTTATATATCTAGATTAGTAGGTAATTAGAATTACGTGATTTGTTTGGATACAAAATTTAATATTTGATCTTGCAAGGTTATGTGGCGAGTAATAAAATTCTAACTTACAAGATTATAGCAAGATTTATGATGGCCAACTTCATGGTCCTCTGGATGTAGATTGGATGGGTCCTGATGTCCGCTCAGGTGGGTGTTGAGACGTGGTCTGTGGGCGTTCTGCACCTGGAGACGGTCTCGGGATTGACGACGATATGATTTGCCTGTCTTCGCCGGAGGTTGGGTAGAGGATCTGATAGCCTGATGTACTTTGAATTCTGGTTCCGCTTTTCGAGGTGTGAAATCGTAAACGAATTGATCTCACCAAATTGATGTCGTGAGATTTCGGACTTCTTGAACACTCTGGGAACGTGTAGATTCTTTGATGCACATTAAACACTTGATAGTGACGACTATAAATCTTTAACGAATTGGGATCTCAAATTTAAAAAACTTCGGAGTTAAAGCGTTTTGAGCATCCTACAGCGACTGCGCCAATTAAATCAACGAACCGTAGATTTAAGTTTTTAAAAAGATTAATTAAATTAATAAAAGGTAAAGTACAGGCTAAGTTATACACATCTTTATTCTACTGTGTCTCTACACAATCTGATTTGTTTTACAAGTCTACAGCATGGGGTTGACACCCGATTCCATATGCTTGGTCAGCAATGAAAAGTTACTTAAAGTATGATGCAATAAGGGATGGGATCTAACATAAATTCTATACTATAAATGGTTTTAAGGATTGGACATGCAAAAGTGAACAAAACATGGTACTAATCAGATAATAAACATTCAATTTTCGGATGTCATTTTAATGAATACGTTGTATATTGTAAGCTACATGGGCTAAATTCTAGTATACCTACCACACTTGAAATAGCAATTTTCTTGTTGTAATGTTTTCTTTTAGCTACAATATGATGAAGAACTATAAAATTCGGTTGCGGAAGTAAATATTTATATGATTTTTTACAAAAATAAAGTCAGATTTTACTTAAACTTGAAATGGATATTTTTGTTAAAACATTCATATTCATGCTTTAGGATCTATACTATGGATAATTTTAGCATTGGACATGCAAAAATTACCAAAACGTGGTACCAATCAGATAATAAACATTCAATTTTCGGGTGTCATTTTAATGAATACGTTGTGTATTGTAAGCTACATGGGCTGGATTCTAGAATACCTACCACACTTGAAATAGCAATTTTCTTGTTGCAATGTTTTCTTTTAGCTAAAATATGATAAAAAATTATAAAATTCAGGCGCGGAAGCAAATATTTATATGAATTTTTACAAAATAAAGTCAGATTTTACCTTTTCATGATGATTACGTAGTATATTGTAAGCTACATGGGCTTGATTCTAGAATACCTAACACACTTGTAATAGCAATTTTCTTGTAGCAATGTTTTGTTTTAGCTAAAATATGATGAAGAATTATAAAATTCGGGCGCGGAAGCAAATATGTATATGATTTTTTACAAAAATAAAGTCAGATTTTACCTATTCTTGAAATTGATATTTTTGTTAAAACATTCATATTCATGCTTTAGGATCTATACTATGGATGGTTTTAAGCATTGGACATGCAAAAGTGACCAAAACGTTGTACCAATCAGATCATGAACATTTAATTTTCGGGTGTCATTTTAATGAATACGTTGTGTATTGTAAACTGCATGGGCTGGATTCTAGAATACCTACCACACTTGAAATAGCAATTTTCTTGTTGCAATGTTTTCTTTCAGCTAAAATATGATGAAGAATTATAAAATTCGGGCGCGGAAGCAAATATTTATATGATTTTTTACAATTATAAAGTTAGATTTTATCTATTCTTGATGAGTTCGTTGTATATTGTTAGCTACATTGGCTGGATTCTAGAATACCTACCACACATGAAATAGCAATTTTCTTGTTGCAGTGTTTTTTTTTTAGCTAAAATATGATGACGAATTATATAATTCGGGCGCGGAAGCAAATATTTATATGATTTTTTTCAAAAATAATGTCAGATTTTACCTATTCTTGATGAATACGTTGTATATTGTAAGCTACATGGGCTGGATTCTAAAATACCTACCACACTTGAAATAGCAATTTTCTTGTTGCAATGTTTTCTTTTAGCTAAAATATGATGAAGATTTATAAAATTCGGGCGCGAAAGCATATATTTATATCATTTTCTACAAAAATAAAGTCAGATTTTACCTATTCTTGAAGTGGATATTTTTGTTAAAACTTTCATATTCATGCTTTAGGATCTATACTATGGATGTTTTTAAGCATTGGACATTCAAAAGTGACCAAAACGTGGTACGTATCAGATAATAAAGATTCAATTTTCAGGTGTCATTTTAATGAATACGTTGTATATTGTAAGCTACATGGGCTGGATTGTAGAATACCTACCACAGTAGAAATAGCTATTTTCTTGTTGCAATGTTTTCTTTTAGTTAAAATATGATAAACAATTATAAAATTCGGGTGCGGAAGCAAATATTTATATGATTTTTTACAAATATAAAGTCAGATTTTACCCATTCTTGAAATGGATATTTTTGTTAAAACATTCATATTCATGCTTTAGGATCTATACTATGGATGTTTTCAAGCATTGGACATGCTAAAGTGACAAAAACGTTGTACTAATCAGATAATAAACATTCAATTTTCTGGTGTCATTTTAATGCATACGTTGTATTTTGTAAGGTACATGGGCTGGATTCTAGAATACCTACTACACTTGAAATAGCAATTTTTTTGTTGCAATGTTTTCTTTTAGCTAAAACATGTTGGAGAATTATAACATTCGGGAGCGGAAACAAATATTTAGATGATTTTTTACAAAAATAAAGTCAGATTTAACTTTTCTTGATGAATACGTTGTATATTTTAAGCTACATGGGTTGGATTCTAGAATACCTACCACACTTGTAATAGCAATTTTCTTGTTGCAATGTTTTCTTTTAGCTAAAATATGATGAAGAATTATAAAATTCGGGGGCGGAAGCAAATATCTATGTAATTTTATACAAATATAGAGTCAGATTTTACCTATTTTTGAAATGGATATTTTTGTTAAAACATACATATTCATGCTTTAGGATCTATACTATGGATGGTTTTAAGCGTTGGACATTCAAAAGTGACCAAAACGGGGTACCAATCAGATAATAAACATTTAATTTTCAGGTGTCATTTTAATGAATACGTTGTGTATTGTAAGCTACATGGGCTGGATTGTAGTATACCTACCACACATGAAGTAGCTATTTTCTTGTTGCAATGTTTTCTTTTAGTTAAAATATGATAAACAATTATAAAATTCGGGTGCGGAAGCAAATATTTATATGATTTTTTACAAAAATAAAGTCAGATTTTACCCATTCTTGAAATGGATATTTTTGTTAAAACATTCATATTTATGCTTTAGGATCTATACTATGGATGTTTTCAAGCATTGGACATGCTAAAGTGACAAAAACGTGGTACTAATCAGACAATAAACATTCAATTTTCTGGTGTCATTTTAATGCATACGTTGTATTTTGTAAGGTACATGGGCTGGATTCTAGAATACCTACTACACTTGAAATAGCAATTTTTTTGTTGCAATGTTTTCTTTTAGCTAAAACATGTTGGAGAATTATAACATTCGGGAGCGGAAACAAATATTTAGATGATTTTTTACAAAAATAAAGTCAGATTTTACCTTTTCTTGATGAATACGTCGTATATTGTAAGCTACATTGGCTGGATTCTAGAATACCTACCACACTTGAAAAAGCAATTTTCTTGTAACAAAGTTTTATTTTAGCAAAAATATAATGAAGAATTATAAAATTTGGGCGCGGAAGCAAAAATTTATATGATTTTTTATATAAATAAAGTTTTATTTTACCTATTCCTAATGAATACGTTGTATATTGTAAGCTACATGGGCAGGATTCTAGAATACCTACCAGACATGAAATAGCAATTTTCTTGTTCCAGTGTTTTTTTTTTTTAGCTAAAATATGATGACGAATTATATAATTCGGGCGCGGAAGCAAATATTTATATGATTTTTTTCAAAAATAATGTCAGATTTTACCTATTCTTGATGAATACGTTGTATATTGTAAGCTACATGGGCTGGATTCTAAAATACCTACCACACTTGAAATAGCTATCTTCTTGTTGCAATGTTTTCTTTTAGCTAAAATATGATGAAGATTTATAAAATTCGGGCGCGAAAGCATATATTTATATAATTTTCTACAAAAATAAAGTCAGATTTTACCTATTCTTGAAGTGGATATTTTTGTTAAAACTTTCATATTCATGCTTTAGGATCTATACTATGGATGTTTTTAAGCATTGGACATTCAAAAGTGACCAAAACGTGGTACCTATCAGATAATAAACATTCAATTTTCAGGTGTCATTTTAATGAATACGTTGTATATTGTAAGCTACATGGGCTGGATTGTAGAATACCTACCACAGTTGAAATAGCTATTTTCTTGTTGCAATGTTTTCTTTTAGTTAAAATATGATAAACAATTATAAAATTCGGGTGCGGAAGCAAATATTTATATGATTTTTACAAAAATAAAGTCAGATTTTACCCATTCTTGAAATGGATATTTTTGTTAAAACATTCATATTCATGCTTTAGAATCTATACTATGGATGTTTTCAAGCATTGGACATGCTAAAGTGACAAAAACGTGGTACTAATCAGATAATAAACATTCAATTTTCTGGTGTCATTTTAATGCATACGTTGTATTTTGTAAGCTACATGGGCTGGATTCTAGAATACCTACTACACTTGAAATAGCAATTTTTTTGTTGCAATGTTTTCTTTTAGCTAAAACATGTTGGAGAATTATAACATTCGGGAGCGGAAACAAATATTTAGATGATTTTTAAAAAAAATAAAGTCAGAATTAACTTTTCTTGATGAATACGTTGTATATTTTAAGCTACATGGGCTGGATTCTAGAATACCTACCACAGTTGTAATAGCAATTTTCTTGTTGCAATGTTTTCTTTTAGCTAAAATATGATGAAGAATTATAAAATTGGGGCGCGGAAGCAAATATCTATGTAATTTTATACAAATATGGAGTCAGATTTTACCTATTTTTGAAATGGGTATTTTTGTTAAAACATACATATTCATGCTTTAGGATCTATACTATAGATGGTTTTAAGCATTGGACATTCAAAAGTGACCAAAACGGGGTACCAATCAGATAATAAACATTTAATTTTCAGGTGTCATTTTAATGAATACGTTGTGTATTGTAAGCTACATGGGCTGGATTGTAGAATACCTACCACACTTGAAATAGCTATTTTCTTGTTGCAATGTTTTCTTTTAGTTAAAATATGATAAACAATTATAAAATTCGGGTGCGGAAGCAAATATTTATATGATTTTTTACAAAAATAAAGTCAGATTTTACCCATTCTTGAAATGGATATTTTTGTTAAAACATTCATATTCATGCTTTAGGATCTATACTATGGATGTTTTCAAGCATTGGACATGCTAAAGTGACAAAAACGTGGTACTAATCAGATAATAAACATTCAATTTTCTGGTGTCATTTTAATGCATACGTTGTATTTTGTAAGCTACATGGGCTGGATTTTAGAATACCTACTACACTTGAAATAGCAATTTTTTTGTTGCAATGTTTTCTTTTAGCTAAAACATGTTGGAGAATTATAACATTCGGGAGCGGAAACAAATATTTAGATGATTTTTTACAAAAATAAAGTCAGATTTTACCTTTTCTTGATGAATACGTCGTATATTGTAAGCTACATTGGCTGGATTCTAGAATACCTACCACACTTGAAAAAGCAATTTTCTTGTAACAAAGTTTTATTTTAGCAAAAATATAATGAAGAATTATAAAATTTGGGCGCGGAAGTAAATATTTATATGATTTTTTATATAAATAAAGTTTTATTTTACCTATTCTTCATGAATACGTTGTATATTGTAAGCTACATGGGCTGGATTCTAGAATACTTAGTACACTTGAAATAGCCATTTTCTTGTTACAAGGTTTTCTTTTAGCTAAAATATGATGAAGAATTATAAAATTCGAGCCCGGAAGTAAATATTTATATGATTTTTTGCAAAAATAATGTCAGATTTTACCTATTCTTGATGAATACGTTGTATATTGTAAGCTACATGGGATGGATTCTAGAATACCACTACACTTGAAATAGCAATTTTCTTGTTGCAGTCTTTTCTTTTAGCTAATATATGATGAAGAATTATAAAATTCGGGTGCGGAAGCAAATATTTATATGATTTTATTCAAAAATAAATCAGATTTTACCTATTTTTGAAATGGATATTTTTGTTAAAACATTCATATTCATGCTTTAGGATCTATACTATGGATGGTTTTAAACATTGGATATGCTAAAATTACAAAATTGTAGTACCAGTCAGATAATAAACATTTAATTTTTGGGTGTCGTTTTAATGAATACGACGTATATTGTAAGCTACATGGGCTGGATTCTAGAATACCTACTACACTTGAAATAGCAATTTTCTTGTTGCAATGTTTTCTTTTAGCTAAAATATGATGAAGAATTATAAAATTTGGGCCCGGAAGCAAATATTTATATGAT
The DNA here is from genome assembly GCA_035578165.1 of Stenolophus ochropezus. Classification (NCBI taxonomy): domain Eukaryota; kingdom Metazoa; phylum Arthropoda; class Insecta; order Coleoptera; family Carabidae; genus Stenolophus; species Stenolophus ochropezus. Next base: position 156,279 of record JAQOWZ010000087.1, read on the forward strand.
TTTTTATAAAAATAAAGTCAGATTTAACTTTTCTTGATCAATACGTTGTATATTTTAAGCTACATGGGTTGGATTCTAGAACACCTACCACACTTGAAATAAAAATTTTATTGTTGCAATGTTTTCTTTTAGCTAAAATATGATGAAGAATTATAAAATTCGGGCGCGGAAGCAAATATTTATATGATTTTTTACAAAAATAAAGTCAGGTTTTACCTAATCTTGATGAATACGTTGTATATTGTAAGCTACATGAGCTGGATTCTAGAATACCTACCACACTTGAAACAGCAATATTCTTGTTGCAATGTTTTCTTTTAGCTAAAATATTAGAAGGAATTATAAAACTCGGGCGCAAAAGCAAATATTTATATGATTTCTTACACAAATAAAGTCAGATATTACCTATTCTTGAAGTGGATATTTTTGTTAAAACTTTCATTTTCATGCTTTAGGATCTATACTATGGATGTTTTTAAGCATTGGACATTCAAAAGTGACCAAAACGGGGTACCCATCAGATAATAAACATTTAATTTTCAGGTGTCATTTTAATGAATACGTTGTGTATTGTAAGCTACATGGGCTGGATTGTAGAATACCTACCACACTTGAAATAGCAATTTTCTTGTTGCAATGCTTTCTTTTAGTTAAAATATGATAAACAATTATAAAATTCGAGTGCGGAAGCAAATATTTATATGATTTTTTACAAAAATAAAGTCAGATTTTACCCATTCTTGAAATGGATATTTTTGGTAAAACATTCATATTCATGCTTTAGGATCTATACTATGGATGTTTTCAAGCATTGGACACGCTCAAGTGACAAAAACGTGGTACTAATCAGATAATAAACATTCAATTTTCTGGTGTCATTTTAATGCATACGTTGTATATTGTAAGCTACATGGGCTGGATTCTAGAATACCTACTACACTTAAAATAGCAATTTTTTTGTTGCAATGTTTTTTTTAGCTAAAATATGTTGGAGAATTATAACATTCGTGAGCGGAAACAAATATTTATTTGATTTTTTACAAAAATAAAGTCAGATTTTACCTTTTCTTGATGAATACGTCGTATATTGTAAGCTACATTGGCTGGATTCTAGATTACCTACCACACTTGAAAAAGCAATTTTCTTGTAACAAAGTTTTCTTTTAGCTAAAATATAATGAAGAATTATAAAATTTGGGCGCGGAAGCAAATATTTATATGATTTTTTACGTAAATAGAGTCTTATTTTACCTATTCTTGAAGAATACGTTGTATATTGTAAGCTACATGGGCTGGATTCTAGAATACTTACTACACTTTAAATAGCCATTTTCTTGTTATAAGGTTTTCTTTTAGCTAAAATATGATGAAGAATTATAAAATTCGAGCGCGGAAGTAAATATTTATATGATTTTTTACAAAAATAATGTCAGATTTTACCTATTCTTGATGAATACTTTGTATATTGTAAGCTACATGGGCTGGATTCTAGAATACCACCACACTTGAAATAGCAATTTCCTTGTTGCAATGTTTTCTTTTAGCTAAAATATGATGAAGAATTATAAAATTCGGGCGCGGAAGCAAATATTTATATGATTTTATTCACAAATAAAGTCAAATTTTACCTATTTTTGAAATGGATATTTTTGTTAAAACATTCATATTCATGCTTTAGGATCTATACTATGGATGGTTTTAAACATTGGATATGCTAAAATGACAAAAACGTAGTACCAATCATATAATAAACATTTAATTGTTGGGTGTCATTTTAATGAATACGTCGTATATTGTAAGCTACATGGGCTGGATTCTAGAATAACTACCACACTTGAAATAGCAATTTTCTTGTTGCAATGTTTTCATTTAGCTAAAACATGATGAGGAATTATAAAATTCGGGCGCGGAAGCAAATATTTATATGATTTTTTACAAAAATAAAGTCAGATTTTACCTATTCTTGATGAATACGTCGTATATTGTAAGCTACATTGGCTGGATTCTAGATTACCTACCACACTTGAAAAAGCAATTTTCTTGTAACAAAGTTTTCTTTTAGCTAAAATATAATGAAGAATTATAAAATTTGGGCGCGGAAGCAAATATTTATATGATTTTTTACATAAATAGAGTCTTATTTTACCTATTCTTGATGAATACGTTGTATATTGTAAGCTACATGGGCTGGATTCTAGAATACTTACTACACATTAAATAGCCATTTTCTTGTTACAAGGTTTTCTTTTAGCTAAAATATGATGAAGAATTATAAAATTCAAGCGCGGAAGTAATTATTTATAGGATTTTTTACAAAAATAATGTCAGATTTTACCTATTCTTGATGAATACTTTATATATTGTAAGCTACATGGGCTGGATTCTAGAATACCACCACACTTGAAATAGCAATTTTCTTGTTGCAATGTTTTCTTGTATCTAAAATATGATGAAGAATTATAAAATTCGGGCGCGGAAGCAAATATTTATATGATTTTATTCAAAAATAAAGTCAAATTTTACCTATTTTTGAAATGGATATTTTTGTTAAAACATTCATATTCATGCTTTAGGATCTATACTATGAATGGTTTTAAACATTGGATATGCTAAAATGACAAGAACGTAGTACCAATCAGATAATAAACATTTAATTGTTGGGTGTCATTTTAATGAATACGTCGTATATTGTAAGCTACATGGGCTGGATTCTAGAATAACTACCACACTTGAAATAGCAATTTTCTTGTTGCAATGTTTTCATTTAGCTAAAATATGATGAAGAATTATAAAATTCGGGCGCGGAAGCAAATATTTATATGATTTTTTACAAAAATAAAGTCAGATTTTACCTATTCTTGATGAATACGTTGTATATTGTAAGCTACATGGGCTGAATTCTACAATACCTACCACACTTGAAATAGCAATTTTCTTGTTGTTTTCTTTTAGCTAAAATATCATGAAGAATTATAAAATTCGGGCGCGGAAGCAAACATTTATATGATTTTATTCAAAAATAAAGTCAGATTTTACCTATTTTTGAAATGGATATTTTTGTTAAAACATTCATATTCATGCTTTAGGATCTATACTATGAATGGTTTTAAACATTGGATATGCAAAAATGACAAAAACGTAGTACCAATCAGATAATAAACATTTAATTTTTGGGTGTCATTTTAATGAATACGTCGTATATTGTAAGCTACATGGGCTGGATTCTAGAATACCTACTACATTAAAAATAGCAATTTTCTTTTTGCAATGTTTTCTTTTAGCTAAAATATGATAAAGAATTATAAAATTCGGGCGCGGAAGCAAATATTTATATGATTTTTAGAAAAAAAAAGTCAGATTTAACTTTTCTTGATGAATACGTTGTATATTTTAAGCTACATGGGCTGGATTCTAGAATACCTACCACACTTGTGATAGCAATTTTCTTGTTGCAATGTTTTCTTTTAGCTAAAATATGATGAAGAATTATAAAATTCGGGCGCGGAAGCAAATATTTATGTAATTTTATACAAAAATAGAGTCAGATTTTACCTATTTTTGAAATGGATATTTTTGTTAAAACATTCATATTCATGCTTTAGGATATATACTATGGATGGTTTTAAACATTGGATATGCATAAATGACAAAAACGTAGTACCAATAAACATTCAATTATTGGGTGTCGTTTTAATGAATACGTCGTTTATTGTAAGCTACATGGGCTGGATTCTAGAATACCTACCACACTTGAAATAGCAATTTTCTTGTTGCAATGTTTTCTTTTAGCTAAAATATGGTGAAGAAATATAAAATTAGGGCGCGGAAGCATATATTTATATGATTTTATACAAAAATAAAGTCAGATTTTACCTATTCTTGAAATGGATATTTTTGTTAAAACATTCATATTGTAACGAACCCAGGGTCGTGGTGCGGGCGGCGGCGCGGGCGGCGGGAGCTAGCGAACAGGTCACAACACGTCCGTCCGCTCCCCATTGTTCTGATTTTCAAGGAATCAAAGAATCTTCTAGAATGATGTATTGTAATATAAATACCCCGACCAAAAGATCGCGAGGACAGTCTTGTGTTAATACGTGTAGTGTACAGATGGTGATATAAATAAATAGACGGTGATATAAATAGTGTTGAAATAAATATTGCGTAGTTTTAATTGTTTAAATAAATTATCTTAGTGTTTAAGTCTTTAGTAATAATAATTAGTTCTTAAATTAGTGTTTATATTTGTTAATTCTTAGTGTTAGTTATTTTTCATTATTCTTTATAATTCATATTTCTTTAATTAAACTTAGTTATATAAATATTAGTGTTTTTAATCAATTTTACACTTCACCTAAATAAATAAAACGTTACAATTGGTGTCAGGTGTGGGGTTATTAAAAACTGTGAAGTGTAAATTAAAATAAATAAAATGGCTACTAAACAAGTAAAATTAAGTGAATTAAAAGTGGCCGATCTCAAGAGGGAGCTGGAAGAACTAGAGTTGGAGACATCGGGAACCAAGACTGTTCTACAACATCGTCTACGGCAAGCTCTTACAGAAGCTGGTGAAAATCCTAATGACTTTTTATTCAAAATTGATGATTTTGGTACAACTTTAGAACAAATGAAAGAAAGTTCTAGAGTATTGAAAGAAGAACTAATAGAAAATTCTCGAACATTAGATCAAAATTTAGAAGAAAATTCTAGAACTTTAGAACAAATGAAAGAAAGTTCTAAAACATTAGAACAAAAGTTGGCGGAAAGTTCTCAAACTTTGGAAGAAAAGTTAACAGAAAATTCTAGAACTTTAAAAGGAGAATTAAAAGAAAATTCTAGAATTTTAGAAGCGAAATTAACAGAAAATTCTAAAATATGGGAGGAGAAATTAATGGAAAATTCTAAAGGTTTGGAGGACAAGCTAAACGAACAATTGAAAGAAAGTTCTAGAATATTAGAAGAGAGAATAGAAACTTACGAGAAAAAAGTTGAAGAGTTGCAGCAAAATTTCTCTAATATTACGCCAGCGGTATCAAATTCTAATGTGGCAGATATTATTCAAGTAAACAAAACAGTAAAAGCGGAACATAATTCAAAACTGCACATTAAAGCACCCGAATTCGATGGCAAGTCATCATGGCCGAATTATGCAAAACAATTTGAAGCCGCTGCCAAAGCAAATGGCTGGACTTCCAAAGAAAAGGCTACTGCGCTGACAGTTTCGCTACGTGGAGAAGCCATCGATATCCTACAAACGTTAAAAGAAGATAAACAAGAAGATTACGAACAACTTGTTAAAAACTGGATATGCGATATGGCAATGCGCATCTGGAGCAGGTGTACCAAACGCAATTAAGAAACCGGTATCAAAATTCTAAAGAGAACTTGCAAGAATTTGAAGCCGACATAGCTCGCCTGGTTCGTCTTGCACATCCTACAGCTCCTGATAGCGTCTTGGAATGCCTAGCTACACAAGCATTTATCTATGGGGTCCGAGACAATGAAACTCAGCAGGCACTACGATTGGCTCGACCAAAAACTCTGGTTGATGCACTTTCATATGCCTTAGATCATGAAGCTGCAAAACAAGCTTCACGCAACCAATCGCGAGTGCAAATTATCGATGCTGAGAGGAATGAAGACACTGAGGATCTAGATGACAGGATAAGACGAATTTCATCTGAAATTCATGGCGCGAAAGGAACTCCGCTGTTGGAATTGCGGTGAATTAGGTCACCCGCAAAGGCTCTGCAGAAAACAACAGAGGAAAGCAGAAGCAAGAAAGGAAGAAAAAGAGTCGGGAAACTAAGTCGGGTTGATGCAAAGGGGCAATCGTCGACCCGTATTCCAGTAGTCCCAGAATCCATTAGTTATGTCGCATCCCTTCATCATCAAGCTAACAGTGTCTATGTAGACGGCTCTATCGACAGCAGGCCGCTTAAAATGTTGCTGGATACGGGTGCGACAAAAACAATAATCAGACCCGACTTAGCAAGAAAATTATGCAGAAAACATCTACTTCCAACAAAGTGGCAGATACGCACAGCCACCGGAGAGCAAGCTACCGCATCTGGAGAAATAGATTTGAGCATCACTGTTGGAAAAACGTGCATTAAACATCGTGTGCGGGTAGCTGATGTAGAAGATGAATTCATTCTCGGCATGGACATTATAAAAAAGCATGGATTTAAACTTGACCTAAAGAATGGAGTGATGATGGTCAATGATGAAGAACTGGTATTAAATCCACGAGACGACAATGCCATGCGAGTATTAATAACGGAAGATGTAACCCTCCCAGAACGAAGTGAATCAATCGTGGAAGCACAGCTAGAGGGTAGCTTCTGTGAGGGAAACATTGTCATGCTCCAGCCAAAAAACGATGATGCCAAAACTGGGACCGGAGTTATAATTGGAAAAGCCTTGCATAAAACTGACAAGGTTATCCCAGTTCGAGTAATGAACATAAATTTTTATCCCGTTATACTGAAGAAAGGGACCATAGTAGGAGAATGCTCAACGGTATCATCGATTATTCGAACTGTGACGGCCAAAGACAACACATCCTGTGAAGTTCCAGATATTCTAATCAAGGAGCTGTCATCATCGTTCCAGGACTTGACTGCCGATCAGAAAACCAAGGCTAAGAACTTAATTGGGACCTTTCAAGATGTGTTCCAATTTGACAAGAAGGACAAAGGCCGAACCAATGTAGTCCATCATAAAAATAGACACCGGAGACGCAAGACCCATCCGCCAAACAGCAAGAAGATTACCACTGGCGAAACGGGAAGAAGTAGAAGAAATCATTGAGGACATGAGGACGGAAGGTGTGATTGAACCTTCAAGCAGTCCATGGGCTTCACCAGTAGTGCTAGTGAAGAAGAAGGATGGCTCTACGAGATTTTGCGTCGATTATCGTCAACTTAACAACGCGACGAAGAAGGATAGCTACACGCTACCCCGAATAGACGATACACTGGCACACTGGCAGGATCAAAGATCTTCTCCACTCTTGATCTAAAGAGCGGATACTGGCAAGTGGATTTAGACCCAAGAGGCAAAGAAAAGACTGCATTTACCATCGGTACCGCTCTTTGGCAATTTACTGTTATGCCATTTGGGCTCTGCAATGCCCCAGCAACGTTTGAACGACTTATGGAAACCGTGTTGGCTGGACTGTCGTGGAAAACATGTTTGGTTTACCTCGACGATATTATTGTGGTAGGAAAAACGTTCGAGGACCACATGAAGAACTTGGAAGAAGTTTTCCAAAGATTGAGGAAGGCTAACCTGAAACTCAGTCCAAAGAAGTGTCACTTATTTCAAAAAGAAGTTCATTATCTTGGACACGTAGTTTCTGGTAAGGGCATTGCAGTTGACCCGAAGAAAATAAAGGCTGTGAGTGACTGGCCAGTACCGAGAGATAAACACGAATTGAGAAGTTTCCTTGGTCTCTGTACATATTACCGACGCTATGTACCTGGATTTTCCAACATAGCGAAGCCATTGACAAGGCTTACTGAAGAAGGCAGAAAATTTATCTGGGAGATGGACTGTCAAGCTGCGTTCAAACAACTTAAATATTCCTTGACAAGCGCACCTGTTCTAAGTTATCCTTTACCAAAAGGAGAATTCGTTCTTGATATAGATGCTAGCAACGTTGGGATTTGTGGCGTTCTTTCCCAGATACAAGACGGACAAGAGAAGGTTATTGCCTATTTTAGTAAGACCTTCTCAAAACCAGAGAGGAATTATTGCGTCACCAGAAAATAACTTTTGGCAGTCGTGAAATCCGTGGAGCACTTCTACAAATATTTGTACGGTAGAAGATTTCTTATAAGAACTGACCACGCTGCTCTTAAATGGCTGCTACAATTTAAGAATCCTGAAGGTCAGGCAGCTAGATGGATTGAAAGATTGCAAGAATATAACTTTGTTATTGAGCACCGAGCAGGTACAAGCCATCGTAATGCTGACGCATTATCAAGAAGACCTTGCCAGGACGAATGCAAGCATTGCAGTCGTCTAGAAGAAAAACTCTCTACCATCGCCAGAACAACAGTAGTGAATGATAGTTGGCAAACGTAAGACCTTTGCAAGGACCAAGAGAATGACTCGGACTTGAAAATTATACGGGATTGGAAACGTGACGATAGTAGACCAGTTTGGGAAGATGTTGCACGACACTCACAAAGTGTAAAATCTTACTGGGCGCAGTGGGACTCTATTGTGGTTGAAGAGGGCCTCCTGAAACGTGTCATAGAGAATACTGACGGTACTGTGAGTAGGACCCAGCTGATAATTCCTAGGAATACAGTACCGGAAGTATTGGAGGAGATCCACGACGGATCTGGACATTTTGGAGTGAATAAAACCCTTAAAAGAGTGAGCCAACGATTTTACTGGGTAAATTGCAAGGAGGATGTTAAAGAGTGGTGCAAGAAATGTGTGATCTGCGCGGGAAGTAACGGGCCACATAGAAAAAGAAGAGCTCCAATGCGCCAATATAACGTTGGAAGTCCCTTTGAACGCATTGCGATTGACGTGGCCGGACCATTCCCCGAAACTGATGATGGAAATAAATACATAGTAGTAGTAATGGACTACTTTACTAAGTGGGTCGAAGCCTATCCATTACCCAACCAGGAAGCCGTAACGGTCGCTGAAGTCTTGGTAAAAGAATGCATCTGCCGATTTGGAGTATCGCGAGAGATACATTCCGACCAAGGAAGGAATTTCGAGTCAGCTCTGTTCCAAAATATCTGTAAGATGTTAGGAATAAAGAAAACCAGAACTACTGCATTACACCCGCAGTCTGATGGCATGGTTGAACGGATGAACAGAACAATAAATCGGTATTTGTCAAAGGTAGTCTCTAACCATCAACGAGACTGGGACCGACATCTTCATCTGTTCTTGTTGGCCTACCGTTCATCCGTGCATGAGACAACAGGGCAGACACCAGCAAACATCTTATTCGGGCGGGAGTTGCGCTTACCATGCGACCTGACATTTGGCAGTAAACCCGGTGAAGATCTTGCCGGGGAGGACTATGTGACGGACTTACGGAGAAGAATGAATGACATCCATGAACAAGTCCGTACAACCATTCAAGGTGCCAGCGATCGGATGAAGGACCAGTATGACGTCAAGGCTGAGAAAGGTGGTTATCAACCTGGAAATTTGGTGTGGCTTTATAATCCACAAAGACGTCGCAGCTTATCGCCCAAGCTGCAAAGGAATTGGGAAGGTCCTTACGAGATCATCAAAAGAATAAATGATGTGGTCTACAGAATTAGGAAAACACCTAATGGAAAGCCGAGGGTAGTCCACTTCAATCGGTTAGCCCCTTTTGCTGGTGATAACTTTGACGATCATCGTGGAGCGACGGTTCGCCGGGTTGTACCTGAGGAACCTACATTTGAAGACTTTATGGAAAGCCATTCCACTAGTCACAAAGCACGGTATGGCGTTACACGAGAAGAACAACGAGATCTGTTCACCGTGTCCCCAGAATATTCTCTCGCTCACTGTGTAGCGAAAGACATTAAAATGTCCCGCGGCATCGCTTCAGTTTTTAAAAGAAAATTTGGACGAGTACAAGAACTGGCCAACCAACGTCCAACTGTCGGAAAAACGGTACAACTGAAGGATGAGAACGAGGAACGCAAGCGGTACATTTACTATCTCGTTACGAAAAAATACTCATATCAGAAGCCGTCATACCGGAATTTATGGGACTCGCTGTGCGATATGAAGGACCATCTGTTGCAGAACGGCATCATGAAGCTGGCAGTACCGAAGATAGGCTGTGGACTAGATGGTTTGGATTGGAGGATTGTTAGAAGAATGTTAGAAACAATCTTCCGCTTTACCGGAGTGGAAATTCTAGTCTGCAGCTTCAACTCTACCGGGGAAGAAGAGCTCAAACGGACCATCGACTGTTACTTCTTCAAGACTTCCAGATGCACCAAGGGTAATGCTTGCAGATTTCGTCATAACGAACTGTTCCGGGACGAAACAGTCTTAAGGAGGGGGCAATGTAACGAACCCAGGGTCGCGGTGCGGGCGGCGGAGCGGGCGGCGGGAGCTAGCGAACAGGTCACAACACGTCCGTCCGCTCCCCATTGTTCTGATTTTCAAGGAATCAAAGAATCTTCTAGAATGATGTATTTTAATATAAATACCCCGACCAAAAGATCGCGAGGACAGTCTTGTGTTAATACGTGTAGTGTACAGATGGTGATATAAATAAATAGACGGTGATATAAATAGTGTTGAAATAAATATTGCGTAGTTTTAATTGTTTAAATAAATTATCTTAGTGTTTAAGTCTTTAGTAATAATAATTAGTTCTTAAATTGGTGTTTGTATTTGTTAATTCTTAGTGTTAGTTATTTTTCATTATTCTTTATAATTCATATTTCTTTAATTAAACTTAGTTATATAAATATTAGTGTTTTTAATCAATTTTACACTTCACCTAAATAAATAAAACGTTACAATATTCATGCTTTAGGATCTATACTATGGATGTTTTCAAGCATTGGACATGCTAAAGTGACCAAAACGTGGTACTAATCAGATAATAAACATTCAATTTTCGGGTGTCATTTTAATGAATACGTTGTATATTGTAAGCTACATGGGCTGGATTCTAGAATACCTACCACACATGAAATAGCTATTTTCTTGTTGCAATGTTTTCTTTTAGCTAAAGTATGTTGAAGAATTATAACATACGGGCGCGGAAGCTAATATTTATATGATTTTTTACAAAAATAAAGTCAGATTTTACCTATTCTTAATGAATACGTTATATATTGTAAGCTAAATGGGCTGGATTCTAGAATACCTACCACACTTGAAATAGCAATTTTCTTCTTGCAATGTTTTCTTTTAGCTAAACTATGATAAAGAATTATAAAATTCGGGCGTGGAAGCAAATATTTATATGATTTTTTACAAAAATAAAGTCAGATTTTACCTATTCTTGATGAACAAGTTGTATATTGTAAGCTACGTAAGCTGGATTCTAGAAAACCTACCACACTTGAAATAGCAATTTTCTTGTTGCAGTGTTTTTTTTAGCTAAAATATGATGATGAATTATAAAATTCGGGCGCGGAAGCAAATATTTATATGATTTTTTACAAAAATAAAGTCAGATTTTACCTTTTCTTGATGAATACGTTATATATTGTAAGCTACATGGGCTGGATTCTAAAATACCTACCGCACTTAAAATAGCAAATTTCTTGTTGCAATGTTGTCTTTTAGCAAAAATATGATGAAGAATTATAAAATTCGGGCGCGTAAGCAAATATTTATATGATTTTTTTCAAAAATAAAGTCAGATTTTACCTATTCTTGAAATGGATTTTTCTGTTAAAACATTCATATTCATGGTTTAGGATATACTATGGATAGTTTTAAGTATTGGACATGCAAAAGTGACCAAATCGTGGTACCAATCAGATATAAACAAATATTTATATGATTTTTTACAAAAATAAAGTCAGATTTTACCTATTCTTGAAATGGATATTTTTGTTAAAACATTCATATTCATGCTTTAGGATCTATACTATGGATGGTTTTAAGCGTTGGACATGCAAAAGTGACCAAAACGTGGTACTAATCAGATAATAAACATTAAATTTTCGGGTGTCATTTTATTATAAAATTCGGTCGCGGAAGAAAATATTTATATGATTTTTTACAAAAAGTCAGATTTTACCTTTTCTTGATGAATACGTTATATATTGTAAGCTACATGGGCTGGATTCTAAAATACCTACCGCAATGGCAATTTTCTTGTTGCAATGTTTACTTTTAGCTAAAATATAATAAAGAATTATAAAATTCGGGCGCGTAAGCAAATATTTATATGATTTTTTTCAAAAATAAAGTCAGATTTTACCTATTCTTGAAATGGATTTTTCTGTTAAAACATTCATATTCATGGTTTAGGATATACTATGGATATTTTGAAGTATTGGACATGCAAAAGTGACCAAAACGTGGTACCAATCAGATAATAAACATTCCATTTTCAGGTGTCATTTTAATGAATACGTTGTAAATTGTCAGCAACATTGGCTGGATTCTAGAATAACTACTACACTTGAAATAGCAATTTTCTTGTTGCAATGTTTTCTTTTAGCTTAAATATGATGAAGAATTATAAAATTCGGGCGCGGAAGCAAATATTTATATGATTTTTTACAAAAATAAACTAAGATTTTACCTATTCTTGGGGAATACGTTGTATATTGTAAGCTACGTGTGCTGGATTACAGAATACCTACCACACTTAACATAGCAATTTTCTTGTTGCATTGTTTTCTTTTAGCTAAAATATGATAAAGAATTATAAAATTCGGGCGCGGAAGCAAATATTTGTATGATTTTTTACAAAAATAAAGTCAGATTTTACCTATTCTTGATGAATACGTTATATATTGTGAGCTACATGGGCTGGATTCTAGAATACCTACCACACTTGAAATAGCAATTTTCTTGTTGCAATGTTTTCTTTTAGCTAAAATATGATGAAGAATTATAAAATTCGGGCGCGGAAGCAAATATTTATATGATTTTTTACAAAAATAATGTCAGATTTTACCTATTCATGATGAATACGTTGTATATTGTAAGCTACATGGGCAGGATTCTAGAATACCTACCACACTTGAAATAGCAATTTTCTTGTTGCAATGTTTTTTTTTAGCTAAAATATGATGATGAATTATAAAATTTGGGCTCGGAAGCAAATATTTAAATGATTTTTTACAAAAATAAAGTCTAATTTTACCTTTTCTTGATGAATTTGTTATATATTGTAAGCTACATGGGCTGGATTCTAGAGTACCTATCACACTTGAAATAGCAATTTTCTTGTTGCAATGTTTTCTTTTAGCTAAAATATGATGAAGAATTATAAAATTCGGCGCGGAAGCAAATATTTATATGATTTTTTACAAAAAGAAAGTCAGATCAGGAATTAATATTGATAAATTTATGGATGACACAAAAGACACGGTTTATAATTTAATAAATACAATAATACAATCACATAATTTTGGGATTAAATTTAATATTGAATTTTTTGCATATTTTATGAATAATAAGAACATCAGTGAATTAAAATCGTTTAATACTAAGTTTAAAGTTTTAACGCAATCAGAAAGTTACTTTTCAGATATTTATGATAAAATGTGTGTTACAATTAAATCGAAATGTGAAGAATTTCAGGAGCGTGATTCAGGTTGGGCATTTAAAGAAATTTCGCAATTAGAAGTTAATATCAATCAGTATAAACCAATAAGGGGCTCTTCGTACATTGAACTTCCAAAACAAATAAAAGACAAACATGCGTGTATTAACGTTCAAAATGATGACGAATATTGTTTTCTCTGGGCGATTGTTTCGGCTTTACATCCAGTAGAAATAAAATGTTACCGTACTACATCATATCCACACTCTTCTAAAATTTTGAAATATGACGGATTAGATATCCCAATTAAAGTAAATACAATACCAAAGTTTGAAACATTGAATAATATATCTATAAATTTATATGGGTTGGAACATAAACATGAATCTCAAAAGTATGTATGTATATATCATACAAAAAAGGTTCAACAAACGCATATTAACTTATTATATCTTGATGAAGGTAATAAAAATCATTACGTATGGATTAAAGATTTATCTAGATTAGTACGAAGTCAAATATCAACTCATTGCAATAAAAAATATATTTGTAACGGATGCTTAATATTATAACGGAAGAAGCATTAAAACAACATACTCTAAACGATTGTAATAAAGTCTATACCATTATGCCCACAAGTGAATTAGTGTTAAATAAAAATGTAAACATGACTCCGGGAAATATATTAAAATTTCAAAATTATGAGCGAAAAATGCGCATTCCACTTGTAGTCTACGCAGACTTTGAATCTTTACAAAAACCTTTTAATACATGTTCATCTAACCCTGATACTAGTTATACAAACAAAACTCACATTCATGTTCCATATAGTTTCGCTTATAACCGAAAATGTTCATATGACGAATCTTTAAGTAAATTTTATACTTATACAGGAGAAGATTGTTCAAAAGTGTTTGTGGAGCAGCTTTGCGCTGATGTTATTACAATTTATAAAGACTATTTAAGAAAAGTACAAAAAATGTCAAAATTAACTGATAATGAGCAGCTCATATTTGATACAGCTACTTTATGTCATATTTGTGAAAAACCTTTAAATGAAATAGACAAAGTTGCAGACCATGATCATTTGACCTCAAAATTTGTAGGTGTTGCTCATTCAGTGTGTAATTTAAATTATAAAATTCCAAAAATGATTCCAGTTTTCTTCCATAATTTATCAAACTATGATTCACATCTTTTCATAAAAGAGTTTGGTTGCAATGAAGAAAAAAATGATATTATACCTGAAAATAAGGAAAAGTATATAGCTTTCACAAAAAATATACGTGTAGGTGAATAAGAAAATACGAAAGGTATTCAAAATAAAATTTATATGAAATTAAGATTTGTGGATTCATTTAGATTTATGACTAGCTCTTTAGAAAAACTTGCCGAGAATTTAAAAGATGAACAGTGTAAAGAAGTAAGAAAATTTTTCCCCATTGAGGATCAATTAAGTTACTACGAAGAAAAGGTGTATTCCCATATAAATATATGGTTTCATTCGAAAGGTTAAAAGAAACTTCACTTCCGCATATGGAACACTTTAATGATAGTTTAAATAATAATTATGTAACGAAAGAAGAATATAAACACGCTGAAAATGTGTGGAATACGTTTGACTGTAGAAATTTAAAAGAATACTCAGATTTATACTTAAAAACAGACGTTTTATTTCTTACAGATATATTTAAACAATTTCGCAATGTTTGTATAACCGCTTATCAACTTGATCCTGCTCATTATTTTACGATAGCAGGCCTTAGCTGATATGCCATGTTGCGTATTACGGGAATCGAATTAGAACTACTTACTGATATAGATATGTATCACTTTATGCAGAAGGGTATCAGAGGTGGTATTTGCCAAGCTGCACGTAGATATGCGAAAGCCAACAATAAATATATTTCAGACTATAATAAAAATTTACCAAGTACTTACATAACATACTGGGATGCAAATAATTTATACGGTTGGGCTCTTTCACAATTAACGCCATACAAAGGGTTTAAATGGTTAAGTAAAAAAGAAATTTCAAATTTAGATCTTTCCAAACTTGATGATAATTCACCTACCGGTTACTTTCTGGAAGTTGATATTGAATATCCAAAATTGTTACACAACTTACACAATGACTTACCTTTCTTTTGCTGAAAGTATACTGCCACCAAAATCTAAGTTTAATTTTAAGAAACTTATTCCAAACTTATATAATAAGACAAAATATGTTGTCCATTACCGCAACTTAAAGCAAGCATTAAAGCATGGTTTAAAAATTAAACAAATTCATAGAGTAATACAGTTTGAACAATCGGCCTGGTTGAAAAAATATATAGATTTAAATACTTCCAAACGTCAGGCTGCTAAAAATGATTTTGAAAAGAGCTTTTACAACTTATTGAATAACGCTGTTTCCGGTAAAACAATGGAAAATGTTGACAAAAGGGTTGATGTAAAGTTAGTAAATCACTGGGATGATATTGGTCGTAGATTAGGAGCTCAAAGTCTGCTTGCTAAACCAAATATGAAGAGTGTTTCAGTATTTTCAGAAAATTTAGTTGCCATACAATTTGAAAAATTAAAAGTTGTATAAAATAAACCTATTAAATCAGCTGTTTTCAATTCACACATCCACAGAATGTTAACTTATGGACTAGATAACCAGGAAATAAAAAACGAAATTAAAATCCTTAAACAAATAGCAATTGCAAATAATTTTCATCCTAACATAATAGATAAACTAATAAATAGGAAATTACACAAACTATCACTACAAGAAGCATATAACACAATCCATATAGAAACAATTGAAAATTTAAGAATGAGCATTCCTTACATTGGCAACATTTGTTAGAAAATTAAAAATATATATTTTCCACAAATTGAATATTGATATTGTATTTAAACCTATCACTAACCTAAAAAAACAATTATGTATCAAATTAGATAAACAAAGTCCCATCGAATCATCTGGTGTTTACAAACTCATTTGTCAAAATTGTCAAGCGAACTATGTCGGTAAAACAGGACGCAACTTCTACACACGATTCAAAGAACACGCGCGCGTTTTGAACTCTAAATCCGGACACTCAACGTTTGCAGAACACATAATTGACACAGGCCACAGTTTTAATATTTACAAAGATTTTGAAATACTCCATTTTCATAAGAACGGTAAAGTTCTCGATTTTCTGGAAAATTTAGAAATAAAAAAAACATTAAAAACAAATAATAACTTATGTCTAAACGCCCAAACCACCTTAAGGCACAGCCCCCTATTGGAGATCCTTCTAAATTAAAATCTCCTTCCGTTCAATTTTTTTCCCTCGTTTTTTGGTTCTTGCGCATGCTTGTTCATTTTCAATTATTAAACTTTTTTACTAGTCTCCATTTTTATTTGAGCGTCGCTGATATTGGTTTTAATTTTTTGCGTTTATTTATTAAAAAGTTTGTATTTTAATGAATTTTTACAACAAATTTCGTTTCTTCGCTAGAAGTTTGTCGTTCCTGTAATCATTTTAGTGTAAGTTTCATATTTTATATTTTATACTAATTTTAAACAACAACCTATTTAACACAATTATTTTATAATAAGTTTTCTTGACTTTGTTTTACATACAAAAAATATTTTATTTTTTTTAGCAATGTTATGATATTTGTTCAATAATTTATACATTTATTCTTCTTCATATTGTACAATTATACATAAAAAAAAATTCTTAACTCTTTTGTAGTCTCGCCGGTCTGAGGATGGTTACCCAGTAACCGAAACCGGTAACATTAAAAAATAAAGAGAACAGTGTGTTTAAGACTTGAGGTTCTACCTTCATCCTACACCCTTTCTTTCATATAACACGCTTGGGTTACTACAGTCTACAACATAAACCTATTTACATAGGATTTTCTGTTTTAGAACTTTCAAAATTATTAATGTATGAGTTCTTCTATGATTTTCTGAAACCAAAATACGGTGATTGTGTTTCATTATGCTACTGTGACACTGATAGTTTTGTATTATTAATTATTATTATTCATAAAATATGCAAAAAATTCAATATTAAATTTAATCCCAGAATTATGTGATTGTATTATTGTATTTATTAAATTATAAACCGTGGCTTTTGTGTCATCCATAAATTTATCAATATTAATTCCTGATCCGTTTATACAGTAACTCACTATTCGTTTTTTGAAGCCAGAACAAATTTCAACAATGTCATCTTTAAAATGTTTAATTGTTGTACTGATGTGTTTTTGAGATCTTAAGTGACCGGCGAATTTTATACGAGTTGAAAATTTTTCATTACATTTCTCACACTCTAATAACGTATTAAGATTTTGCTCTTTTGCTGCTATTAACTGTTTATTTATTAATTTTATTTTCTTCGTTAATGGTTCTTTATTGTCATGTTTATGATTCAAAAATTCTTTACCATTAGTAAATTGTAATCCGCAAGTTTCACATAGTTGAATGCTAGAATGATATTTTCTAACATGTCTTGTGAGACTGTCACCGCTGAATAAACTTTATACCGCATAACATAGACTTGTATTGGTTTGCAATTTTACTACACATCTTTGCATGACTCTTTAAATGATCTTTTCTAGTAAAAACTTTTCTACAGTTATTACATATACTCATTTTGATTTGCTTTTTATGAGTAGCTTTTAAGTCAATGAAATATTTAGATTTATTAAAGTAAAATTTGAAAGCGATGAAAACGTATTCGACTTGATTCTAACCTCACTGCTCACCGGAAGAATGTCAAACATCGACTGTGAGGATATATTAATAAGAATTAATTAAAATATACTCATACCACGAACTTTTACGAAAAAAGTCGATTTTACACGAGCCTGCAAATTGTTGATTACTGTACTCAGTGGCGTAGGTTAAATAGGGTTTTAGTTTGGTTTCGAATATATAGATAAATATTCGCTCTTCTTCTTAACAACTTTCCATTTAATAATTTATACCAAAGAAAAATATTTTTAAATTATTTTAATTTTTATAATTTCGTACATTTATTTAAAAGAAATTATACAATTGTACCCCTTTAAACAATAAATTTTGATCACGCTTATGTTTCAACTAGATGCGGGTTATGAGTCATCACCCAGGTGTTTATGTAATTTCACAAGTTTCAACTTGTCCAACGCAATTTTATTAATTAAGAATCGTTTTATCCTAAATTTTCTCTCTCTCTCTCTCTCTTTCTCTCTCTCTCTTCTTGCTTGAGCTAACACCCACCCTTTTCTTTAAACACTCTCTTGTAAGAATGAGCGGAGAAGCGGGGGGGGGGGGGGCAGAACATACTATATTTCCCTACTTCTATTCTTGATGAATACGTTATATATTGTGAGCTACATGGGCTGGATTCTAGAATACATACCACACTTGAAATAGCAATTTTCTTGTTGCAATGTTTTCTTTTAGCTAAAATATGATAAAGAATTATAAAATTCGGGTGCGGAAGCAAATATTTATATGATTTTTTACAAAAATAAAGTCAGATTTTACCTTTTCTTGAAATGGATATTTTTATTAAAACATTCATATTCATGCTTTAGGTTCTATACTATAGATGGATTTAAGCATTGGACATGCAAATGTGACCGAAACGTGGTACCAATCAGATAATAAACATTCACTTTTCGGGTGTCATATTAATGAATACGTTGTATATTGTAAGCTACATGGGTTGGATTTTAGAATACCTACCACACTTGAAATAGTAATATTCTTGTTGCAATGTTTTCTTTTAGCTAAAATATAATGAAAAATTATAAAATTCGGGCGCGGAAGTAAATTTTTATATGATTTTTTACAAAAATAAAGTCAGATATTACCTTTTCTTGATGAATACGTTGTACATTGTAAGCTACATGGGCTGGATTCTAGAATAACTACCACCCTTGTAATAGCAACTTTCTTGTTGCAATGTTTTCTTTTAGCTAAAATATAATGAAAAATTAAAAAATTCGGGCGCTGAAGCAAATTTTTATATGATTTTTTACAAAAATAAAATCAGATTTTACCTTTTCTTAATGAATACGTTGTATATTGTAAGCTACATGGGCAGGATTCTAGAATACCTACCACACTTGAAATATCAATTTTCTTGTTGCAATGTTTTCTTTTAGCTGAAATATGATAAAGAATTATAAAATTCGGGCGCGGAAGCAATTATTTATATGATTTTTTACAAAAATAAAGTCATATTTTACCTATTATTGAAATGGATATTTTTGTTAAAACATTCATATTCATGCTTTAGGTTCTATACAATGGATAATTTTAGCATTGGACATGCAAAAGTGACCAAAACGTGGTACCAATCAGATAATAAACATTCAATTTTCGGGTGTCATTTTAAAGAATAGGTTGTATATTGTAAGCTACATGGGCTGAATTCTAGAATACCTACCACACTTGAAATAGCAATTATCTTGTTGCAATGTTTTCGTTTAGCTAAAATATGATAAAGAATTATAAAATTCAGGCGCGGAAGTAAATATGTATATGATTATTTACAAAAATAAAGTCAGATTTTATTTATTATTAATGAATACGTTGTATATTGTAAGCTACATGGACTGGATTCTAGAATACCTACCACACTTAAAATAGCAATTTTCGTGTTGCAATATTTTCTTTTAGCTAAATTATGATGAAGACGTATAAAATTCGGTCGCGGAAGCAAATATTGCAATGATTTTTTACAAAAATAAAGTCAGATCTTACATATTCTTGATGTATAGGTTGTATATTGTAAGCTAAATGGGCTGGATTCTAGAATACCTACCACACTTGAAATAGCAATCTTCTTATTGCAACGTTTTCTTTTAGCTAAAATATAATAAAAAATTATAAAATTGGGGCGCGGAAGCAAATTTTTATATGATTTTTTACAAAAATAAAATCAGATTTTACCTTTGTTTGATGAATACTTTGCATATTGTAAGCTACATGAGCTGTATTCTAGAATACCTACCACACTTGAAATAGCAAATTTCTTGTTGCAATGTTTTCTTTTAGCTAAAATATGATGAAGAATTATAAAATTCTGGCACGGAAGCAAATATTTATATGATTTTTTACAAAAATATAGACAGATTTTACCTATTATTGAAATGGTTATTTTTGTTAAAACATTCATATTCATGCTTTAGGATCTATACTATGGATGGTTTTAAGCATTGGACATGCAAAAGTGACCTAAACGTAGTACCAATCAGATTATAAACATTCAATTTTCGGGTGTCAATTTAATGAATACGTTGTATATTGTAAGCTACATGAGCTGAATTCTAGAATAACTACAACACTTGTAATAGCAACTTTCTTGTTGCAATGTTTTCTTTTAGCTAAAATATAATGAAAAATTATAAAATTTGGGTGCGGAAGCAAATATTTATATGATTTTTTACAAAAATAAAGTCAGATTATCCTTTTCTTGATGAATACGTTGTATATTGCAAGCTACATGGGCTGGATTCTAGAATACCTACCACACTTGAAATAGAAATTTTCTTGTTGCAATGTTTTCTTTCAGCTAAAATATGATAAAGAATAATAAAATTCGGGCGCAGAAGCAATTATTTATATGATTTTTTACAAAAATAAAGTCATATTTTACCTATTATTGAAATGGATATTTTTGTTAAAACATGCATACTCATGCTTTAGGTTCTATACTATGGATAATTTTAGCATTGGACATGCAAAAGTGACCGAAACGTGGTACTAATCAGACAATAAACATTCAATTTTCGGGTGTCATGTTAATGAATACGTTGTATATTGTAAGCTACATGGGCTGTATTCTAGAATACCTACCACACTTGAAATAGCAATTTTCTTGTTCCAATGTTTTCTTGTAGCTAAAATATGATGAAGAATTATAAAATTCGGACGCGGAAGCAAATATTTATATGATTTTTTACAAAAATAAAGTCAGATTTTACCTATTCTTGAAATGGATATTTTTGTTAAAACATTCATATTCATGCTTTAGGATCTATACTATAAATAGTATTAAACATTGGACATGCAAAAGTGACCAAAACGTAGTACCAATCAGATTATAAACATTTAATTTTTGGGTGTCATTTTAACGAATACGTTGTATATTGTAAGCTACATGAGCTGTATTCTAGAATACCTACCACACTTGTAATAGCAACTTTCTTGTTGCAATGTTTTCTTTAAGCTAAAATATGATGAAGAATTATAAAATTCGGGCGCTGAAGCAATTTGTAACAGTGGGGGTTGACGACGATGAAGGCGATGTCTGTTGTCATTTTTACTACGAGGAGGACATGATGATGCTAGATGATACTAACTGCTGATGACGGTTGAATCAGGATAACGACAACATGGCACACTCATATTTGCTTTAACTAACTTTAAATTTATTTACATTATTTACAATAAGAACACTAAAATAAAACCAAAACAAATACTACAGAGCTAGTCACTCTGGACTAAAGTCAGTCTGAACCATGTCAGATGACTGCTACTGAATCGTTGACTACATTGCGACATCAACTTACCACTTAAGACTCTACTCTGCTTAACCGACTCTAGTCAGATTTTACCTATTCTTGAAATGGATATTTTTGTTAAAACATTCATATTAATGATTTAGGATCTATACTATGGATGGTTTTAAGCATTGGACATGCAAAAGTGACTAAAACGTAGTACCAATCAGATTATAAACATTCAATTTTCGGGTGTCATTTTAATGAATATGTAACAATTAAAATTAAAACTTAGATGGAACATTTATTCAAAAAGGATTATTGATAATTTAAATAGGCTCTTACGGGAGAGTGAAGGAATGAAATGCAAAATATTGGAAACTTTAAGAATATATATACTGAATTAAAAATAGATAACAACATGAGCAATCAATAAATTATATAACAGTGAATATATATAAATATAGAGTCAACAAGTAACAACAAATTAGAAACAATAATGATTAAAAACTTAACTTACCAAATATCGTATTTCGGCACGGACTCTACTATGTCAACAGGACAGAACTTACACTAACTACAGCGGAATCGACAATCGATCATTACAATAGAAATAACATGGTATATAAGGGCTATGTTAATGCCCCCACTATCACTGGAGAAATTGGCTTACGGACATGGTGACACTACGTCTTTCCAAAACGAAGGTCTTTTAAATCACTAAAAATAGTCTAATTTGAATTTAGGGAAACTTTTACTTTCACAACAATGCAATTTAATAGCCAAATGGGAATTTTGAATAACATCATTAGCCAATTTCTCCAATGCTTTAAACAAATACAACATTTATTTATTTAGGTAGGATTTTTGTTACAAATACGTTGTATATTGTAAGCTACATGGGCTGGATTGTAGAATACCTACCACAGTTGAAATAGCAATTTTCTTGTTGCAATGTTTTCTTTTAGCTAAAATATGATTAAGACTTATAAAATTCGGGCGCGGAAGCAAATATTTTTATGATTTTTTACAAAAATAAAGTCAGATTCTACCTATTCTTGAAATGGTTATTTTTGTTAAAACATTCATATTCATGCTTTAGGATCTATACTATGAATAATTTTAGCATTGGACATGCAAAACTGACCAAAACGAGGTACCAATCATATAATAAACCTTAAATTTCCGGGTGTTATTTTAATGAATACGTTGTATATTGTAAGCTACATGGGCTGGTTTCTAGTATACCTACCACACTTGAAATAGCAATTTTTTTGATGCAATGTTTTCTTTTAGCTAAAATATGATGGAGAATTATAACATTCGGGCGTGGAAACAAATATTTATATGATTTTTTACAAAAATTAACTCTGATTTTACCTATTCTTGATGAATACGTTGTATATTGTAAGCTACATGGGCGGGAATCTAGAATACCTACCACACTTGAAATAGCAATTTTCTTGTTGCAATGTTTTCTTTTAGCTAAAATATGACAAAGAATTATAAAATTCGGGCGCGGAAGCAAATATTTATATGATTTTTTACAAAAATAAAGTCAGATTTTACCTATTCTTTATGAATAAGTTGTATATTGTAAGCTACATGGGCTGGTTTCTAGAATACCTACCACACTTGAAATAGCAATTTTCTTGTTGCAAAGTTTTCTTTTAGCTAAAATATGATGATGAATTATAAAATTCGGGCGCCGAAGCAAATATTTATATGATTTTTTACAAAAATAAAGTCAGATTGTACTTATTCTTAATGAATTCGTTGTATTTTGTAAGCTACATGGGCAGGATTCTAGAATACCTACCATACTTGAAATAGCAATTTTCTTGTTGCAATGTTTTCTTTTGTCTAAAATATGATAGAGAATTATAAAATTTGGGCGCGGAAGCAAATATTTATATGATTTTTTACAAAAATAATGTCAGATTTAATTTATTCTTAATGCATACGTTGTATATTGTAAGCTACATGGGCTAGATTCTAGAATACCTATCACACTTGAAATAACAAATTTTCTTGTTGCAATATTTTCTTTTAGCTAAAATATGATAAAGATATATAAAATTCGGGCGCGGAAGCAAATATTTATATGATTTTTTAGAAAAATAAAGTCAGATTTTACCTATTCTTGAAATGGATTTTTTTGTTAAAACGTTCATATTCATGCTTTAGGATCTATACTATAGATTGTTTTAAGCATTGAACATGCAAAAGTGACCAAAACATGGTACCAATCAGATAATAAACATTAAATTTTCGGGTGTCAGTTTAATGAATACGTTGTATATTGTAAGCTACATAGGCTGGATTCTAGAATACCTACCACACTTGAAATAGCAATTTTCTTGTTGCAATGTTGTCTTTTAGCTAAAATATGATGAAGAATTATAAAATTCGGGCGCGGAATCAAATATTTATATGATTATTTACAAAAATAAAGTCAAATATTACCTAATCTTGAGATGGATATTTTTGTTAAAACATTCATATTCATGCTTTAGGATCTATACAATGGATGGCTTTAAACAGTAGACATGCAAAAGTGACCAAAGCGTGGTACCAATCAGATAATAATCATTCATTTTTCGGGTGTCATTTTAATGAATATGTTGTATATTGTAAACTACATGGGCTGTATTTTGGAATACCTACCACAGTTGAAATAGCAATTTTCTTGTTGCAATGTTTTCTTTTAGCTAAAACATGATAAAGAATTATAAAATTCGGGCGCGGAAGCAAACATTTATATGATTTTTTACAAAAATATAGTCAGATTTTACCTATTTTTAAAATAGATATTTTTGTTAAATCATTGATTTTCATGCTTTAGGATCTATACTATGGATGGTTTTAAGCATTGGACATGCAAAAGTAACCAAAACATGGTACCAATCAGATAATATACATTCCATTTTCGGGTGTCATTTTAATGAATACGTTTTATATTGTAAGCTACATGAGCTGGATTCTAAAATACCTACCACACTTGAAATAGCAATTTTCTTGTTGCAATGTTTTCTTTTAGCTAAAATTTGATAAAAAAAATATAAAATTCGGGCGCAGAAGCAAATATTTATATGATTTTTTACAAAAATAATGTCAGATTTTACCTTCTTTTGATGGATACGTTGTATATTGTAAGCTACATGGGCTGGATTCTAGAATACCTACCACACTTGAAATAGCAATTTTCTTGTTGCAATGTTTTCTTTTAGCTAAAATATGAAGAAGAATTATAAAATTCGGGCGCGGAAGCAAATATTTATATGATTTTTTACAAAAATTATGTCAGATATTACCAATTCTTGATGAATACGTTTTATATTGTAAATGTATATTGTAAATGTAAATATTCAATATTACACGTGTGCAGTCGCATTTTTCTTTGCTCTGGCTTATTTTTACCATAAACTAGTTTTTTAAATTTATTTTACGTTAAAGTTTACATCTTTGTGTTCATCATGTTAAGTGCTACACAGTGATTTTGTTTTTGCATTTTTTAAACTTTTACGTGATCTAGTTTTTTGTGTGCTTGTGTTTTGCGTTTATCAACTTTCTTAAGTCAATTCTAAACCTTGACCTACCACTTCAGACAAAATTTTGCTTGTTTTATCAACTTATATGTCACTGACCTCTTACTTCGTGTTGTGTTTGTGTGTGATTTCCCGCCAAATTATGAATCATGATTAAGTGCGCGAAGTGCAAACGAAAAACACCTGACAACTTCATAGGGTGCGAAGGTACTTGTGGGCAGTGGTTCCATCCAGCTTGTGCGGACCTCACCAACGAAGAATGCCGTCTTCTGGAGAAATCCAACTCAGTATTTTTTTGGTGCTCTTCCTGTAAAATTAACTGTGTTATTATTGACCAAAGTAAAGAGACAGACATCAAGAACAAGGTCCAATTAATTAATGAGAGATTCACGACCCTAGAGAACTCAATTGTCACCACACTACTGTCTGCTCTTAAAGATGATATCGGCTCCATCATCTCTAATGCTGTTTCTTCATTAAAGAACGACATTCAGAAAGATATAATATCTCATCTCCATACTGTCAATAATAAGCAGTCCTCTTCCACTTGTAGCGCACCCTCATTCGCTGCTACTGTTGCCAAACCTGTACCACAACCATCAGTTTTACTGAAACCAAAAGATGCGTCACAATCTACCACCGTAACGAAATCCGATCTGTTTAAATCTGCGAATCTAGTGGCATCCAACATCACTATCAACTCTGTCCGTCATGCAAATAAAGGTGCTCTTATCATTGGGTCCGATCAGTCTGAAAAATTAAAAGACTTAATCAGCGATAATCTCAAGAGTAAATATGATGTCAAACATCTACCTACCTTACATCCTAGACTTCGTATAACTGGCATGTCTGAGTCCTTTACAAAAGAGACCTTCATTGAACATCTACTGCATCAAAATAAGTCACACTTCCTTCCTGGATACCAATGTGATGTCCTCGAATTATGTCCTACGAAAAATAATACCCAGATAATCCAAGCGCTTATTCAAACTGATGTTACCACCTACAATAACTTACTGAAGGCCCAAAAAGTCTTGTCCCAAGTTTGCTGATTAAGGACTGTGTGTCTCCTCTGTCAACTGCACTTTTCCATATTTTTAACCTTAGTGTAAAGACTAGTACGTTTCCCAATGTCTGGAAAATATCAGGTATTACTCCGTTACATAAATCTGGTGAGGCAAGTAATATTTCTAATTATCGCCCAATAGCTATTTTATCTAATTTTAGTAAAATTTTTGAAAAAATTATTTACAATACCATACATCCATCTATAAAACAATATATATCTCCTTACCAACATGGTTTCGTTGGAAAACGATCTACTTCCACCAATCTCATGTACTTTACGCAACGAGTTTCCGCTGTTCTTGATACTAACGGGCAAGTTGACTGTATTTACACAGACTTTGCTAAGGCTTTTGACAGACTAGATCACGACATCTTGATCAGTAAACTACAATCTTTTTCTTTCTCTTCTTCTTTCATTGATCTTATTTCTTCCTATTTATTTCATCGTGAATTGTTTGTGAATTTTAAAGGCTTCAAATCGCGTACTTTCTTTGCTTCTTCGGGCGTTCCTCAGGGCTCTAACCTTGGGCCACTACTATTTTTACTTTTCATTAATGACATCACGAATATCCTCCACTGTGACAAACTATTATTCGCGGACGACTTAAAAATTTTCTACTCAGTTTCTACTATTAATGACTGTATTACTCTTCAAAATGATTTGAATAATTTATATCATTGGTGTACTAGTAACAACTTACAGTTAAATTTCAATAAATGTACTGTTATGTCATTCTCCAAGAAAATTGTTCCACTGAGGTATGATTATTCAATAAATACAGTCATTTTAAGTCGCTCTGATATAATAAAAGATTTAGGAGTCCTATTTGACCGTAAGCTCACATTTATTAATCACATTCATGACATCTATAATTCCGCTCTGCGTATGTTAGGTTTCGTTATAAGAAATACTAAAGATTTTCATAACATTACAGCTATCTTTGCACTTTATTATGCTTATGTTAGATCCAAGCTTGAATACTGTAGTGTTATTTGGAGCCCTATTCATGAAATATATCAAGACCTCTTGGAATCTGTACAGAAAAATTTTTTGAAGTACATTTACTTTAAAGTTATGGGTAACTACCCTGAGCGCCACTTTCCTTATTCTCGATTATGTTGTATGTTCAATGTCAAAACCCTATACGAACGTAGAGAAAACTATTCCATTCTTCACTTATATAAACTTATTAACAATCATATCGACGATCCTTTATGCCTTTCTATGATCAACTTCCACTCTCTTACTATCTCCACCATACTTCAATCCACCTTCTATCTTCCTTACAGTCGCACTAACCTATTAAAGTCTTCACCTCTTTATCGAATGTGTCACTTATATAACAATAAATTTTCTCATTTAGACATTTTTCTTTTAAATTATACATCTTTCTCAAAATTTCTTAAAAATACTTAACTTTTTATATTTGTGTTTAATGTATCTATATTTTTCTATTTGTATCTTTCTCTGTACCTCTCTACCCTCGTCTGGGCTTAGCCTATTAGGGTAGTTCACATTCACATTTAAATAAATATTGTAAGCTACATGGACTGTATTCTAAAATACCTACTACACTTGAAATAGCAATTTTCTTGTTGCAATGTTTTCTTTTAGCTAAAATATGATAAAAAATTATAAAATTCGGGCGCGGAAGCAAATGTTTATATAATTTTTTACAAAAATTAAGTCTGATTTTACATATTCTTGATGAATACGTTGTACATTGTAAGCTACATGGGCTGGTTTCTAGAATACCTACCACACTTCAAATAGCAATTTTCTTGTTGCAATGTTTTCTTTTAGCTAAAATATGAAGAAGAATTATAAAAAACAGGCGCAGAAGCAAATATTTTTATGATTTTTTACAAAAATAAAGTCAGGTTTACCTATTATTGAAATGGATTTTTTTGTTAAAACATTCATATTCATGCTTTAGGATCTATACTATGGATTATTTTAGGCAATGGACATGCAAAAGTAACCAAAACATGGTACCAATCAGATAATAAACATTCATTTTTCAGGTGTCATTTTAATGAATACGTTGTATGTCGTAAGCTACATGGCTGGATTCTAAAATACCTACCACACTTGAAATAGCAATTTTCTTGTTGCAATGTTTTCTTTTAGCTAAAATATAATAAAAAATTATAAAATTCGGGAGCGGAAGCTAATATTTATATGATTTTTTAGAAAAATAAAATCAGATTTTATCTTTTCTTGATGAATACGTTGTATATTGTAAGCTACATGGACTGGATTCTAGAATACCTACCACACTTGAAATAGCAATTTTTTTGTTGCAATGTTTTCTTTTAGCTAAAATATGATGAAGAATTATAAAACTCGGGCGCGGAAGCAATTATTTATATGATTTTTTACAAAAATAAAGTTAGATTTTTACCTATTCTTGAAATGGATATTTTTGATAAAACATTCATATTCATGCTTTAGGTTCTATACTATGGATAATTTTAGCATTGAACATGCAAAAGTGACCAAAACGTGGTACCAATCAGATAATAAACATTCAATTTTCGGGTGTTAATTTAATGAATACGTTGTATATTGTAAGCTACATGGACTGGATCCTAAAATACCTACCACTCTTGAAATAACAATTTTCTTTTTGCAATGTTTTCTTTTAGCTAAAATATGGTGAAGAATTATAAAATTCGGACGCGGAAGCAAATATTTATATGATTTTTTACAAAAATAAAGTCAGATTTTACCTTTTCTTGATGAATACGTTGTACATTGCTAGCTACATGGGCTAGATTCTAGAATACCTACCACACTTGAAATAGCAATTTTCTTGTTGCAATAGTTTCTTTCAGCTAAAATATAATGAAGAATTATAAAATTCGGGCGCGGAAGCAATTATTTATACGATTTTTTACAAAATAAAGTCAGATTTTACCTATTCTTGAAATGGATATTTTTAATAAAACATTGATATTCATGCTTTAGAATCTATACTATGAAAGGTTTTAAGCATTTACATGCAAAAGTGACCACAACGTGGTACCAATCAACATTCAATTTTCGGGTGTCATTTTAATGAATACGTTGTATATTGTAAGCTACATGGGCTGGATTCTTTACCTGACAATATCTGTTCCGATTCCCGAGTTGATTATGGCAACTCATTATCAGAGATGTCTGAATTTTTCTTAATCGTTCAAGACCATATTCACCAAGCTTATGAGCGAAACGCGAAATATTATAAGAAACATCGTCGTCAGCTCGAATTTAATGAAGGTGATCTAGTTTATCGTAGAAATCGGGTTTTATCTGTTGGTTCTAGATGTTTCTCTTCGGCTCTAGCACCTCGTTATGTCGAAAGCAAGGTTTTTCGAAAACTATCTCCTCTCGCGTATCACCTTCACGATACCGACGGAATTGATGCTGACATCTACCACATAAAGGACCTTAAACCTGCACCTACTGTCCCCGATGATCCTGACATAACTTTTGATGATTCCGTTACGTCATCATCCTTTTTGGAGGGGGGGCAGTGAAACGATTTCATTCGTTTCGCGGTTTTTGATTTAAATCTTTTTATATTTTCATTAAACATACGACATCTCTAGTGCTGCTGACTGCTTGAGAGGCGAGCGCGGTCTGTAGAGGGAGTTGAGTTTCTGCAAGCTGAGACAACGGACGTATTTTGATAGCAATTTGTTTGTTCTAAAATTTTTTATCTAAAGTTATTTTAAAAATCTTCAAGATTTTATTTAAAATATTCTTACTCCGGTTTTTTATTTCACTGATTTTGGTGAGTAAAGTGATATTATTTTATTTTTTATTCGAACCTTTTTTTAAAGAAATATTTAGATAACCACGTGTTGTCAAAGCTTGCGAGGAAACCTCCTCAAATTTTCTTTTTTGATAGATCTTATATTCAAAATTTCTCGTGTATCTTTCACAGGAAAGATTCATTTTTTATTAGCTTGCTTAATATTTTTTTTTTGAATACGATTTCGGTTATTTTTTATACTGTGGGATTTTGACAGAGCTCACGCTGATTTACTGTCGTAAGTAGAATTTTTATCGTTCCAATTTTATTTTTCTCTTTGTTTTTGGATGCCATTAGTTACCTTTTACCGATAATTATTTTTTTTGGCAGCCAAAAATTAAGTAATAAATTTTACAAGTCCCGCAGTTAAAAACGTTAGTTTTTGAAAACCTTTCAAGTCTGTTATATTCTTTCTCTCTCTTATTTTCTGGTCTTTTACAGCCTGGCCAGCTGATAGCTTTTATAAAAGTATTTGTAGTATTTTTTGTGCACAAATTTTTTGTAAATAATATTTTTTGCATTTATTTATTGTTCAATAAATTATTTGTTCATTTTTATATAAATATTTTTTGTATTTTTTGCCACGGCAAGTTATTTTTTTTGGGGTCAATTATCTGCCAAAAATTTTCATGTTTTATATTCCCTCCTGGTCCTGGATGGTCGAGGTTTGTTGGTAGTGGAGTGTGGAGTTCCAATCCAAGCTGAATAGTACTGCGACACGTGCACACGTACACAGTACTTACACACAGTACTCAGGCATCACGCACAAAAACAGCAGTCTGCATTTACACACGAACAACTTACGCAACCGCCAGACACGCTTAGTCCGGTGACACCACGCATTATCCTGCTATCCTGCTTTACGCTTCTACACTGCTTGTGTCCGACATCCTGCGGCGCCGCTTAATACTAACAAGAACAGTACACATTCCGTGGACAAGCCGAACCTCGGTACCAAGACGTCCAGGGACTCACTCCAACGACCTAACCATTCCAAACCCATCGATATTTTGTTACCCCACAAAAGGGTTCTTATTTTTTTGGTAATAGGCAATAATTGTCCCCGTTAACTTTCTTATTGAAGTTTACTAGCTGTAAATAAAATTAGTTTTATTTTCAATTTGTTATTTTCGGTGTTGTTGTGTCCACCATTTTCCTTTTGGCACAACTGGCGCCCATCCCTATTATTGTTATTACAAATATCTTAGTGACCCACGACCTAGCGATACCACGACCAATTCTGAGCTGTCGAGGTAAGTGTGTGACGCATGATTTCTCTTCGAGAAATCACGGTAATTTTTTGAACATTGTTTTTAAATTTCTGGCACACGTCACAAAGCTACATGGCTGGATTCTAGAATACCTACCACACTTGAAATAGCAATTTTCTTGTTGCAATGTTTTCTTTTAGCTAAAATATGATTGAGAATTATATAATTCGGGCGCGGAAGCAAATATTTATATGATTTTTTACAAAAATAAAGTCAGATTTTAACTATTCTTGATGAATAAGTTGTATATTGTAAGCTACATGGGCTGGATTCTAAAATACCTACCACACATGAAATAGCAATTTTTTTGTTGCAATGTTTTCTTTTAGCTAAAATATCATGAAAAATTATAAAATTCGGGCGCGGAAGCAAATATATATATGATTTTTTACAAAAATAAAGTCAGATTTTACCTATTCTTGATGAATACGTTGTACATTGCTAGCTACATGGGCTAGATTCTAGAATACCTACCACACTTGAAATAGCAATTTTCTTGTTGCAATAGTTTCTTTCAGCTAAAATATGATAAAGAATTATTATATTCGGGCGCGGAAGCAAATATTTATATGATTTTTTACAAAAATAATGTCAGATTTTACCTATTCTTGATAAATACGTTGTATATTGTAAACTACATGGGCTGAATTCTAGAATACCTACCACGCTTGAAATAGCAATTTTATTGTTGCTATGTTTTCTTTAAGCTAAAATATAATAAAGAATTATAAAATTCGGGCGCGGAAGCAAATATTTATATGATTTTTTACAACAATAAAGCCAGATTTTACCTTTTCTTGATGAATACGTTGTATATTGTAAGCTACATGGGCTGAATTCTAGAATACCTACCACACTTGAAATAGCAATTTTCTTGTTGTAATGTTTTCTTTTAGCTAAAATATGATAAAAAATTATAAAATTCGGGCGCGGAAGCAACTATTTATATGATTTTTTACAAAAATAAATTCAGATTTCAAATTTTCTTTTTTGATAGATCTTATATTCAAAATTTCTCGTGTATCTTTCAAAGGAAAGATTCATTTTTCATTAGTTTGCTTAATATTTTTTTTTTGAATACGATTTCGGTTATTTTTTATACTGTGGGATTTTGACAGAGCTCACGCTGATTTACTGTCGTAAGTAGAATTTTTATCGTTCCAATTTTATTTTTCTCTTTGTTTTTGGATGCCATTAGTTACCTTTTACCGATAATTATTTTTTTTGGCAGCCAAAAATTAAGTAATAAATTTTACAAGTCCCGCAGTTAAAAACGTTAGTTTTTGAAAACCTTTCAAGTCTGTTATATTCTTTCTCTCTCTTATTTTCTGGTCTTTTACAGCCTGGCCAGCTGATAGCTTTTATAAAAGTATTTGTAGTATTTTTTGTGCACAAATTTTTTGTAAATAATATTTTTTGCATTTATTTATTGTTCAATAAATTATTTGTTCATTTTTATATAAATATTTTTTGTATTTTTTGCCACGGCAAGTTATTTTTTTTGGGGTCAATTATCTGCCAAAAATTTTCATGTTTTATATTCCCTCCTGGTCCTGGATGGTCGAGGTTTGTTGGTAGTGGAGTGTGGAGTTCCAATCCAAGCTGAATAGTACTGCGACACGTGCACACGTACACAGTACTTACACACAGTACTCAGGCATCACGCACAAAAACAGCAGTCTGCATTTACACACGAACAACTTACGCAACCGCCAGACACGCTTAGTCCGGTGACACCACGCATTATCCTGCTATCCTGCTTTACGCTACTACACTGCTTGTGTCCGACATCCTGCGGCGCCGCTTAATACTAACACGAACAGTACACATTCCGTGGACAAGCCGAACCTCGGTACCAAGACGTCCAGGGACTCACTCCAACGACCTAACCATTCCAAACCCATCGATATTTTGTTACCCCACAAAAGGGTTCTTATTTTTTTGGTAATAGGCAATAATTGTCCCCGTTAACTTTCTTATTGAAGTTTACTAGCTGTAAATAAAATTAGTTTTATTTTCAATTTGTTATTTTCGGTGTTGTTGTGTCCACCATTTTCCTTTTGGCACAACTGGCGCCCATCCCTATTATTGTTATTACAAATATCTTAGTGACCCACGACCTAGCGATACCACGACCAATTCTGAGCTGTCGAGGTAAGTGTGTGACGCATGATTTCTCTTCGAGAAATCACGGTAATTTTTTGAACATTGTTTTTAAATTTCTGGCACACGTCACAAAGCTACATGGCTGGATTCTAGAATACCTACCACACTTGAAATAGCAATTTTCTTGTTGCAATGTTTTCTTTTAGCTAAAATATGATTGAGAATTATATAATTCGGGCGCGGAAGCAAATATTTATATGATTTTTTACAAAAATAAAGTCAGATTTTAACTATTCTTGATGAATAAGTTGTATATTGTAAGCTACATGGGCTGGATTCTAAAATACCTACCACACATGAAATAGCAATTTTTTTGTTGCAATGTTTTCTTTTAGCTAAAATATCATGAAAAATTATAAAATTCGGGCGCGGAAGCAAATATATATATGATTTTTTACAAAAATAAAGTCAGATTTTACCTATTCTTGATGAATACGTTGTACATTGCTAGCTACATGGGCTAGATTCTAGAATACCTACCACACTTGAAATAGCAATTTTCTTGTTGCAATAGTTTCTTTCAGCTAAAATATGATAAAGAATTATTATATTCGGGCGCGGAAGCAAATATTTATATGATTTTTTACAAAAATAATGTCAGATTTTACCTATTCTTGATAAATACGTTGTATATTGTAAACTACATGGGCTGAATTCTAGAATACCTACCACGCTTGAAATAGCAATTTTATTGTTGCTATGTTTTCTTTAAGCTAAAATATAATAAAGAATTATAAAATTCGGGCGCGGAAGCAAATATTTATATGATTTTTTACAACAATAAAGCCAGATTTTACCTTTTCTTGATGAATACGTTGTATATTGTAAGCTACATGGGCTGAATTCTAGAATACCTACCACACTTGAAATAGCAATTTTCTTGTTGTAATGTTTTCTTTTAGCTAAAATATGATAAAAAATTATAAAATTCGGGCGCGGAAGCAACTATTTATATGATTTTTTACAAAAATAAATTCAGATTTCAAATTTTCTTTTTTGATAGATCTTATATTCAAAATTTCTCGTGTATCTTTCAAAGGAAAGATTCATTTTTCATTAGTTTGCTTAATATTTTTTTTTTGAATACGATTTCGGTTATTTTTTATACTGTGGGATTTTGACAGAGCTCACGCTGATTTACTGTCGTAAGTAGAATTTTTATCGTTCCAATTTTATTTTTCTCTTCGTTTTTGGATGCCATTAGTTACCTTTTACCGATAATTATTTTTTTTGGCAGCCAAAAATTAAGTAATAAATTTTACAAGTCCCGCAGTTAAAAACGTTAGTTTTTGAAAACCTTTCAAGTCTGTTATATTCTTTCTCTCTCTTATTTTCTGGTCTTTTACAGCCTGGCCAGCTGATAGCTTTTATAAAAGTATTTGTAGTATTTTTTGTGCACAAATTTTTTGTAAATAATATTTTTTGCATTTATTTATTGTTCAATAAATTATTTGTTCATTTTTATATAAATATTTTTTGTATTTTTTGCCACGGCAAGTTATTTTTTTTGGGGTCAATTATCTGCCAAAAATTTTCATGTTTTATATTCCCTCCTGGTCCTGGATGGTCGAGGTTTGTTGGTAGTGGAGTGTGGAGTTCCAATCCAAGCTGAATAGTACTGCGACACGTGCACACGTACACAGTACTTACACACAGTACTCAGGCATCACGCACAAAAACAGCAGTCTGCATTTACACACGAACAACTTACGCAACCGCCAGACACGCTTAGTCCGGTGACACCACGCATTATCCTGCTATCCTGCTTTACGCTACTACACTGCTTGTGTCCGACATCCTGCGGCGCCGCTTAATACTAACACGAACAGTACACATTCCGTGGACAAGCCGAACCTCGGTACCAAGACGTCCAGGGACTCACTCCAACGACCTAACCATTCCAAACCCATCGATATTTTGTTACCCCACAAAAGGGTTCTTATTTTTTTGGTAATAGGCAATAATTGTCCCCGTTAACTTTCTTATTGAAGTTTACTAGCTGTAAATAAAATTAGTTTTATTTTCAATTTGTTATTTTCGGTGTTGTTGTGTCCACCATTTTCCTTTCGGCACAACTGGCGCCCATCCCTATTATTGTTATTACAAATATCTTAGTGACCCACGACCTAGCGATACCACGACCAATTCTGAGCTGTCGAGGTAAGTGTGTGACGCATGATTTCTCTTCGAGAAATCACGGTAATTTTTTGAACATTGTTTTTAAATTTCTGGCACACGTCACAAAGCTACATGGCTGGATTCTAGAATACCTACCACACTTGAAATAGCAATTTTCTTGTTGCAATGTTTTCTTTTAGCTAAAATATGATTGAGAATTATATAATTCGGGCGCGGAAGCAAATATTTATATGATTTTTTACAAAAATAAAGTCAGATTTTAACTATTCTTGATGAATAAGTTGTATATTGTAAGCTACATGGGCTGGATTCTAAAATACCTACCACACATGAAATAGCAATTTTCTTGTTGCAATGTTTTCTTTTAGCTAAAATATCATGAAAAATTATAAAATTCGGGCGCGGAAGCAAATATATATATGATTTTTTACAAAAATAAAGTCAGATTTAACCTATTCTTGATAAATACGTTGTATATTGTAAGCTACATGGGCTGGATTCTAGAATACCTACCACACTTGAAATAGCAATTTTCTTGTTGCAATGTTTTCTTTTAGCAAAAATATGATAAAGAATTATTATATTCGGGCGCGGAAGCAAATATTTATATGATTTTTTACAAAAATAATGTCAGATTTTACCTATTCTTGATAAATACGTTGTATATTGTAAACTACATGGGCTGAATTCTAGAATACCTACCACGCTTGAAATAGCAATTTTATTGTTGCTATGTTTTCTTTAAGCTAAAATATAATGAAGAATTATAAAATTCGGGCGCGGAAGCAAATATTTATATGATTTTTTACAACAATAAAGCCAGATTTTACCTTTTCTTGATGAATACGTTGTATATTGTAAGCTACATGGGCTGAATTCTAGAATACCTACCACACTTGAAATAGCAATTTTCTTGTTGCAATGTTTTCTTTTAGCTAAAATATGATAAAAAATTATAAAATTCGGGCGCGGAAGCAACTATTTATATGATTTTTTACAAAAATAAATTCAGATTTTGCCTATTCTTGATGCATACGTTGTATATTGTAAGGTACATGGGCTGGATTCTAGAATACCTACCACACTTGAAATAGCAATTTTCTTGTTGCAATGCAAATCTGACTTAATTTTTGTAAAAAATTATATAAATATTTGCTTCCGTGCCCGAATTTTATAATTTTTCATCATATTTAAGCTAAAAGAAAATATTGCAACAAGAAAATTGCTATTTTAAGTGCAGTAGGTATTCTAGAATCCAACGCATGTAGCTTACAATATACAACGTATTCATCAAGATTAGGTATAATCTGACTTTATTTTTGTAAAAAATCATAAAAATATTTGCTTCCGTCCCCGAATTTTATAATTCTTCATCATATTTTAGATAAAAGAAAACATTGCAACAAGAAAATTGCTATTTTAAGTGTGGTAGGTGTTTCTAGAATCCAGCTCATGTAGCTTACAATATACAATGTATTCATCAAGAATAGGTAAAATCTGACTTTATTTTTGTAAAAAAACATTTAAATATTTGCTTCCGCGCCCGAATTTTATAATTCTTTATCATATTTTAGTTAAAAGAAAACATTGCAACAAGAAAATTGCTATTTCAAGTGTGGTAGGTATTCTAGAATCCAGCCCATGTAGCTTACAATATACAACGTATTCATCAAGAATAGGTAAAATCTGACTTTATTTTTGTAAAAAATCATATAACTATTTGCTTCCGCGCCCGAATTTTATAATTCTTTATCATATTTTAGCTAAAAGAAAACATTGCAACAAGAAAATTGCTATTTCAAGTGTGGTAGGTATTCTACAATCCAGTCCATGTAGCTTACAATATACAACGTATTCATTAAAATGACACCCGAAAATTGAATCTTTATTATCTGATTGGTACCACGTTTTAGTCACTTTTGCATGTCTAATGCTTAAAACCATCCAAGGCATAGATCCTAAAGCATAAATATGAATGTTTTAACAAAAATTTCCATTTCAAGAATAGGTAAATTCTGAGTTTATTTTTGTAAAAATCATATAAATATTTGCTTCCGCGCCCGAATTTCATAATTCTTCATCATATTTTAGCTAAATGAAAGCAATGCAAAAAGAAAATTGCTATTTCAAGTGTATTAGGTATTCTAGAATCCAGCCAATGTAGCTTACAATATACAACGTATTCATCAAGAATAGGTAAAATCCGACTTTATTTTTGGAAAAATTATATAAATATTTGCTTCCGCGCCGGAATTTTATATTTCTTCATTAGATTTTAGCGAAAAGAAAACATTGCAACAAGAAAACTACTGTTTTATGTGTGGTAGGTATTCTAGAATCCAGCCCATGTAGCTTACAATATACAACGTATTCATTCAAATGACACCCGAAAATTAATTGTTTATTATCTGATTGGTACCACGTCTTGGTCACTTTTGCATGTCCAATACTAAAATTATGCATAGTTTAGATCCTAAAGCATGAATATGAATGTTATAAAAAAATATCCATTTCAAGAATAGGTAAAATCTGACTTTATTTTTGTAAAATATTATATCAATATTTGCTTCCGCGCCCAAATTTTATATTCTTCATCATATTTAACTAAGATAAAACATTGCAACAAGAAAATTGCAATTTCAATTGTAGTAGGTATTCTAGAATCCAGCCCATGTAGCTTACAATATACAACTTATTCATTAAGAAAAGGAAAATCTGACTTTTTTTTTAGTATAAAACCATATAAATATTTGCTTCGGCGCCCGAATTTTATAATTCTTCATCACATTTTAGCTAAAAGAAAACATTGCAACAAGAAAATTGCTATGTCAAGTGTGGTAGCTTTCTAGAATCCAGCCCATGTAGCTTACAATATACAACGTATTCATTAAAATGACACCTGAAAATTGAATCTTTATTATCTGATTGGTACCACGTTTTAGTCACTTTTGCATGTATAATGCTTAAAACCATCCATAGTATAGATCCTAAAGCATAAATATGAATGTTTTAACAAAAATTTCCATTTCAAGGATAGGTAAAATCTGACTTTATTTTTGTAAAAATCATATAAATATTTGCTTCCGCGCCCGAATTTTATAATTCTTCATCATATTTTAGCTAAATGAAAGCAATGCAACAAGAAAATTACTATTTCAAGTGTATTAGGTATTCTAGAATCCAGCCCATGTAGCTTACAATATACAACGTATTCATCAAGAATAGGTAAAATCTGACTTTATTTTTGTAAAAAATTATATAAATATTTGCTTCCGCGCCGGAATTTAATATTTCTTTATTATATTTTAGCTAAAAGAAAACATTGCAACAAGAAAACTACTATTTCATGTGTGGTAGGTATTCTAGAATCCAGCCCATGTAGCTTAAAATATACAACGTATTCATTAAAATGACACCTGAAAATTGAGTGTTTATTATCTGATTGGTACCACGTTTTGGTCACTTTTGCATGTCCAATTGTAACAAGTCTAAGTCAGCATATTCTAGAGGCACCAATTAAGTAAATAGGAGATGG
The DNA here is from genome assembly GCA_035578165.1 of Stenolophus ochropezus. Taxonomy (NCBI): domain Eukaryota; kingdom Metazoa; phylum Arthropoda; class Insecta; order Coleoptera; family Carabidae; genus Stenolophus; species Stenolophus ochropezus. Next base: position 195,515 of record JAQOWZ010000087.1, read on the forward strand.
ATGTAATACATAAATAATATTGAGTAAGGTAAAGCTAATATTTGCTGACTTAGCACTTGTGTCTTTTGTATATATAGAGTAAGGTAATGAATAGGAGACAGTAGTGATAACGGCAATAGAAGTGTGAGTATCATCGAAAGTGTACAGTCAACAATATACATTATATTTATTTGTTTATATATTCAACGTGAGTATTTTCTGTTTAATTCAATCTCCATCTCCTAGTACTTGTTCCGTCTCCAGTCTGACAAAGAACCCTATATTAAATATTTTTGTCAATCCTATCCTCATCGAGGAAGGGTTACAAATTGGTGGCAGCGGTTCGGGAATATTTTTTTGTCAGATTAGAGTAACCTTTCGGGGTTCACTCGTGGAACGACAAGTATTAGAAGTTGTCAAGTTAACATCATAAACAAAATAATGCAAACGGGGAAAATTCGGGAAAGGTAATCAAAGAGTTAGAGAGTCGCTTCAACGTATCAAAAATAAAGTTCAGTACGGCAGCAAATGTTTTGGATGAATTTTGCGGGGAAAATCCGGAAGAATATTTTGCAAAAGTTAAAATACGAAAAGACATTGAGGAATGGACAGACCAGGACACAGTTGATCTGGTGCGAATAAGACTAACAGGCCAGGCTTTCGAACTGTACATGAACAAACCAGAACTTTACAGTAAAACTCTATCACTGAAAGAATTCGCGCAACATTTTCTAGACAGATTTTCAAAAAAACGATTACCGGGACAAATTTACAATGACTTATCTAACTGTACACAAACACCTAACGAAACTGTACAACAATTCGCTCAGAGGTTACGGCAACTAAACAGAGAATTATTGCAACAAGGAGGCGTGGAACAGAATTTCGTAGATAAACTATGTATGCATCAATTTAAAACAGGGTTAAAAATGGAAATAAAAAGATATATACGGGCAATAATGGACGCACAGGAAAATTTGTTATTTGACGACGCCGTGATGATGGCAGAAAGAGAAGAAATGGAAATCCTACGTGAAAGAATAGGACAAATAGAAATCGGAGCTGTAAACAAGAATCCACCAAAAATAGAAAAAAAATTTTACACTTGTGGGGCCACTGACCATTTTAAAAGAGACTGCAAGCAAAGAGAAAGAGGGACCTGTTGGAAGTGTGGAAAACCAGGTCATATTGCTATAGGGTGCAGAGAGAAAATATACAATAACAGCCGTCAATACCAGTTTCATAGAAGTAATGGCGGTTACCTAAACAGATACAGGAATCAACCGCCAAACCAAGATACGAGATACTACGGCAACAACAGATTTAAGGAAAATCAACAAAGGTATGAACAAAATTCACGCTATTAAACAAATAACAGTCATCATTTAAACGAGTAGCCCCTCTCGCACACGCCCCACTGCGGGAGGTACTAGATAACTCAAATCAAAATAAACCCATAGTAATCACTCAAATCGAAAAAAATAATAATTATATTCCAAATTTGGTATTAGCATCAGTAAATAATAAATCAGTAAAACTTTTAGTAGATACGGGTTCGGCAGTTTCATTAGTTAAAAGTAGAGTTGTTAAGGGGCAACAAATAAAATCAGAAAGCATCGGAACATTAACTTCTATCTCGGGCGGCGAATTAGATTATTTTGGAGTAACGGATGTAAAATTTAATTTTAATAAAGTAAATATTAAGTTCAAGTGTGTTGTTTGTTCGGAAAAATTAAAATTAGAAGCCGACGGTATTTTAGGCCGTGATTTTCTCAAACAGTATGAGGCTAGTATAAATTATTACTCTAACGAAGTTATAATAGGTAACACAAGTATTCCATTGATAACAGACAGCAAAGCAAAAGAAATGCTGACAACAGCAAAGGTAATGTCAACAACAAGCAATATCGCTACAAGGCCGCATGACATAGTTGATGTAGGTCAGGGCGATGTGGATAACGCTTTTAAAAATAGACGAGATAAAGCAACGTCATTAAAGGTAAACGCAGAAAGTTGCAAAGTAGAGATTGGTACATTGAAACAAGGAAGATCACCTACACGGAAAATTGGGATAGTTAGATTAAAGTACACAGAAAGAATTTTACCTAATTGCGAATTTATGTGTACTGCCATACAGAACTTAATTTACCCTGGGGGCGAGATCATAATGGAACCAGAAGAAATTAAAATTTACGGGTTAATGGCGGCAAGAATCCTTACAAAGGCAGAAAAAGAGATACCCGTAAAATTATTTAACGTAACAAGCAAAGAGATTATAATTCGTAAAAATACGATCATAGGTAAAGCGGAAGTATGGCTCAATGAACCGGAACGAGGATTAGACAATGAGTCATACAAGGTTCAGATAAACGCAGTTCAAAGAAATAGTGATAGGAAAAGGATCGAAGATCAACTAGAGTTAGATTACCTGCCTCACGAGGTGCAACAGGAATTGTTGATGTTATTAGAAGAGTACGAAGATATATTTCACTGGGAAGATACGAAATTGGGGTGCACACACAAGGTGAAACACAAAATAATTACAGGGGACGTGCAACCGATTGCAAAAGCACCATACCGGGTTCCTTTTAGCCAAAAAGAACCACTTAAGAAGGAAATAAGGAAAATGCTGGATGCAGGGGTAATAGAGCCATCGGATTCGCCATGGTCAGCACCAGTTGTCATGGTACCTAAGAAATCAGAGAATGGCGAAAAGAAAATTAGAGTGTGTATAGATTTCAGAGGGTTAAATAAGGTTACAAAAAGGGACTATTTCCCTGTTGCCAATATGCAGGAGACTTTGGATCAATTAGGGAATGCTAATATGTTTACCACATTAGATTTGGCTTCTGGATACTGACAAGTACAATTAGATGAGCAGGACAAAGAAAAAACAGCGTTCACAACTGACGGAGGACATTATCAGTTTACAAAAATGGCGTTTGGTCTAGCGAATGCACCCAGCACATTCCAGAGACTGATGAATAGTATCTTAGCAGGGTTGCAAGGTGAGAAATGTTTGGTTTATCTGGATGATATCATTGTATTTCATGGGGGAGGAATACAAGAGCATTTACATCGATTAAGAGAAATTTTTGATAAATTACGTCAAGCAAATTTGAAATTACAACCAAGCAAATGTAAATTTTTGAAGTCAGAAACAAAATATTTAGGTCACATTATAACAGGAGAAGGGATAAAACCAGATAACGACAAAATTTCAATTATTCAAAATTATCCAAAACCTAGAAATGTAAAAGAAGTAAGGGCTTTCACGGGGCTTGTGGGATTTTACAGACGTTTTATTCATAATTTCGCGGAAACCGCGAAACCTTTAACCGAATTAACAAAGAAAGATAAAAAATTTAATTGGAACGAAAAGTGTCAGCAAGAGTATGAAAAATTAAAAAATGCCCTATGCTCAGATTCAGTGTTAGCTCATCCAGATTTTTCAAAGGAATTTGTCTTGTCAACGGATGCCAGTGGCACAGCAATTAGTGCTATTCTAAGTCAAAAGATTGGAGGGTACGAGAGACCGATAGCATTCGCTAGTCGACAATTACAGCCTGCCGAAAGAAACTATACAACATCAGCATGGGAATGTCTTGCAGTATGTTGGGGTGTAAAGCACTACCGATGTTATCTATATGGCCGCAAATTTACTGTCATAACGGACCACAAGCCACTGAAATGGTTGATGACATTTAAGGGTGACAATTCGCGGCTAGCCAGGTTGGCACTAACCTTAAGTGAACACGATTTCGAAGTTATACATAGACCGGGAAAAAAACATATTAATGCTGACGTATTATCACGAATACCAGTAAATATGATTAATACCGAAATTCAAAGCTACGAACCCGTATGGGACAGGCATACTATACTTACAAAACAACAGACAGATAAAGATATAAAGCAAATGAAGACCAAAGATGGATTTTTTACGGACACCGAGGGCTTGTTGTTTAAAGAAAAAACCGGAGACGAAAGACATCATAAACTCGTGGTACCAACGTCAATGAAATTCCAAGTGATGCACGATTATCATAACCTACCATATGCCGGACATCAGGGCTACGAAAAGACGAACAAAAGAATCAAAGAAAAATTTTACTGGAACAACATGAGCAAGGACATTGAAAATTTCTGCAGCAAATGTCACTCATGCAATGAATGAAAAACATCTCCGCATCACAAACCAGCACCACTACAAAAGTTTCAAGAAATTTCGGTCCCAATGCAAAGAGTATCAATGGATGTTGTAGGTCCATTAACGACTACTTTGAAAGGTAATAAATATATCTTAACATTCCAGGATCATTTCACAAAATACCCGGAAGCATTCGCGATAAAAGATCAGAAAGCTAGTACAATCGCAAAGATTTTAGCACAAGAAATTATAGCAAGACACGGAGCCCCAAGACAATTATTAACAGATTTAGGAGCAAATTTTACGTCACAAGTATTTAAAGAAGTATGCACTATTTTCGGAACCGAAAAAATTCAAACAACTGCCTATAGACCTCAAACAAGTGAAGTGCTAGAACGAAGTCACCGCGTATTTAAAGATATTTTGTCACATTTTGTTAAGCACGATCAAACTGACTGGGACGATTGGTTACCATATGTTTTATTAGCGTACAGAAGTAGCGTTCATAACAGCACGAAAGAGACGCCATTTTTTTTAATGCACGGACGAGACATTGAGTTACCATACGATGATATAACCAGACCACAGACATTACGTTACGACTACGAGGACAATTACGCATCAGAACTAAGACAAAGATTACAGTTCGCATTCACAAAAGTAAAACAACATTTAGCACAAGCAACTGAGACAGTACATAGGCAATTTAATAAAAACACGATGTCAACAAAATTTAATGTTGGAGATGCAGTATATTTACATGACGCAGCAATACAGGTAGGAACGTCACGCAAGCTAGCCAAACCATGGACAGGGCCGTACTTTATAATTGAAGTACTGGGTCCCGTAAATTATAAAATTAAAGATAATAAATCAGGCAAAATTCTCAAAGTTCACGTTAATCGCCTTAAACATTATAAAGCAGAAGTTCCAAAGGACGAGGATAACAAAGAGACAACTCCAACTCTACCAAAGGAACCGGAGAAAGCAAGAGTAGCAAATCCAAATAATAACCTTCACCATTATGAACTTTTATTACAGGAATTAAGCCGAATTGAAGAACAACAGCCAGCTCTACCACAAACTCCCACCACCCCATACCATACACGTAGCAAGGGTCCAGCACCAGACTATCCCTGGATACAACCATCAGGACGATAATGTTTTTAAATTACAGATGCAGTCCATCCCGGTTGTGTGGATAATTTGCAGTCTTATTAGTGCGGCATACGCGCTAATCGGATTCGACTGCAGGGGACCGAATACAAATACAACGACCATCTCGCTAAAAGACGTAGCCGAATGCCCAGGTTTAGATAAAGGGTACAATGAATCTCGCGCCAACGTCCAGATATTACAAGAAGACGAATTTCGCAACGTCCAAGTGTACACTTGTCTGGTAGAGGTTACACGGTTAATTCAGCACTGCGGGATGCACAGTCACACGTCTTCCGTTCAACAAGGGCTTCTTACATACATCCATGAAGTTGGTCCGGAAGAATGTCGCCTGATGCATCGTACAAAAATGTATAAGGGGCTGGGAAACTCAGTTATAAACAAACTCTTAAGTAATGGAACAATCTCAACCTCACTAACTTTGGCAGGGAGGTTAGATATTTCCGGGAAATGCACCGGAGGATCGTTTATTGAAAATGGAGTATCATGGGAAGGTGTTGCGGTACAAGCAACTGTAAAAATCACACTAAAGGATTACTCGGCGACTGTCAAATTAGAATCTAATGAGATTAGTTTAAAAGGTGGTGTAGTGTGTAAGTTTTTAAGTGGTTACTGCATGGATACTGAAATAGGAGAAACAGTATGGGAACGAGTCGCGACAGGGCAGTGCGATGGCAGCAGTATGTCGCTAATTTTTGAAGGAGATGTGAGCCTAGTGTCCACAGAAAAATCAAAATTTGGGGACAGTAAAAGGTATGTGGTAGTCGAGGAAGGAGAAAAGATTTTCGCAGTAAGATTATTGGAGAGAACAAACATTTGTAACAACGAAGTTTGGCTCACCGAACACCCAAAATTATTAGTTGCATTTAAAAAAGACTTTGGTATTAAATATTTAGTCAACGGGGTTCCAAATCCAAAAAATGTAAATTTATTAGCATATCTGAATACTAAATTCCTTTACGTTGAACAATCCTTCAAAAGAGAAATGAGAGACATGTATAGTGACGTAATTCACAGGCATTGTCTACTCGAGCGAGACATGTTGCGAAATCGACTGTTACTAGCTCCCTTAGCTCCAAATGCAGTAAGCACCCTTATTAAAAATAAGTTATGGTACGTAGGGCGAGTCATGGGCGAAGTCATCCACATTATGCAATGTACACCAAGGGTAGTGAAAATTCGGAGAGTAGAAGAATGCTACAACGAACTACCCATATTTGCGGATGAGGAAGAAATGTTCATGACTCCATTAACACACATCCTGCAAGACAAAGCCGAGCAGATAGATTGCAGTCATCTAGCACCAGCCCTGTACTTCGTGGAAGATAAGTGGCTTGGGTTCAGCCCGCATCTAACGCAGGGTATCGAGCCAGAAATGTTGGAGGTACAGCAAGAACCAAAGTTCACATTCAAACCTCTGTACGACATAGGGAACGCCGGCATCTACTCAAAAAAAAGAGATAAAATCGGCTCAAGATGCGTTAATTTTCGGGCTAGAACGACAAGCCATAGCAAATATAATAACGAGAAAGGTAGTAGGACGAGATACGGTAGACCAGGGCCTATCAACTCTAGACCTTTTCTCGAAAGGTGATCTCAGAAGCTTGGCAGTGTCTATGGCTAAACAAATGTGGGGTTGGTTCTCCAGTATAGGTATGTTTATGTCAGGCTTTATTGGGGTTTATACAATTTTCAAAATTTTTAAATATTTGTTGGACGCCATAATAAATGGATTTAATTTATATAGAACAATGGGATGCACTATTAGTATAGTTGCTTGTCTCTGGAACGCGTTGACGCACCTAGTTCTGAATAATCACCACCGCAGAACGCGTCAACACAACCAAGGACAAGAGTTTGAAGTATTAAATATAAACCGCGATAAAGATATGGGTATACCTGGGGTTGTCACACCTAGTGCGCCCCCTAGAGAACCAAGCACACAACCAGGATGGTTTCACCAACGTTAGTTAGCTTAGATTAAGACTGATCACGTCCCAGCACAACCAGCACGAAGACCAAGGAACTACAGATCAGAAAAGCGATGGATACCCGGGGTCAGCAAGAAGTCAGTTGTCATCATATACACAAAAAAAAAAATTGCACGGCAAGATCAAGTGGCACAGCGCGGCATTTCAGTATCATTCAACACGGGAAGTGGACTCCAAAGTGAACAATTTATATGTGTGGTGTTGTGCTACGATGCAGACAACTGGGAGAGAAATAACAAAGTGATCATGTAGAGACATTAAGTTTAGGATAAGTAAGTGCTTCTGGAAATTGTGCTCCTTACAGGAAGCAAATTTCTCAAAGTCGGGAGGAATGTAACAAGTCTAAGTCAGCACATTCTAGTGGCACCAATTAAGTAAATAGGAAATGGACGTAATACATAAATAATATTGAGTAAGGTAAAGCTAATATTTGCTGACTTAGCACTTGTGTCTTTTGTATATATAGAGTAAGGTAATGAATAGGAGACAGTAGTGATAACGGCAATAGAAGTGTGAGTAACATCGAAAGTGTACAGTCAACAATATACATTATATTTATTTGTTTATATATTCAACGTGAGTATTTTCTGTTTAATTCAATCTCCATCTCCTAGTACTTGTTCCGTCTCCAGTCTGACAAAGAACCCCATATTAAATATTTTTGTCAATCTTATCCTCTTCGAGGAAGGGTTACACAATGCTTAAAACCATCTATAGTATAGATCCTAACGCACGAATATAAATGTTTTAACAAAAATATCTATTTCAAGAATAGGTAAAGTCAGAGTAATTTTTTTTTAAAAATCATATAAATATTTGCTTCTGCGCCCGAATTGTACAATTCTTTATCATATTTTAGGTAAAAGAAAACATTGCAACAAGAAAATTGCTATTTCAAGTGTGGTAGGTATTCTAGACTCCCATGTAGCTTACAATATACAACGTATTCAATAAAATTACACCCGAAAATTGAACGTTTATTATCTGATTGGTACAACGTTTTGGTCACTTTTGCATGTCCATTGCTAAAATTATCCGTAGTATAGATCCTAAAGCATGATTATGAATGTTTTAACAAAAATATCAATTTTAAGAATAGGTAAAATTTGACTTTTTCTTGTAAAAAAATCATATAAATATTTGCTTTCGCAACCGAATTTTGTAATACTTCATCTTACTTTAGCTAAAAGAAAACATTGCACAAGAAAATTGCTAATTCAAGTGTGGTAGGTATTCTTGAATGCAGCCCATGTGGCTCAAAATATACAACGTATTCATTAAAATTACACCCGAAAATTGAATGTTTATTATCTGATTGGTACCACGTTTTAGTCACTTTTGCATGTCTAATGTTTAAAACCATCCATAGTAAAGATCCTAAAGCATGATTATGAATGTTTTAATAAAAATATTCATTTCAAGAATAGGTGAAATTTGACGTTATTTTTGTAAAAAATCATATAAATATTTGCTTCCGCGCCCGAATTTTATATATATATATATATATATATATATATATATATATATATATATACCGGGTGTCCCAGCTCGACCGACACATGGGAGTTTTACATGGGAAATCAGTTAATTATGAATAGTATCTCCCCAGTGCAAGATATTAACTTGAAATTTTGTATACTTATAGGAGGATATTACTTCTATGGATCACACTTATTTGAAATATGCAATTTCGTCTGCCGGGCGAGATTTATTAAATTTAAAATCTAACATTTTCGTTCAAAATCAGTAAGCCATGGAAATAAAAGAAAATATTTATGTTCTGACAGTTAATGACATACCATTGTAGATATTTATATTTTTGTAATATTGGTATATTATTTAACAAAAAGAAACTAAATTCAACTTAAATAATATTAAAATACAGGGAATAAGAATTAAAATCAGTGATATTTCACTAAACTGTCAGATAAATATGTTCTTTTATTTCCATGGCAGTCTGATTTTTGAACGAAAATATTAGATTTTAAATTTAATAAATCTCGCCCTGCAGACGTAATTGCATATTTCAAATAAGTGTGATCCATAGAATTAATATTCTCCTATAAGTATACAAAATTTCAAGTTAATATCTTGCACTGGGGAGATACTATTCATGTTTAACTGATTTCCTATGTAAAACTCCCATGTGTCGGTCGAGCTGGGACACCCGGTATATATATATATATATATATATATATATATATATATATATATATATCATATTTTAGCTAAAAGAAAACATTGCAACAAGAAAATTGCTATTTCAAGTGTGGTAGGTATTCTAAAATCCAGCCCGTGTAGCTTACAATATACAACGTGTTCATTAAAATGGCACCTTAAAATTGTATGTTTATCATCTGATTGGTACCACGTTTGGGTCACTTTTGCATGTCCAATGCTAAAATTATCCATAGTATAGATCCTAAAGCATGAATATGAATGTTTTAACAAAAATATCCATTTTAAGAATAGGTAAAAATCTTACTTTATTTTTGTAAAAAATCACAAATATTTGCTTGCGCCCCGGAATTTTATAATTCTTTATCATATTTTAGAGAAAAGAAACCATTGCAACAAGAAAATTGCTATTTCAAGTGTGGTAGGTATTCTAGAATCCTGCCCATGTAGCTTGCAATATACAACGTATTCATTAAGAATAGGTAAAATCTGACTTTATTTTTGAAAAAAATCATATAAATATTTGCATCCGTGCCCGAATTTTATAATTCTTCATCATATTTTAGCTACAAGAAAACATTGCAACAAGAAATTTGCCATATCAAGTGTGGTAGGTATTCTACAATCCAGCCCATGTAGCTTACAATATGCAACGTATTCATCAAGAAAAGGTAAAATCTGACTTTATATTTGTAAAAAATCATATAAATATTTGCTTCCGCGACCGAATTTTATAATTCTTTATCATATTTTAGCTAAACGAAATCAATGCAACAAGAAAATTGCTATTTCAAGTGTGGTTGGTATTCTAGAATCCAGCCCATGTAGCTTACAATATACAACGTATTCATCAAGAATAGGTAAAATCCGACTTTATTTTTGTAAAAAATCACATAAATATTAACTTGCGCCCCCGAATTTTATAATTCTTAATCATATTTTGGCGAAAAGAAAACATTGCAACAAGAAAATTGCTATTTCAAGTGTGGTAGGTATTCCAGAATCCAGCCCATGTAGCTTACAATATACAACGTATTCATTAAGAATAGGTAAAATCTGACTTAATTTTTGTAAAAAATCAAATAAATATTTGATTCCGCGTCCGAATTTTATAATTCTTCATAATATTTTAGCTAAAAGAAAACATTGCAACAAGAAAATTGCTATTTCAAGTGTGGGAGGTATTCTAGAATCCAGCCCATATAGCATACAATAAACAACGTGTTCATCAAGAATAGGTAAAATCTGATTTTATTTTTGTTAAAAAATCATACAAATATTTGCTTCCGCGTCTGAATTTTAAAATCTTTATCATATTTTAGCTAAAAGAAAACATTGCAACAAGAAAATTGCTATTTCAAGTGTGGTGGGTATTCTAGAATTCAGCTCATGTAGCTTACAATATACAACAAATTCAACAACAAAAGGTAAAATCTGACTTTTTTTTGTAAAAAATCATAAAAATATTTGCTTCCGCAGCCGAATTTTATAATTCTTAATCATATTTTAGCTAAAAGAAAACATTGCAACAAGAAAATTGCAATTTCAAGTGTGGTAGGTGTTCTAGAATCCAGCCCATGTAACTTACAATATACAACGTATTCATCAAGAATACGTAAAACCTGACTTTATTTTTGTAAAAAAACATATAAATATTTGTTTCCGCGCCCGAATTTTATAATTCTTCATCATATTTTACATAAAAGAAAACATTGCGTCAAGAAAATTGCTAGTTTAAGTGTGGTAGGTATTCTAGAATCCAGCCCATGTAGCTTACAATATACAACGTATTCATTAAAATGACAACCGAAAATTAAATATTTATTATCTGATTGGTACCACGTTTTGGTCACTTTTGCATGTCCAATGCTTAAAACCATCTATAGTATAGATCCTAAAGCATGAATATGAATGTTTTAACAAAAATATCAATTTCAAGAATAGGTAAAATCTGACTTTATTTTTGTAAAAAATCATATAAATATTTGCTTCCGCGCCCGAATTTTACAATTCTTTCTCATATTTTAGCTAAAAGAAAACATTGCAAAAAAAAAATTGCTTTTTCAAGTGTGGTAGGTATTCTAGAATCCAGCCCATGTAGCTTACAATATATAACGTATTCTTCAAGAATAGGTAAAATCTGACTTTATTTTTGTAAAAAATCATATAAATCTTTGCTTCCGCGCCCGAATTTTATAATTCTTCATCATATTTTAGGTAAAAAAAAGAACATTGCAACAAGAAAATTGCTATTTCAAGTGTGGGTGGTATTCTAAAATCCAGCCCATGTAGCTTACAATATACAACGAATAGGTAAAATCTGACTTTATTTTTGTAAAAAATTATATAAATATTTGATTCCGCGCCCGAATTTTATAATTCTTCATAATATTTTAGCTAAAAGAAAACATTGCAACAAGAAAATTGCTATTTCAAGTGTGGGAGGTATTTTAGAATCCTGCCCATATAGCATACAATATACAACGTGTTCATCAAGAATAGATAAAATCTGATTTTATTTTTGTAAAAAAATCATATAAATATTTGATTCCGCGCCCGAATTTTATAATTCTTTATCATATTTTAGCTAAAAGAAAACATTGCAACAAGAAAATTGCTATTTCAAGTGTGGGAGGTATTCTAGAATCCAGCCCATGTAGCTTACAATATACAACGTACTAAAATTATTCATAGTATAGATCCTAAAGCATGAATATGAATGTTTTAACAGAAATATCCATTTCAGGAATAGGTAAAATCTGACTTTATTTTTGTAAAAAATCATATAAAAATTTGCTTCCGCGCCTGAATTTTAAAAATCTTCATCATATTTTAGCTAAAAGAAAACATTGCAACAAGAAAATTGCTATTTCAAGTGTGGTGGGTATTCTAGAATTAAGCTCATGTAGCTTACAATATACAACAAATTCATCAACGAAAGGTAAAATCTGACTTTTTTTTGTAAAAAATCATAAAAATATTTGCTTCCGCGCCCGAATTTTAAATTCTTTATCATATTTTAGCTAAAAGAAAACATTGCAACAAGAAAATTGCTATTTCAAGTGTGGTAGGTGTTCTAGAATCCAGCCCATGTAACTTACAATATACAACGTATTCATCAAGAATAGGTAAAATCTGATTTTATTTTTGTTAAAAAATCATACAAATATTTGCTTCCGCGTCTGAATTTTAAAATCTTTATCATATTTTAGCTAAAAGAAAACATTGCAACAAGAAAATTGCTATTTCAAGTGTGGTGGGTATTCTAGAATTCAGCTCATGTAGCTTACAATATACAACAAATTCAACAACAAAAGGTAAAATCTGACTTTTTTTTGTAAAAAATCATAAAAATATTTGCTTCCGCAGCCGAATTTTATAATTCTTAATCATATTTTAGCTAAAAGAAAACATTGCAACAAGAAAATTGCAATTTCAAGTGTGGTAGGTGTTCTAGAATCCAGCCCATGTAACTTACAATATACAACGTATTCATCAAGAATACGTAAAACCTGACTTTATTTTTGTAAAAAAACATATAAATATTTGTTTCCGCGCCCGAATTTTATAATTCTTCATCATATTTTACATAAAAGAAAACATTGCGTCAAGAAAATTGCTAGTTTAAGTGTGGTAGGTATTCTAGAATCCAGCCCATGTAGCTTACAATATATAACGTATTCATCAAGAATAGGTAAAATCTGACTTTATTTTTGTAAAAAATCATATAAATCTTTGCTTCCGCGCCCGAATTTTATAATTCTTCATCATATTTTAGGTAAAAAAAAGAACATTGCAACAAGAAAATTGCTATTTCAAGTGTGGGTGGTATTCTAAAATCCAGCCCATGTAGCTTACAATATACAACGAATAGGTAAAATCTGACTTTATTTTTGTAAAAAATTATATAAATATTTGATTCCGCGCCCGAATTTTATAATTCTTCATAATATTTTAGCTAAAAGAAAACATTGCAACAAGAAAATTGCTATTTCAAGTGTGGGAGGTATTTTAGAATCCTGCCCATATAGCATACAGTATACAACGTGTTCATCAAGAATAGATAAAATCTGATTTTATTTTTGTAAAAAAATCATATAAATATTTGATTCCGCGCCCGAATTTTATAATTCTTTATCATATTTTAGCTAAAAGAAAACATTGCAACAAGAAAATTGCTATTTCAAGTGTGGGAGGTATTCTAGAATCCAGCCCATGTAGCTTACAATATACAACGTACTAAAATTATTCATAGTATAGATCCTAAAGCATGAATATGAATGTTTTAACAGAAATATCCATTTCAGGAATAGGTAAAATCTGACTTTATTTTTGTAAAAAATCATATAAAAATTTGCTTCCGCGCCTGAATTTTAAAAATCTTCATCATATTTTAGCTAAAAGAAAACATTGCAACAAGAAAATTGCTATTTCAAGTGTGGTGGGTATTCTAGAATTAAGCTCATGTAGCTTACAATATACAACAAATTCATCAACGAAAGGTAAAATCTGACTTTTTTTTGTAAAAAATCATAAAAATATTTGCTTCCGCGCCCGAATTTTAAATTCTTTATCATATTTTAGCTAAAAGAAAACATTGCAACAAGAAAATTGCTATTTCAAGTGTGGTAGGTGTTCTAGAATCCAGCCCATGTAACTTACAATATACAACGTATTCATCAAGAATAGGTAAAACCTGATTTTATTTTTGTAAAAAAACATATAAATATTTGCTTCCGCGCCCGAATTTTATAATTCTTCATCATATTTTACATAAAAGAAAACATTGCGTCAAGAAAATTGCTAGTTTAGGTGTGGTAGGTATTCTAGAATCCAGCCCATGTAGCTTACAATATACAACGTATTCATTAAAATGTCACCCGAAAATAAATGTTTATTATCTGATTGGTACCACGTTTTGGTCACTTTTGCATGTCCAATGCTTAAAACCATCTATAGTATAGATCCTAAAGCATGAATATAAATGTTTTAACAAAAATATCCATTTCAAGAATAGGTAAAATCTGACTTTATTTTTGTAAAAAATCATATAAATATTTGCTTCCGCGCCCGAATTTTACAATTCTTTCTCATATTTTAGCTAAAAGAAAACATTGCAACAAGAAAATTGCTTTTTCAAGTGTGGTAGGTATTCTAGAATCCAGCCCATGTAGCTTAAAATATATAACGTATTCATCAAGAATAGGTAAAATATGACTTTATTTTTGTAAAAAATCATATAAATATTTGCTTCCGCGCCTGAATTTTATAATTTTTCATCATATTTTAGCTAGAAGAGAATATTGCAACAAGAAAATTGCTATTTCAAGTGTAGTAGGTATTCTAGAAACCAGCCCATGTAGCTTACAATATACAACGTATTCATCAAGAATAGGTAAAATCTGACTTTATTTTTGTAAAAAATCATATAAATCTTTGCTTCCGCGCCCGAATTTTATAATTCTTCATCATATTTTAGGTAAAAAAAAGAACATTGCAACAAGAAAATTGCTATTTCAAGTGTGGGTGGTATTCTAAAATCCAGCCCATGTAGTTTACAATATACAACGTATTTATCAAGAATAGGTAAAATCTAACTTTATTTTTGTTAAAAAATCATATAAATATTTGCTTCCGCGCCCGTATTTTATAATTCTTCATCGTCCTATATACTAAACGATTAGATTCACTATATATCTATATATCTATCTATAGATTCATCACGAGCATCGAGTAACATTTGTAAAGGCCTACAGCTTGAACCATGCAAGTGATTGTTATAATTTTTTTTTAATATGTGGGGGCTAATGAGATCTGGTGCCTTTTGGGTGTCTCATATTTTTACTGTTAGTAGTTTTCGTGTAAAAAATTAAAACTGTGCACAAATGCTGCCTGAAAACAATGGATCCCAGAGGCCATGTCTAAATTTATGAAGAATCACGCCGTCATCCGTCACATTTGACAATCTCTCTACGAAGTTTCAATGGTTATATCTTTTAATAGAACATTGATATCAAAGATTTAAAAATAAATTCATGAATAATAGACTTGAGCAAAGGTGTTACAAGTAATTTAAGTTTAAAACATGACGTATTTAATTAATATAAATTTTGACGTTTCCAATGTCAAAAGGCAATGTTGCCAAATGTGTAATGAAGGAACTAAACTAAAACCAAATATTCCTAAACTAACTTCACTGAAGACGGTGGCAGTTGTATTAGGGTTGACAATATTAATTTATAAATATAAAAATTAATTACTATTTTTTAATACAAACAGTGTTGCCAAATTGTGAAATAACTAAATAAAAATCAAATGAACCTAATTAAATGGAACACTTTGCTGTGTTTGCTATCAAAAGAAAGAAAACCATAATGGCCGGTTTTGAAATGACAAAAAAATGTGTCATGTCGATCTGCATTTGTTTTTCGGAAAAAATAGTTAGAAGTAGGTTTTCTTTGGGTTTTAAGGAAACGACACAATGTGGACGGGTGTGCACGAATGACAAAAATGTTCTACGTAAATTAGAATTTGTTTTTTGCAAAATGCTGGCGTGTAGAAAAAATGATTAATGTTGATCGGCTTTTGTTTTTTGCAAAACTTTCTCAAAGGTACGTCGAGTTTGATTTCAAATGAAAGGTCTCGTTGACGGCTAGCGAGCAGAATTGACAAAAATGTTCCATTCCGATCGGCTTTTGTTTTCTGCAAAAAGTTCTCAAAGGTATGTCGAGTTTCGTCTCAAATGAAAAGTCTCGTTGAGGGCTAGCGTGCAGAGTTCACAAAAATGTGCCAAGTCAATCGACTTTTGTTTTTTGCAAAAAGTTGTCAAAAGTGTGTGGTGTATGATCTCAAATGAAAGGTTTCGTTGAGGGCTAGCGTGCAGAATTGACTAAAATGTTCTATGCCGATCGGCTTTTGTTTTTCGCAAATAGTTGTCAGAAGTATGTGGTGTTTAGTATGAAAATAAAGGTCTCGATGAGGGTCTGTGTGAAAAATTAACAAAATTGCTTATTGTTGATCGGCTTTTGTTTTTTGCGAAAAGTTCTCAGAAATAGGTCGAGTTTGGTCTCAAATGAAAGGTCTCGTTGAGGGCTAGCATGCAGAATTGACAAAAATGATCCATTACGATCTGCTTTTCTTTTTTACAAAAAGTTTTCAGAAGTTTATAGTGTTAGGTATCAAATGAAAGTTCTCGGTGTGGGCTAGCCTGTAGAAATTTTAAAAATGTCCCATGTCGATTGATTTTTGTTTTATGCAAAAAAAAAAATGTTAAAAGAATGTTGTGAGGGCTAGCTTGCAAAATGACAGAAATTTTCTAGTAGCCATGTCTAAATTTAAAAAGAAACAACCTGTCATCTGTCACTTATGACAATCAGTCTATGAAATTTAAAGGATTGTATTTTCAAATAGAACATAGATATTAAAGAAGTGAATACAGTATCATGATTAATAATCTTGAGCAAAGGTGTTACAACTAATTTAAGTTTAAAATATAACGTATTTAATTAATATAAATTTTGACATTTCCAGTCAAAAGTCAATGTTGCCAAATGTATGATGAAGTAACTAAATTAAAACCAAATATTCCTTAACTAACTTCACTGAAGACGGTGGCAGTTGTATTAGGGTTGACAATATTAATTTATAAATTTAAAAATTAACTACTATTTTTTAATAGAAACAGTGTTGCCAAATTATAAAGTAACTAAATAAAAATCAAATATTCCTAAATAAAATAAATTGAATACTTTGCTGTGTTTGTTATTAAAGGAAAGGAAATCATAAGGGCCAGTTTTAAAATGCCAAAAAAATGTGTCATGTCGATCTGCATTTGTTATTCGTAAAAAGTTGTTAGAAGTAGGTCGTCCTTGGGTTATAAGGAAACGACCAATACGGACTGGTGTGCACGAATGACAAAAATGTTCTACGTAGATTAGAATTTGGTTTTTGCAAAATGTTGTAAGAAAAATGTCTTGTCTGAGTATTTTCGAATTACATAAGTCAATATTGCCAAATGTTTAATAAAGTAACTGAACAAAGAACAAATATTCCCAAATGAACGTTACTGCAGACAGTGAATGTTATATTAGGATAGGTCACGATGAGGGCTAGCGTGCAAAATGAACAAAAATGTTCTATATAGAACGGCTTTTGTTTTTTGCAAAAAGTTGTAAGAAGTATGTGGTGTTTGGTATCAAATGAAAAGGCTCGATAAGGGCTGGCGTGTAGAATTAACAAAAAAGGTCAATGTTGATCGGCTTTTGTTTTTTGCAAAAGGTTGTCACAAGTATATAATGTTTGGTATCAAATGAAAAGTCTCGGTGTGGGCTAGCGTGTAAATATGATAAAAATGTTTCATGTCGATCGACTTTAATTTTATGCAAAAAGTTCTCAAAAGTATTTCGAAATTGGTCTCAAATGAAACGTCTTGTTGAAAGCTAGCTTGCAGAATTGACAAAAATGTGCTATGTTGATCGGTATTTGTTTATTGCAAAAAGTTATCAGAAGTGTGTGGTGTTTGGTCTCAAATAAATCGTCTTATTGAGGGCTAGCGTGCAGAATTGACAAAAATGTGCTACGTCGATCGGATTTTGTCTTAAGCAAAAAGTTATGAGAATTATGTGGTGTTTGGTATCAAATGAAAAGGCTCGATAAGGCCTGGCGTGTATAATTAACAAAAAAAATTAATGCTGATCGGCTTTTGTGTTTTGCAAAAATTTCTCAAAGGTATGTCGAGTTTGGTCTCAAATGAAAGGTCTCGTTGAGGGCTATCGTGCAGAATTGACAAAAATGTGCCATGTCGATCGGTTTTTGTTTTATGCAAAAAGTTGTCAGATGTATGTCGTGTTTTGTATCAAATGAAAGGTCTCGGAGAGGCCTAGTGTGCGGAATTGACAAAAATGTGCTATGTCGATCGGTATTTGTTTTTTGCAAAATGTTGTCGGAAGTGTGCGGTGTTTGGTGTCAAATGAAAGGTTTCAATGAAGGCTGATGTGCAGAATTAACGAAAATGGTCAATGTCGATGGGCTTTTGTTTTTTGCAAAATGATGTCACAAGTATATAGTGTTTGGTATCAAATGAAAAGTCTCGGTGTGGGCTAGCGTGTAGATATGATAAAAATGTTTCATGTCGATCGACTTTTGTTTAATGCAGACAGTTGTCAGAAGTATGTCGTGTAGGGTACGAAATGAATGGTCTCGGTGAGAGCTGGGGTACATAAATGACTAAAATGTTTCATGTCGACCGGCTTTTGTTTTTTGCAAAAAAATATTAGAAGTATATTGTGTTTGCAATCTAATGAAAAGTCTCGGTGAGGCCTGACGTGGAAATATGAAATAATTGTTTCATGTAGATCGGCATTTGTTTTTTGCACTGACAGCGGAGCTCTAGGGAATGCTCGACGTAGCCGAGAATTCGCTAGTATATTAGCTAAAAGAAAACATTGCAACAAAAAATTGCTATTTAAAGTGTGGTAGGTATTCTAGAATCCAGGCCATGTAGCTTACAATATACAACGTATTCATTAAAATGACACCGGAAAATTGAATGTTTATTATCTGATTGATATCACGTTTTGGTCACTTTTGCATGTCCAATGCATAAAACCATCTATAGTATAGATCCTAAAGCATGAATATGAATGATTTAACAAAAATATCCATTTCAAGAATAGGTAAAATCTGACTTTATTTTTGTAAAACTCATATAAATATTTGCTTCCGCGCCCGAATTTTATTAGTTAGCTCTATCGGAAGGTGATTGAAGAATTTGGATTTTTATTGACTTCATTTCCACGGACCTGTTCCGGATATTTGATAGATCGATACTGTTGGGATATAGTTACTGCGAGTTAAGCTCGGATTTTATACGGCATTAGCACGTGAACCACTTTACAGAACCGCACGCCATCATAGGTGAGTCACATGGTTGTTAATTCCTTTTTTTTACTCCATTGTTATCATGAAACTAATAGATATCTTTAACTTATTTTGTAATGTTTGATCTTATTATTAAATTCGTAAAGTCTCTCTCTACACTACTCCAGTGGCGTGCCCAAGTCACAAGTTGTGAAGTTGGTTATTAACAACGTTCTTACAGGTTCTTTTTGTTTCCTTCTTTATATCATATTCGTATTTCGTCCATTAAATACGAGAATATCTTATTCGGACACGTATACCAGTCATCGTTTTCCTCGATTCTGGGAACTTTCGACAATATTATCGCTGTTCGTATTCGAGAACATCTAGGACAGGCAGGAAATTCCGTTAGGATTTCAAGAGGTCTGAGACCACCGTGCGAACCAGAACCGCCATCTTGTGCTGCGTCGTTGCCCACGCCATACATCACCGGATGAGCCAGATAAGCCTTTTTCCCAATTTATTGTTTTTTTCATTTATTTATTTGCATCATTTTTACAAGTGATTTATTTAGTATTACCTTGTTGAATTTATTTATATTTCTAGTATTTTTGCAAGTGATTCTTTTTCACAGTTTATTTAATATTATCCATTGTTTATTGAATTTATCTATTTTGTTAGTATTTTTTTGCAAGTGATTATTTTCACAGTTTATTTAGTATTATCCATTGTTTATTGAATTTATCTATTTTCTTAGTATTTTTGCAAGTGATTATTTTCGCAGTTTATTTAGAATTGCCCTTTGTTTATTGAATTTATATATATATATATATATATATATATATATATATATATATATATATATATATTGTTAGTATTTCCTGAGTGATTATTGTCTCTTGGTACTTTATAGTATTTAATTGTTTACTGTTTATTGAATTTATTGTTCTGGAAAGCTCATGCGAGTGATTATATCACTTTTGTGTTTCTCAACTCCCTTATAGGTTTTGTAACGCGCTAGGAGAATTAGAATCTTGTCTGTTAGTTATTTCTTAATTGTTACCTGCGCTTGCGCCTAGACCGTTTGGTATACCAACCGACGAAGTGCCCAAATTTTGTTGCGCCATTCATTGACCTTACGTTGTTATAACGCGAGTTCCTATTCCGCCCGGTACGCCGAACCCCTATACGGAGGCTAGTATATTCTTTAGTTTTTTTTTTTATTTTCGATAACCCCTCGCGTGTGTTGACCTATTTTTTTTATAACATACTGTATTTTTCTTATATATTCAATACATTGGCTATCTGACTCTACGCTTGCTGTTTTATATAACGATCTCCCACCGTACTGATCATTTTGCTGTTACGTCTTGAGACATTTTCGTAGTTGTGTGTCATTTGTTATTTACAACTACGTGGCGCCTTTATTTCCATTTTCATCTTAGTCGTTGCCTTTTAAAAGGGAACCACCCCTTCTCCAATGTCTAAAAGCTGGCGGCCGCATTCCTGACCACCTTGGATGCGTAGGGCCTACCATTACACACAGCATTGTGTTATACGTAGCAAATTTGGCGCCCAACGTGGGGCATCCTTGTTGAGAAAGGAGATTTTTTTGTTTATATATAGTTTTGTTGCGAACAATTTTATTCTGTTCACCTAGTTGCAGTCGTCTACATTTTATACTACTACTACTAAAATTTTAAATTTCTAGTTAAATTAATTTAGGCAATTTGTTATAGGTATATATATATATATATATATATATATATATATATATATATATATATAATTGTGTTATATTTTGTTGTTTACGGTTATATGGTGTTCAGTCATGAATTTTAAAATGGATCCTAATCGGCTTCTTTCGGACGAATTGTCGTATGAGTTGCTAGTGCGTGGCTGCGAAACCGCTGGTACGGTTATTGAAAAGCGTGCTAGGCTACGCGATTGCTTCCGGTCGGAAAGCTCGGGCGATACTGTTGGTTATGTCACTCCATTTCTTCCAGCAGAAACGGAACTTAAGATCTGTGACAGCAAATTGACGGAATTAACTGGGATGTTAGAAAAGTTTGATAGTGAGAAATATCAAAGTGAGTACGCACGTTTAAATACTCGTTTAACCCACGTAAAGTTACGACTCGGTAGGATTAAGGCGGAGGAAGGAATTGATTCAGAGACACGGAATAAACTAACCAAAACTTGTGAGGATCATATTCGGCAATTGTGCCTAAAGTTTTCCGCTAAGGCTTCGGCTCTCCTTATGGAAGAACATGAAACCTCGCTAAGGGAAGGAACTCCAGTTGATGATGTTGTTCCTGACAAGGAAGCTTGTCCCGAGGCAGCATCTAGTCTTCGAAGGTCTGACGTTTTAGATTTTGAAGCGCGATTGGCTCAAGCCATCAATTCCATCTCACTGGGCTTAACGACACCTTGCTCACCAGTGCGCGATTCTTCAAACCTTAATTATAATTGTGGAATCCACAAGTGGAATCTAACGTATAGTCAAATTTCCTCGAGCGCGTAGATGAGTTGAGTACTGGGCGTGGGGTATCGAAATCTTAGTTGTTTTTGTCTGCTGTAGAACTGTTCACCGGAGATGCATTGACGTGATTTAGGGCTAAGCGCCATAATTTTAGAGATTGGGACGACCTAATTTCGTCATTGAAGGCTACGTTCCTGTCGGTCGACTATGATTTTAGTTTATGGGAGGAGATTAGGCGTAGACCACAAGGCCACGACGAAAGAGTTTCAATTTATATCGCCAACATGGAAGGCTTGTTTAATCGTTTAAGTCAAAAGCCACCGGAAAACGATCGGGTTAAACACATTCGCCGTAACTTGTTGCCCTACATGCAACAAGGTTTAGGTCTCGCACAAATAAGTTCGGTGGACTTGTTGGACGACATATGTCGACAGCTTGAAGATATTAAGTCCCATCACCTCTACCGGTTAATAAATCTCTTGAGCCTGATTTAGCGTACCGACGCGGGAGGTCGGATTGTCGTGTAGCGACGGTAGATTGTTCGCCTCCGAACTCTGATAACGAGAGCTCACGCATTGCAAGGCCGCCAAGTTCCTGTTGGAATTGTGGTCGGATTGGACATCTTGCGCACAGTTGTAGGGAACCGAAGAAGATACATTGTTACCGCTGCGGTAAACCGGATGTAACAGTACACAGTTGTCCTTCGTGCCGTCCGGGAAACGGAAAGTAGATACTGGGGGTGGCCGTCCGCAGTGTCAGTCGCGTTTACCTGATGCAAATAAAATACTTCTCGACTTTATTATGGCTCACGCTCAGGGAGACGAACGGCCATATTTGGAAGTTCATATTTTTGAACAAGTTATGTTAGGGTTGTTAGATTCGGGCGCTTCGCATACCATTGTGGGTAAAATGGGATGGGATATTTTAAGGGATTTAAATTTACCGATGCGTAAAGTCGTGACAAGTTGTATCGTCGCGAATGGGTAACGTTGTACAGGTCTCGGGTTTCAGTTCCGATTAGGTTGCAGGGCAAGATAAAATTAATAGACGCTTTGGTCGTTCCGGAGTTACCACACCAGTTAATATTGGGGACTGATTTTTGGCGAGTCATGGGCATCGTGCCGGATTTGAGAAAAAAAGAATGGCACTTCTCAAGCGAACCGCTAACTTCGCTAGATGCAATTACGGCCCGTTCCAATCTGACGACGGCCCAGGAAGAAGCTTTGGGGAAATTGGTTGATGAACTGTGTCCAGCTACCGATTCTGCGCTTGGGTGTGCGAACTCTGTAGAACACCGCATAGAGACAGATAGTGCGCCGATCAAGTAGTGATACTACCCGATTTCCCCCGCGGTTCAGAAACATGTAAACAGAGAACTCGATAACATGTTGGCTCAGGGTATTGTGGAACGTTCAGATAGCCCTTGGGCCTCGCCAATCTTATTGGTGCCAAAAAAAGATGGGTCATACCACTTCTGTGTGGACTACCGTTAACTTAATAAGGTCACGAGGCGAGACGCGTATCCTCTTCCGTCAGTGTCGCATACTCTGGACAAGCTGCGCGATGCTAGGTTCTTAACGTCGCTAGGCATTAAATCAGCTTACTGGCAGATCCCCGTTGCTGAGGCTTCACGGCCTATGACCGCGTTTACTGTACCTAACCGTGGGTTATTTCATTTTCGTAGGATGCCGTTTGGTCTGCACAATGCCCCGGCAACCTGGCAACGTTTCATTAACAGGGTTATTGGGTTGGACTTGGAACCACATGTCTTCGTATATCTCAATGACATCGTGATAGTGGCGAATTCTTTTGAGAAACACATGGAGATACTTAGGGAAGTGTTGACTCGTTTGCGGACAGCTGGATTAACTGTTAGTCAAGAGAAGTGTCAGTTTTGTCGCGACGAGTTGCGATATCTTGGATATGTTGTCGATAAGCGTGGTCTCCATGTCGATCCGGAGAAGGTGCGCGCTATTCTCGATATTCCGAAACCGACGACCGTGTCTGAAGTACGACGTTTACTAGGGATGGCGTCCTGGTACCGGCGCTTTGTGCCACAATTCTCAACTTTGGTTGCTCCACTTACGAGTCTATTGCGTAAAAATGCGCGATTTATTTGGGACGAGAGTTGCGAGAATGCGTGGACATCAATTAAAAATCATTTAGTGTCTGCCCCGATTCTGTCTTGTCCTGATTTCGAAAAAGAATTCTGCGTGCAAACTGATGCCTTCGATTTTGGAATAGGTGCCGTGCTAACTCAAAAGCACGAGTGAGCAGGTGATTTGTTACCTTAGTCGCTCGCTCTCTAAACAGGAGCGAAAATTCTCAACTACCGAGAAAGAGCTCCTTACACTATTGTGGGCGATAGAGAAGTTGCGACCATATGTGGAGGGCTCACATTTCACCGTAATTACGGATCATTACTCTCTATTGTGGTTGAGAGACTTACAGAATCCATCTGGCAGATTAGCGCGTTGGGCAGTGCGTTTACAACAATATAACATAGTACACCGCAAAGGCAAAGACCACGTAGTGTCCGATGCTTTATCCCGTTCGGTACCGGTCTTAGACATTGTGGAAGTAAAGGTTAGCACTGATAAGTGGTACACCAAGATGTGTAAGCTGGTCGGGGAAAATCCGTTATTGTTTCCGAACTATCGAGTTAACGGGGGTCGTTTATTGAAGTTTGTCAAACCCGAATACGTTGGCCTAGCGGATGAGGGAGACGAGTGGAAGGAGGTTGTCCCAAAAGAAAGGAGAAGTGACCTACTTAGACAGTGTCCTGACGAGCCAACGAGCGGACATTTGAGGGTATATAAGACGTATTATCGGCTTCTTCAGAAATATACTTGGCCGAAAATGAGAGCAGATGTCGGCAGGTACGTACGGCGTTGCACCGTCTGTTTAAAATCTTAACCCGAACAGAAATCCCCTGCAGGGAAAATGGGAGGGCATTCCCAGATATCACGTCCTTGGGAGGTAATCTGTACAGATTTGGTTGGGCCTTTGCCGACGTCACGACAAGGATATTCTTATATTTTGGTAGTGGCAGATTGCTTTAGCAAATTCTCGCTATTTTTCCCGCTGCGGAAATCTACGGCCAAAAACGTTGTTTGGCATTTGGAGAATGATGTATTCCTAATGTTTGGAGTTCCTCGCAAGGTAATTTCGGATAATGGGGTGCAGTATCGCTCTCGGGAGTATCTTCAGCTTCTGTCGTCTTACGGTGTCAATCGTTCATTCACTTCGTTGTATCACCCGCAAGCCAATCCGGCCGAACGTGTTAATCGCGTGCTAAAGACCATGTTAATCTCCTTTATTTCAGATAACCAACGCGACTGGGACAAGCTTCTCCCTAAGGTATCCTGTGCCCTGCGTATTGCTAAGCACGAGATCACTGGACTAAGTCCATATTTCATTAATTTTGGGCGGGAAGCTATCTTGATTAGGAATGCTGATAAAAGTGGTGACACTGAAGAAGTTGTTAGTGGGTTTGATAAGAATCGGGTAGTGGAAAGAGCTTCTAACTTTCCCAAGCTTTATAGAGAGGTTTGTAGTAAGCTGCAGAAAGCGTATGTGAAGTCGAAGGCTCGGTATGATCTTCGTCGTCGGGAGATTACGTTTATGCCTAACCAGCTGATCTGGAGGAAAAATTTTGTCCTTTCAGACGCGTCAAAGCATTATTCGGCTAAGTTGGCGGAAAAATTTGTTGGACCTTTTCGAGTTTATCGCAAGGTATCGTCAGAAACTCACGAGTTAAAAGACTTAGACGGCACTGTCCTTCAAGGCACTTGAAATACTCGACATTTAAAACCTCATCCCGATCCCCTTGATATTAATGACGATTTAGATAATGAGGTTTGAACTTGGTTTTGTGTAGTGATTTTGGATTCTGGCTACGGATATTTTGTTTATTGTTTCTTTCGTAGTTCTTTTCGGCTTATCGGAAATTTTGGGAAAATTTCCTGGTGTGGTGGGGGAGGAGTTGTTACGGTTTAAAATAATTCGGTGACGATAATGTTAGCAACCCATCTTCCATGGAGATAATCCGGGAATTCTGTTTTTCAACTTGCCTGTGAAGGCTAAGTAACAAGCGTGTTGATACGAAACGCGTCGGTTTCATACCGAAAGACAATTGTTCTGAATCTTTTGTCGTGCTCAGATCTATCGGAAGGTGATTGAACAATTTGGATTTTTATTGACTTCAATTCCACGGACCTGTTCCGGATATTTGATAGATCGAGACTGTTG
The DNA here is from genome assembly GCA_035578165.1 of Stenolophus ochropezus. NCBI lineage: Eukaryota > Metazoa > Arthropoda > Insecta > Coleoptera > Carabidae > Stenolophus > Stenolophus ochropezus. The sequence continues at coordinate 221,580 of JAQOWZ010000087.1, forward strand.
GGATATAGTTACTGCGAGTTAAGCTCGGATTTTATACGGCATTAGCACGTGAACCACTCTACAGAACCGCACGCCATCAAAGGTGAGCCACATGGTTATTAATTCCTTTTTTTACTCCATGGTTATCATGAAACTAATAGATATCTTAAACTTATTTTGTAATGTTTGATCTTATTATTAAATTCGTAAAGTCTCTCTCTACACTACTCCAGTGGCGTGCCCAAGTCACAAGTTGTGAAGTTGGTTATTAACAACGTTCTTTCAGGTTCTTTTTGTTTCCTTCTTTATATCATATTCGTATTTCGTCCATTAAATACGTGAATATCTTATTCGGACACGTATACCAGTCATCGTTTTCCTCGATTCTGGGAACTTTCGACAATATTATCGCTGTTCGTATTCGAGAACATCTAGGACAGGCAGGAAATTCCGTTAGGATTTCGAGAGGTCTGAGACCGCCGTGCGAACCAGAACCGCCATCTTGTGCTGCGTCGTTGCCCACGCCATACATCACCGGAAGAGCCAGATAAGCCTTTTTCCCAATTTATTGTTTTCTTCATTTATTTATTTGCATCATTTTTACAAGTGATTTATTTAGTATTACCCTTGTTTATTGAATTTATTTATATTTCTAGTATTTTTGCAAGTGATTCTTTTTCACAGTTTATTTAGTATTTTCCATTGTTTATTGAATTTATCTATTTTGTTAGTATTTTTTTTTTGCAAGTGATTATTTTCACAGTTTATTTAGTATTATCCATTGTTTATTGAATTTATCTATTTTGTTAGAATTTTTGCAAGTGATTATTTTCGCAGTTTATTTAGAATTGCCCTTTGTTTGTTGAATTTATATATATATATATATATATATATATATATATATATACTCTTTTGTTTGAATTTTGAATTTTATTTTCAGTAATGTTTTTACTCTCAAAATTACAATAGTTGTTCAAAATGTCCTCCTTGAACTTGCATACAACATTCTAAACGTCTTTTCATTGATTGTCGGACACGTTCGAGTATTCCTGGTTTTAGTCTTATACTATTGAAACAGTCTATGACTGTTTGCCGCAAATTCTCTACGTTATTAATGGGCGTCGAATAAACTAAGCTCTTTAAATGAACCCAAAAATAAAAATCAAACGGATTCAAGTCTAGTGAATTTGGTAAATTATTTTCCAGATAATGTAGATACAATTTTCCCGTTAATCTGTTAGACAAAAAATAAAGTCCTATCAACTCATCTCCAACAATACAACATTAATAGAAAAGCTTCAAAACAATAACAAAATAATTTAATTACGGTGACAACAAATTTTGACAGTTGCTAAGGAAATGTGATTAAACAAATTACAAGTATTAACGTAACTATTGTAATTTTGACAGTAAAAAACATTACTAAAAATAAAAATCAAACAAAAGAGTGTTTTATTCCGAAATGGTTCGTTTCCGGACATGGGTATATTAGGATTATTTTCTTGTTTTGGGTTGATTAATACATTTTCCAAATTTGGCCCCCTATTTTTCGAACACCCTGTATATATATATATATATATATATATATATATATATATATATATATATATATATATATATATTTGGAGGTGTCGAATAAAGAATTAAAATTCACCACACTTGTAATTACTAAATGTTTTTCGACTCATCCTACCGACTGCGCCAATTATATTATCTTTATTGATAATTAATAAAAATATAACTTTATTCTGAGCATAGTTCATACATACATATGAAATATGAGAGAAAAGAACACTTGTTTCTCTGTACATTGACTTATATACTATTTTATTCTAATTGCTCTATCAGCTTTTTTTATGGAAAGTTTTCATGTTACTGAACTAAAGATGTTATGACTATGAACAATATTATTGTAAGATAGTATAAGGCACGTACATAATTTACTCAAGATAACTCTGTCCCCGATAAATGCCTACAAAACTTGTATTTTAATAAGAATGCTGATAATTGTAATTATGTAAACTTACTAAATCATAACGAAATAATCCCCATTCCTAATTCTAATATTGTGTATTTATAACTACCAATTAAGGAATTAATGAATATAGAATGTGACGATGAAATACAAGATAAAGAACTCTCTGGAATTTATTCTATAAGAAACTGTTCAATCAATAAACAAAAACTTCACAGAACTATTAATTACGACAAAATAATCAATTTGAAAATCGAAAACAGTAAACAAAAAGTAATATTTAATAAAACCTTGAATATAAGAAATTTAGAAACTATAAAGATTCCAATCAACAAATTACCCATTTAAAACAAATTCATAAAACAGAATCACATTCCGTATTCTACGATGTATTATTGTATTCACTATTTGTAATTGGTGCAATAATGATCATCATCAAGATTTATTAGGAAATTGCAACTAGAAAATTACTAGTAAAACAAAATTTTAACAAAAATCAAATTAACGAAACAATACCTATTGAAGAACCAACAGGTATTCTTTCGTCTTAACGGGGGAGGAATTATGTTAGATCCCAGCCCTTATTGCATCATACTTTAAGTAACTTTCCATTGCTGACCAAGCATATGGAATCGGGTGTCAACCCCATCCTGTAGACTTGTAAAACAAATCAGATTGTGTAGAGACACAGTAGAATAAAGATCTGTATAACTTAGCCTGTACTTTACCTTTTATTAATTTAATAAATCTTTTTAAAAACTTAAATCTACTGTCCGTTGATTTAGTTTAGATCCTAAAGCATAAATATAAATGTTTTAACAAAAATATCCATTTGAAGAATAGGTAAAATCTGACTTTATTTGTGTGAAAAATCATATAAACATGACTTTATTTTTGTAAAAAATCATATAAATATTTGCTTCCGCGCCCGAATTATATGATTCTTTATCATATTTTAGCTAAAAGAAAACATTGCAACAAGAAAGTTGCTATTTCAAGTGTAATAGGTTTTCTAGAATCCAGCCCACGTAGCTTACAATATACAACGTATTCATTAAAATGACACCCGAAAATTAAATGTTTATTATCTGATTGGTACAACGTTTTGGTCACTTTGCATATCCAATGCTTAAAACCATCCATAGTACAGATCCTAAAGCATGAATATGAATGTTTTACAAAAATATCCATTTCAAGAATAGGAAAATATGACTTTATTTTTGTAAAAAATTATATAAATATTTGCTTTTGCACCTGAATTTTATAATTCTTTGTCATATTTTAGCTAAAAGAAAACATTGCAACAAGAAAATTGCTATTTCAAGTGTGGTAGGTATTCTAATATCCAGCCCATGTAGCTTACAATAAACACCGTATTCATCAAGAATAGGTAAAACCTGACTTTATTTTTGTAAAAAATCATATAACTTTTTGTTTCCGCGCCCGAATTTTATATTTCTTCATCATTTTTTAGCTAAAAGAAAACATTGCAACAAGAAAATTGCTATTTCAAGTGTAGTAGGTATTCTAGAATCCAGCCCATGTAGCTTACAATATACAACGTATTCATCAAGAATAGGTAAAATCAGACTTTATTTTTGCAAAAATTCATATAAATAATTGCTTCCGCGCCAGAATTTTATAATCCATTGCAACAAGAAAATTGCTATTTCAAGTGTGGTAGGTATTCTAGAATCCAGCCCATGTAGCTTACAATATACAACGTATGCATTAAAATGACACCTGAAAATTGAATGTTTATTATCTGATTTGTACTACGTTTTTGTCACTTTAGCATGTCCAATGCTAAAAATATCCATAGTGTAGATCCTATAGCATGAATATGAATGTTTTAACAAAAATTTTCATTTTAAGAATAGGTAAAATCTGACTTAATTTTTGTAAAAAATGGAATAAATAATTGCTTCCGCGTCCGAATTTTATAATTCTTTATCATATTTTAGGTAAAAGAAAACATTGCAACAAGAAAATTGCTATTTCAAGTGTGGTCGGTATTCTAGAATCCAGCCCATGTAGCTTACAATATACAACGTATTCATCAAGAATAGGTAAAATCTGACATTATTTTTGTAAAAAATCATATAAATATTTACTTCCGCGCTCGAATTTTATAATTCTTCATCATATTTTAACTAAAAGAAAACCTTGTAACAAGAAAATGACTATTTCAAGTGTGGTGGGTATTCTAGAATCCATCTCATGTAGCTTACAATATACAAAGTATTCATCAAGAATAGGTAAAATAAGACTTTATTTTTGTAAAAAATCATATAAATATTTGCTTCCGCGCCCGAATTTTATAATTCTTCATCATATTTTAGCTAAAAGAAAACTTTGCTACAAGAAAATTGCTATTTCAAGTGTGGTAGGTATTCCAGAATCCAGCCAATGTAGATTACAAAAAACGACGTATTAATCAAGAAAAGGTAAAATCTGACTTTATTTTAAAAAAAATCATATAAATATTTGTTTCCGCTTCCGAATGTTATAATTCTTCAATATAATTTAGCTACAAGAAAACATTGCAACAAGAAAATTCCTATTTCAAGTATGGTAGGTATTTTAGAATCCAGCCCATGTAGCTTACAATATACAACGTACTCATCAAGAATAGGTAAAATCTAACTTTATTATTGTCAAAAATCATATAAATATTTGCTTCCGCGGCCGAATTTTATAATTTTTCATCACATTTTAGCTGAAAGAAAACATTGCAACAAGAAAATTTATATTTCTAGTATGGTAGGTATTCTAGAATCCAGCCCATATAGCTTACAATATACAACGTATTCATTAAAATGACACCCGAAAATTTAATGTTTATTATGTGATTGGTACCATGTTTTGGTCACTTTTGCATGTCTAATCCTTAAAACCATTTATAGTATAGAATTTTTGTTAGATCCCATCCCTTATTGCATCATACTTTAAGTAACTTTTCATTGCTGACCAAGCATATGGAATCGGGTGTCAACCCCATGCTGTAGACTTGTAAAACAAATCAGATTGTGTAGAGACACAGTAGAATAAAGATCTGTATAACTTAGCCTGTACTTTACCTTTTATTAATTTAATAAATCTTTTTAAAAACCTAAATCTACGGTTCGTTGATTTAATTGGCGCAGTCGCTATAGGATGCTCAAAAGGCTTTAACTCCGAAGTTTTTCAAATTTGAGATCCCAATTCATTAAAGAGTTATAGTCGTCACTGTCAAGTGTTTAACGTGCATCAAAGAATCTACACGTTCCCAGAGTGTTCAAGAAGTCCGAAATCTCACGACATCAATTTGGTGAGATCAATTCGTTTACGATTTCACACCTCGAAAAGTGGAACCAGAATTCAAAGTACATCAGGCTATCAGATCCTCTACCCAACCTCCGGCGAAGACAGGCAAATCATATCGTCGTCAATCCCGAGACCGTCTCCAGGAGCAGAACGCCCACAGACCACGTCTCAACACCCACCTGAGCGGTCATCAGGACCCATCCAATCTACGTCCAGAGGACCATGAAGTTGGGCATCATAAATCTTGCTATAATCTTGTAAGTTAGAATTTTATTACTCACCACATAACCTTGCAACATCAAATATTAAGTTTTGTATCCAATCAAATCACGTAATTCTAATTACCTACTAATCTAGATATATAATTTTTTTAAGAATAGCATAATATTTGTAAGCCATGTCGAACCCAAATCCAATCCTTCCAGCCACAATAACACCACATCCTAAAATTCCTACCGAGATCAAAGATCTAATAGATATCATCCCAGAATACGATGGGAGTACCGGAACATTACCACATTTCATCACTATCTGCGATGAAATCCTAGGTATTATCGAAAACCAAACAGTTGTCAAAAGAATAATATGACATACAATCAGAAAAAAAATTATAAGAGACGCGAACACAAAAATTGCTACAAAAACTTACACGGATTGGAAAAGTTTAAGATCCCTACTAGTAGAAGAATACGGAAATAAAAGAAATGAAATTCATTTCTTAACTGAATTATCACATCTTGAACAAAAAACTAATAAGGATATTTTCACATATTTTGAGAAATACGAACATATCTTTAACAGAATGATGAGTTTATTAAAATTAAATTTTGGCGTTGGTTTTGAAAATTTAAGTATATTCATGTCAAGTTATGCATCTCATAATTTTATAATAAATTGTAAGGAACCTTACAGAAGCCAGTTAGCGGCCAGAAACCCTAGAACATAAACAGATGTTCAAAATTTAATAAAGAATGATTTTCAATATTTACATACAAATATGAACAAGCAAACTCCACCCAAACCAAAAGTAAATGTTCCAACCCCTCAATATAAAACTTATACCCACAATCCTAATCAACATCGATCTCCAATGCATAAACATCCATATTCAAACAACTTTCCTAGCCAACCCATTCAAGTCAGACCTAAACAAAACTACCCTCAACCCATGTCTATAAGTAAAAATTCATTCCGACCTCAATTAAAAAGACAACGCGAAGACATGAACTTATTAGATAAACCCTCCGGATCAAACGACGAAACAGAAACCGAATTTCAAGAAAATTCAGACGACATTGTAATCCTCGAAAACTTTGATGAATTAGAACAAGGTAACGAAAATTTTCTCATAGAGCCTGTAGAAAATAAAAAATTAAAATGCTTTATCTATGAATTCTATAAAGACTTTAACATCGTTATAGACAATTCCGGTCTAAAATTATTAAATGCAAAAATAGATTACTCTAACGAATCAATAAGACTGCAAAATAAACATAAATTTAATTTTAACTATTTCTAAAAGAATAAATTAGAATTACATTCACGAAATCTCCGATAAACTAAATCTGAGAACCGATCACCTTAACGATATTGAAAAAAATGAAATAAACAAACTAATAAAAGAATTCGAAGACCTAACCATAACCGATAATCAAAATTTGACATTTACGAACAAAATAAAACATAAAATTAACACAACTGACGAGACTCCCCTATATCAAAGTTCTTACAAATACCCGTTCATCTACAAAGACGAAGTAAATTCCCAAATTAATCAATTATTAGACCAAAATATTATAAGACATTCATATTCGCCATGGAGTAGTCCAATATGGGTTGTACCCAAAAACAGGATGCTTCTGGTAAGCAAAAATTTCGCGTAGTTATCGATTATCGAAAACCTAACGCCAAAACAGTCGATGACAAGTTTCCAATTCCCGGTATTACCGAAATATTGAACAAATTGGGAAAATCTACTTATTTTACGACAATCGACCTGAAAAGCGGGTTCCATCAAATTGAGATGGATTAAAATTCAATTGAAAAAACTGCTTTTTCTACAGACCAGGGTCATTTCGAATTTCTCAGAATGCCCTTCGGCTTGAAAAATGCCCCGACTACCTTTCAAAGCCTTATGGACTTTGTACTTAAAGATCTTGTGAATAAAATCTGCTTCGTATATCTAGACGATATCATAATCTTAGGAACATCGTTACAAGAGCATGTGAACAACATTAAACTTGTTTCCCAGAGATTACGCGAAGCAAATGTCAAGTTACAAGTTGATAAAAGCGAATTCCTTCGAAAAGAAGTCGCTTATCTCAGTCACCTAATTACAACTGAAGGTATTCGACCAAATCCCGACAAAATAGAAATTATTAAAAATTTTACCATCCCAAAAACACAAAAAGAAATAAAACAATTTTTAGGCCTACTCGGATATTACCGCCGTTTTATTGACGACTTTGCTAAATTAACTAAACCTTTTACTAAATGTCTTAAGAAAAACGCGAAAATAAATTTAGACGATAAAGAATATATTCAATGCTGCGAAAAATGCAAATTATTACTTTGAAATTCCCCTATACTTCAATATCCCGATTTTTCCGAACCATTTCGATTAACTACGGATGCTTTAGACTATGCAATAGGAGCGGTACTCTCTCAAAAAATCGAGGGAAAAGACCTACCTATAGCATATGCTAGTAGGACGCTCAACGAACACGAAATCAATTACGCTACTATTGGAAAAGAAATGCTGGCTATCATCTGGGCAGTTAAACATTTTCATCCATATTTATATGGAAAGAAATTTCATATAATAACAGACCACAAACCATTGACTTGGCTCAATAGTCTGAAAGAACCTAATCAAAAAATTATAAGATGGAAATCAAAATTATCGTAATATAATTACGAAGTAGAATATAAACAAGGCAAGGAAAATTATGTCGCGGACTATCTATCTAGAATCCCAAAATCATTCAAAATAAATTATAAAAATTCTGACATCTTTAATCACACTGAACCCATAGTACACTGTATATCTCAAGACTTTAAAATGAGCCAAGGCTTCGCCAAACAAATTAATGAAAGGTTTCAAACAACTAATAATTTAGAAAAAGTTAGTATAAAAAAGGATATAGCTATTCAAATGTCTCCTAGATTGGTAATTCGTTTAATCACTAAAAGGAAGTATTACGATGAACTAACACTTGAGAATATACAAAACTGTTTAAAACAATTAAGAGATTACTTGATACAAAACAAAATTAATTCTATTAATATGCCAAAAATCGCATCAGGATTAGATAACCAAAATTGGAGTAATACAGAAAAACTACTAAAAGAAACATTTAAAAATACAAACATTCAAATAAACGTATTCATTTTAAAAAATGTTGAACACTATACTACTTCTGTTATCGTGGAAAAGGACACCGACAGTTACACACACACTCAACACTCAGATGACGAATCACCGATTAACGGACTATCTTATATAGACGACCCTATAAATTTCGGCAAAAACCAAATAGTATTTAAAGAAACAAATTCAAAAAGCACATTAGAGATAAAAAAAATTATTTGGACATGATAAACAAATAATGTACATGTATATTAACAAAATAAATTCTCGGGACACATTACTAAAATTTATTAAAGAATATCTCGCTCCCGGTATAAAATATCACTGTATAGTACCAGAAGATCAATGTTAAATAGTATCCTGAAAGTATACTTCTAGCCTGGTACATACCAATTAATATGTTGCAAAGCCCAACTAAATGACGTTGAATCACACGATGAACAACAAGAACTAATCCAAAATTATCATAATGGCAAAACAAACCATCGTGGCATAGTAGAGACTTATAAATAACTTAAAAATAATTACTATTGGCCAAATATGCTACTAGCTGTTTCAAAATTTATAAACAATTGTGAGACTTGTCAAGAAAATAAATACGAAAGAAACCCACTCATAAACCCCCTTCATTAAAACACCAACCGCCTCAAAACCACTAGAGATTATTCATCATCGATATACTCTCCCTAAAGAAACACAAATTTTTGACATTTTTTGATAGCTTCTCTAAACATGCTCAAATTTATCATCTACCTGAAACAAACACAATTACTGTAGTTTAAAAATTAATTAAATACTTCTCAATATTCGAACATCCTAAATTAATAATCTCGGACAATGGATTGCAATTTAACAATCAACTAATTTTAAATTTCCTATCCTCTAAAAACATTCGCATATATCTAATAAACGTAAACAATTCAAAGAGCAACGGCAATATTGAAAGATTCCATTCGACTATTGTGGAATATATGCGAATCTTAGAACAAAATAAAGATTTCAAAGATTTAAACATCAGCAGCAAAACTCGATATGTCTTACAAGCTTACAACCAAACCAACCACTCAGTAACTAGAAGAACCCCGAACGAAATTCTTTTTGGCCATTTCAACGAATCACAAGAAGAAACTTCCCCTGAAATAATAACAGACAATTACATACAAACACACAAAAACATAATGAACAAAATCTACAATGAAACTAAAATCCTATTAGACAAAAACAAAACAAAATACGCAATTTCACAAGTGGACACATGTAAATTGCCCGAAAAAGCTTACGAAAAACAAACAAAACGCAACTCGGGTAAAATAGAAAAACCTCGCTATAAACAACAAAAAGTTCAAATTTACAATAAAGACAGAGCCCAAATTATTACAGATAAAAATAAAAAAATAAAAGTTGATAATCTAAAACCATATCGTAAATTTACAGAGCCATACGATCCTGCATTGCCGTCAACATCCGGGACGAAAGAGAAAATCCCCGGAATAAACATCCTAAAATTAGGTGACGCCCTCATATCTAATAATAATAAGTTTATTTATATAAACCTTAAACTTAACAAAATTAAAGAAGCCTATAATAATCTGACCCTACATTATAATAAAATTAAACTAGAAATTAATAATAAATATAGTAGCAGTAATTACGTAGTAGAAATAAATAATAATCTTGTAATATTAGAAAACTTCTTAGATATAGTTAATAATAAAATACAGGTCTTATTTCATGATAATGATAAAGTAAAACGAGGAATAGCAAACTAACTAGGTTTTATTATTAAAACAATAACAGGTAATTTAGATTCTTCTGACCAAGAAAAGTACGACAACGCTTTAAAATTAATAAACGAAAATGAAAATATTCTAAACGAAAACATAAATCAAGCAATTATTTCTAACCAAAATATTTCCAAATACTTCAATAAACAAGTCGACAAAATCAATAAAAATAACAAACTAATACAAGATAAAATTAATAACTTAGAAGATAGCATTGGCAAAATCATAGACGTAATGGGAGATAAACTCTACATCGAGAACATTATCACACAATTAATGCTATATATATATATATATATATATATATATATATATATATATATATATATATAGTCAGTCATCCTTCTACCCTCAGGTGTAGGATGTATACATTTTCACTTAATCTTAATTTAATTTACATAATTTAATGTCCAGTAATTTCACATGTGCACTAATTTTGCCCATTGTTTCTTGTCCCTTGCGATTCTTCTTGCTTCTTGCATCGGGATAATTATTTCTCCCTTGCCTTTCTTTTTCGTTTCTGTTATTCCTAATATATCTAAATTTAATTTATTAAATTAATCGTAAAGTTCATGTTCTTTCCCATTCATACTTCTAACATTCCACGTTGCTAGTTTCCAAATACTTTTCTTTTTGTGAGTATTCATGTCGGTCGTCGCCTGTATATCAGTCCTAGATTTTTTATTCCCATTTATGTTCTTGAGTTTTTTGGATCGTGATTCGGTTCTGTCTCTGTTATTGTTTTTTCCAATTTATTAGTATTCTCATTCCATACATATTTTTCTCCGTCTATAATTAATGTTTACGTCTGCAAAATTTAATAAGCATCAGGAATGAAGTCGAAACAACTTTCGCGTTCTGTGAAACAAATACACTGTATTTTGGAATATTATCTAGAGAAGATATAAAATCAGAAATTTCTAAATTGTTAGCAAATGACCTTAAAAACTTCATATTAAATAATTGGAAAAATCAACAATTAATTAAAGTTTACTGTAAATATGAAAAATTCAAATTAGAATTGATAATAGACGTTCATATTCCTTTGTTGCAAACAGAACTCCTGCAAATCACCCCTATACCCACACAATACATTTGTAACACTCAATGTAAAACAAGGATACTACTCCAACTCCAATACACAGATCAACCACTTGAATAAATGTACTCTTGTAGAAAAGAAACGTTATATTTGTACTAATTATATTATCTTTATTGATAATTAATAAAAATATAACTTTATTCTGAGCAGAGCTCATACGTACATATGAAATATGAGAGAAAAGAACACTTGTTTCTCTGTACATTGACTTATATACTATCCTATATACTAAACGATTAGATTCACTATATATCTATCTATAGATTCATCACGAGCATCGAGTAACTTTTGTAATCGCCTACAGCCTTATTTTTACTATTAGTAGTTTTCGTGTAAAAAATTAAAACTTTGCACAAATGCTGCCTTGAAACAATGGATCCCAGAGACCATGTCTAACTTTAAGAAGAATCACGCCGTCATCCGTCACTTTTGACAATCTGCCTATGAACTTTAAATGATTATATCTTTTAATAGAACATTGATATCAAAGATTTAAAAACAGTATCATAAATAATAGACTTGAGCAAATGTGTTACAACTAATTTAAGTTTAAAACATAACGTATTTAATTAATATAAATTTTGACGTTTCCAATGTCAAAAGTCAATGTTGCCAAATGTGTGATGAAGTAACTAAATTAAAACCAAATATTCCTAAACTAACTTCACTGAAGACGGTGGCAGTTGTATTAGGGTTGACAATAATAATTTATAAATTTGACAATTAACTACTAATTTTTTATACAAACAGTGTTGCCAAATTATAAAGTAACTAAATAAAAATCAAATATTTGATATCAAAAGTAAGAAAACCATAAGAGCCGGTTTTGAAATGACAAAAAAAATGTATTATGTCGATCTGCATTTGTTTTCCGTAAAAAGCTGTTAGAAGTAGGTCGTCCTTGGGTTTTAAGGAAACGACACAATACGGACTGGCGTGCACGAATGACAAAAATGTTCTGTGTAGATTAGAATTTGTTTTTTGCATAATGTTGTCAGAAAAATGTCGTGTTTGGGTATTTTCAAATTACAAAAGTCAATGTTGCCAAATGTTTAATAAAGTAACTAAACAAAGAACAAATATTCCCAAATGAAAGGTTACTGAAGACAGTGAATGTTATATTAGGCTAGGTCACGATGAGGGCTGGCGTGCAGAATTGACAAAAAAGTTCCATGTCGATCGGCTTTTGTTTTATGCAAAAAGTTGTCAGAAGTATGTCGCGTTTGGTATCAAATGAAAGGTCTCGGAGAGGACTAGCGTGCAGAATTGACAAAAATGTGCTATGTCGATCGGTATTTGTTTTTTGCAAAAAGTTGTCAGAAGTGTGTGGTGTTTGGTATCAAATGAAAGGTTTCAATGAAGGCTGGTGTGCAGAATTAACGAAAATGGTCAATGTCCATCGGCTTTTGTTTTTTGCAAAACGTTGTCACAAGTATATAGTGTTTGGTATCAAATGAAAAGTCTCGGTGTGGGCTAGCGTGTAGATATAAAAATGTTTCATGTCGATCGAGTTTTGTTTTATGCAGAAAGTTGTCAGAAGTATGTCGTCTTTGGTATCAAATGAAAGGTCTCGGTGAGAGTTGGGGTACATAAATTACAAAAATGTTTCATGTCGACCGGCTTTTGTTTTTTGCAAAAATTTCTCAAAAGTATGTCGAGTTTGGTCTCTAATAAAAGGTCTCGTTGAGGGCTAGCGTGCAGAATTGACAAAAATGTTCCATTCCGATCAGCTTTTGTTTTCTGCTAAAAGTTCTCAAAGGTATGTCGAGTTTGGTCCCAAATGAAAGGTCTCGTTGAGGGCTAGCGTGCAAAATTGACAAAAATGTTCCATGTCGATCGGCTTTTGTTTTATGCAAAAAGTTGTCAGAAGTATGTCGTGTTTGGTATCAAATGAAAGGTCTCGGAGAGGGCTAGCGTGCAGAATTGACAAAAAATGTCAATATCGATCGGCTTTTGTTTTTTGCAAAAGGTTGTCACAAGTAAATAGTGTTTGGTATCAAATGAAAAGTCTTGATGTAGGCTAGCGTGCAGATATGATAAAAATGTTTCTCGTCGATCGACTTTTGTTTTATGTAGAAAGTTGTCAGAAGTATATCGTGTTTGGTATCAAATGAAAGGTCTCGGTGTGGGCTGGGGTACATAAATGACAAAAATGATTCATGCCGACCGGCTTTTGTTTTTTGCAAAAAATTGTTGGAAGTATATCGTGATTGCAATCTAATGAAAGGTCCTGGAGAGGCCTGAAGTGCAAATATGAAATAATTGTTTCATGTCGATCGGCATTTGTTTTTTGCACTGACAGCGGAGCTCTAGGGAATGCTCGGCGTAGCCGAGAATTCGCTAGTCCTATATACTAAAAGGCATGTGTCCTAATCTATATTTATTTTCATCATGACGATCGCCAAATTTTCGGACAAACCTACAGCCTTAAACATTTATGAAATTGTTATGTATAATAATATCAAGTTGTAGAGAATGATGCGTAGGTGTGCCTTTTTGATGTTTCATATTTTTACGTCGAGCAGTTATTGCGTAAATTAATAAAAACCACACATTTTTTTTATTTTGAAACAAAAAATTCTAGAAGGATCCTACAATCAGTCTATGAACTTTAAAGGATTGTATTTTCAAACAGAACATTGATATTAAAGAAGTGAATACAGTATCATGATTAATAATCTTGAGCAAAGGTTTTACAACTAATTTAAGTTTAAAACAAAACGTATTTAATTAATATAAATTTTGACGTTTCCAATGTCAAAAGTCAATGTTGCCAAATGTATGATGAAGTAACTAAATTAAACCCAAATATTCCTAAACTAACTTCACTGAAGACGGTGGCAGTTGTATTAGGGTTGACAATATTAATTTATAAATTTAAAAATTAACTACTACTACAAACAGTGTTGCTATATTATAAAGTAACTAGATAAAAATCAAATATTTCTAAATAAAATAAATTGAATACTTTGCCGTGTTAGTTATTAAAGGAAAGAAGACCATAAGTGCCAGTTTTAAAATGACAAAAAAAATGTGTCATGTCGATCTGCATTTGTTTTTCGTAAAAAGTTGTTGAAAGTAGGTTGTCCTTGGGTTTTAAGGAAACGACACAATACGGACTGGTGTGCACGAATGACAAAAATGTTCTACGTAGATTAGAATTTGTTTTTTGCAAAATGTTGTAAGAAAAATGTCTTGTTTGAGTATTTTCGAATTACATAAGTCAATATTGCCAAATGTTTAATAATGTTATATTAGGCTAGGTCACGATGAGGGCTAGCGTGCAAAATTAACAAAAATGTTCTATATCGAATGGCTTTTGTTTTTTGGAAAAAGTTGTGAGAAGTATGTGGTGTTTGGTATCAAATGAAAAGGCTCGATAAGGGCTGGCGTGCAGTATTAACAAAAAGGGTCAATGTTGACCGGCTTTTGTTTTTTACAACAATATCTCAAAGGTATGTCGAGTTTGGCCTCAAATGAAAGGTCTCGTTGAGGGCTAACGTGCAGATTTGACAAAAATGTTCCATGACGATCGGCTTTTGTTTTATGTAAAAATTTGTCAGAAGTATGTCGTGTTTGGTATCAAATGAAAGGTCTCGGAGAGGTCTAGCGAGCAGAATTGACAAAAGTGTGGTAAGTCGATCGGTATTTGTTTTTTGCAGAAGGTTGTCACATGTATATAGTGTTTGGTATCAAATGAAAAGTCTCGGTGTGGGCTAGCGTGTAAATATGATAAAAATGTTTCATGTCGATCGACTTTTCTTTTATGCAGAAAGTTGACTGAAGTATGTCGTGTATGGTCTCAAATGAAAAGTCTGGGTAGGAATTAGGTATATCTTGTTTGCAATCTAATGAAAGGTCTCGGTGAGGCCTGATGTGAAACTATAAAATAATTGTTTCATGTCGATCGGCATTTGTTTTTTGTACTGACAGCAGTGCTCTAGGGAATGTTCGGCGTAGTCGAGATTTCGCTAGTATTTTAGCTAAAAGAAAACATTACAACAAGAAAATTGCTATTTCAAGTGTGGTAGATATTCTAGAATCCAACCCATGTAGCTTACAATATACGACGTATTCATCAAATATAGGTAAAATCTGACTTTATTATTGTAAAAAATCATATAAATATTTGCTTCTGCGCCAGAATTTTATAATTCTTTAACATATTTTAGCTAAAAGAAAACAATGCAACAACAAAATTGCTATTTCAAGTGTGTTAGGTATTCTAGAATCCAGCCCATGTAGCTTACAAAATACAACGTATTCATTAAAATGACACCCGAAAATTAAATCTTTATTATCTGATTAGTACCACGTTTAGGACACTTTTGCATGTCCAATGCTTAAAACCATTCATAGTATAGATCCTAAACCATGATTATGAATGTTTTAACAAAAATATCCATTTCAAGAATAGGGAAAATCTTACTTTATTTTGTAAAAAATCATGTAAATATTTGCTTGCGCGACCGAATTTTATAATTTTTCATCATATTTTAGTTAAAAGAAAACATTGCAACAAGTAAAATGCTATTTCAAGTGTGGTAGTTATTCTAGAATCCAGTGCATGCAGCTTACAATATACGACGTATTCATCAAAAATAAATAAAATCTGACTTTTTTTTTGTAAAAATTCATATAAATATTTGCTTCCGCGCACGAATTTTATAATTCTTCATCATATTATAGCTAAAAGAAAACATTGCAACAAGAAAATGGCTATTTCAAATGTGGTAGGTATTCTAGAATCCAGCCCTTGTAGCTTACAATATACAACGTATTCATCAAGAAAAGGTAATATCTGACTTTATTTTTGTAAAAAAACATATAATTATTCGCTTCCGCGCCCGAATTTTATAATTCTTCAACATATTGTAGCTAAAAGAAAACATTGCAACAACAAAATTGCTATTTCAAGTGTGGTCGGTATTCTAGAATTCAGCCCATGTAGCTTACAATATACAACGTATTCATTAAAATGACACCCGAAAATTAAATGTTTATTATCTGATTGGTACTACGTTTTAGTCACTTTTGCATGTCCAATGCTTAAAACCATCCAATAGTATAGATCCTAAAGCATGAATATGAATGTTTTAACAAAAATATCCATTTCAAGAATAGGTAAAATCTAAATATATTTTTGTAAAAAATCATATAAATATTTGCTTCCGCGTCCGAATTCTATAATTCTTCATCATATTTTAGGTAAAAGAAAACATTGCAACAAGAAAATTGCTATTTCAAGTGTGGTAGGTATTCTAGAATCCAGCCCATGTAGCTTACAAGATACAACGTATTCATCAAAAATAGGTAAAATCTGAGTTTATTTTTGTAAAAAATCATATAAATATTTGCTTCCGCGCCCGAATTTTATAATTCTTCATCATATTTTAGCTAAAAGATAGCATTGCAATAAGAAAATTGCTATTTTATGTTTGGTAGGTATTCTAGAATTCAGCCCAGGTTTCTTACAATATACAACGTATTAATCAAGAATATGTAAAATCTGACATTATTTTTGTAAAAAATCATATAAATATTTGCTTCTGCGCCCTAATTTTATAATTCTTCATCATATTTTAGCTAAAGGAAAACATTGCAACAAGAAAATTTCTATTTTAAGTGTGGTAGGTATTTTTTTGTAAAAATTCATATAAATATTTGCTTCCGCGCACGAATTTTATAATTTTTCATCATATTATAGCTAAAAGAAAACATTACAACAAGAAAATGGCTATTTCAAATGTGGTAGGTATTCTAGAATCCAGCCCTTGTAGCTTACAATATACAACGTATTCATCAAGAAAAGGTAATATCTGACTTTATTTTTGTAAAAAAACATATAATTATTTGCTTCCGCGCCCGAATTTTATAATTCTTCAACATATTGTAGCTAAAAGAAAACATTGCAACAACAAAATTGCTATTTCAAGTGTGGTCGGTATTCTAGAATTCAGCCCATGTAGCTTACAATATACAACGTATTCATTAAAATGACACCCGATAATTAAATGTTTATTATCTGATTGGTACCACGTTTTAGTCACTTTTGCATGTCCAATGCTTAAAACCATCCATTAGTATAGATCCTAAAGCATGAATATGAATGTTTTAACAAAAATATCCATTTCAAGAATAGGTAAAATCTAAATTTATTTTTGTAAAAAATCATATAAATATTTGCTTCCGCGTCCGAATTCTATAATTCTTCATCATATTTTAGGTAAAAGAAAACATTGCAACAAGAAAATTGCTATTTCAAGTGTGGTAGGTATTCTAGAATCCAGCCCATGTAGCTTACAAGATACAACGTATTCATCAAAAATAGGTAAAATCTGAGTTTATTTTTGTAAAAAATCATATAAATATTTGCTTCCGCGCCCGAATTTTATAATTCTTCATCATATTTTAGCTAAAAGATAGCATTGCAATAAGAAAATTGCTATTTCATGTTTGGTAGGTATTCTAGAATTCAGCCCAGGTTTCTTACAATATACAACGTATTAATCAAGAATATGTAAAATCTGACATTATTTTTGAAAAAAATCATATAAATATTTGCTTCTGCGCCCTAATTTTATAATTCTTCATCATATTTTAGCTAAAGGAAAACATTGCAACAAGAAAATTTCTATTTTAAGTGTGGTAGGTATTTTTTTGTAAAAATTCATATAAATATTTGCTTCCGCGCACGAATTTTATAATTTTTTATCATATTATAGCTAAAAGAAAACATTGCAACAAGAAAATGGCTATTTCAAATGTGGTAGGTATTCTAGAATCCAGCCCTTGTAGCTTACAATATACAACGTATTCATCAAGAAAAGGTAATATCTGACTTTATTTTTGTAAAAAAACATGTAATTATTTGCTTCCGCGCCCGAATTTTATAATTCTTCAACATATTGTAGCTAAAAGAAAACATTGCAACAACAAAATTGCTATTTCAAGTGTGGTCGGTATTCTAGAATTCAGCCCATGTAGCTTACAATATACAACGTATTCATTAAAATGACACCCGAAAATTAAATGTTTATTATCTGATTGGTACCACGTTTTAGTCACTTTTGCATGTCCAATGCTTAAAACCATCCATTAGTATAGATCCTAAAGCATGAATATGAATGTTTTAACAAAAATATCCATTTCAAGAATAGGTAAAATCTAAATTTATTTTTGTAAAAAATCATATAAATATTTGCTTCCGCGTCCGAATTCTATAATTCTTCATCATATTTTAGGTAAAAGAAAACATTGCAACAAGAAATTTGCTATTTCAAGTGTGGTAGGTATTCTAGAATCCAGCCCATGTAGCTTACAAGATACAACGTATTCATCAAAAATAGGTAAAATCTGACTTTATTTTTGTAAAAAATCATATAAATATTTGCTTCCGCGCCCGAATTTTATAATTCTTCATCATATTTTAGCTAAAAGATAGCATTGCAACAAGAAAATTGCTATTTCAAGTTTGGTAGGTATTCTAGAATTCAGCCCAGGTTTCTTACAATATACAACGTATTCATCAAGAATATGTAAAATCTGACATTATTTTTGTAAAAAATCATATAAATATTTGCTTCTGCGCCCTAATTTTATAATTCTTCATCATATTTTAGCTAAAGGAAAACATTGCAACAAGAAAATTTCTATTTTAAGTGTGGTAGGTTTTCTAGAATCTACCCCATGTAGCTTACAATATACTACGTATTCATCAAGAATAGGTAAAATCTGACTTTATTTTTGTAAAAAATCATATAAATATTTGCTTCCGCGTCCGAATTCTATAATTCTTTATCATATTTTAGCTTAAATTAAACATAGCAAGAAGAAAATTGCTATTTCAAGTGTGGTGGTTATTTTAGAATTCAGCTCATGTAGCTTACAATATACAGCGTATTCATTAAAATAACACCCGAAAATTAAATGTTTATTATCTGATTGGTACGACGCTTTGGTCACTTTTGCACGTCCAATGCTTAAAACCATCCATAGTATAGATCCTAAAGCATGAATATGAATGTTTTAACAAAAATATTCATTTCAAGAATAGGTACAATATGACTTTATTTTTGTAAAAATTATTATAAATATTTGCTTCCGCGCCCGAATTTTATAATTCTTCATCATATTTTAGCTAAAAGAAAACATTGCAACAAGAAAATTGCTATTTCAAGTGTGGTAGGTAATCTAGAATTCAGCCCAGGTTTCTTACAATATACAACGTATTCATCAAGAATATATAAAATCTGACATTATTTTTGTAAAAAATCATATAAATATTTGCTTACACGCCCTAATTTCATAATTCTTCATCATATTTTAGCTAGAAAAACATTGCAACAAGAAAATTGCTATTTCAAGTGTAGTAGGTATTCTAGAATCCAGCTCATGTAGCTTACAATATACAACGTATTTATCAAGAATAGGTAAAATCTGACTTTATTTTTGTAAAAAATCATATAAATATTGGCTTCCGCGCCCGAATTCTATAATTCTTCATCATATTTGAGCTAAAAGATAACATTGCAACAAGAAAATTGGTATTTCAAATGTGGTAGGTATTCTAGAATCCAGCCCAGGTAGCTTACAAAATACAACGTATTCATTAAGAATAGGTAAAAGCTGACTTTATTTTTGTAATAAAACATATAATTATTTGCTTCCGCGCCCGAATTTTATAATTCTTCAACATATTTTAGCTAAAAGAAAACATTGCAACAACAAAATTGCTATTTCAAGTGTTGTCGGTATTCCAGAATCCAGCCGATGTAGCTTACAATATACAACGTATTCATTAAAATGACACTTGAAAATTGAATGTTTATTATCTGATTGGTACCACGTTTTGGTCACTTTTGCATGTCCTATGCTTAAAACCATCCATACTATAGATCCTGAAGCATAAATATGAATGTTTTACAAAAATATTGTGACGGAAGGATAAAAAATTCAAAAATAAATTATATGTCACACACTTACCTCGGCAGCTCAGATTTGGTAGTGGTAGTGCTGGGCCGTAAGTTTGTGTGGGATAGGAGGTAGTGATAGGAGTAAAATGGGCGCCAGTTATGTCGAAATGAAAAATAGTGGACATAACACACTATGAAGGTTAGAATTTTATTTTTATTGTCGCGTATAATTAAAGAAACAATTAAATTGCCTTTACAAAAAAATGTACTTATCTTTGTTTTTGTTGGGGATAACAATTTTGTTGGGCCCTGGAATTGGCCTTACGGGTACTCGGACTGGAGAGCAAGCTGAAGATGGCCGGGTAGTATTGGGGTAGTGGCAAGCATCAGCTATGTGACTCTCAACGTCGTTACTGCCCCGCAGGAAGCAGTAGCCGTGTGTTTTGATTGTGGACAGTGCCGTTGTGTACAGTGTAGGCGTGGATGTTAGTGGCTGCAGCCGTTGAGTGTCTTTTGGTAGGCTCGTGTAGTGACGGCAACTCTGCGGCTCTGTCGCGGTGTTTAGTGTAGTGTGTGGTGTAGTACCCTGGCCAAATTTCAGTCTCCGAACCCAAATATCCCGTGACCAAACCAGGACCAGGTGGACTAAATAACTTAAAAAAATTTAGGCAACAAATTGTACTGCAGATAATTATAAAATAAATTTGCAACAATGGTTCGTTGATAAACGCAATTATTACATTAATATTAACGCTAATAAAGAATAAAGATTTAGTACTAAAAGAATAATAAAAAGATAGAATAAGGATAACAAGAAAGAAATGAAAATTGTTCGTTTTAAGCCGGAAACAAAAGTTTCAATGATAGAATTGAATGTAAGAATTTATTAGTTTTTCTGGCAATCGACTAAAGATAAATCAAACGGTAATAAAGCGATCTCCAAAAAATATAACGATAAGAAATAAATATTCAAAAATAAATTCTACAGTGACTATTAAATTAGCATAAGGCTAAGTCAAAATTCTATCAGATAGAGAGGCTAAACGAAATAAAATTTAAAAAAAACTACATGGAGAGAATCGAGACAAGAAATAAAGTAATCAAAAATATGAACTGGTACTCACACTGGGTGCTGAGAAGCATGTGGCTTCCGCCATTAATAAAGTAAAAAAATTGAAACGATAAAAAAAATATTATTATAACTCACCATAAAAAATAGTAAATTATATCAACAAACAACACTAGCTCGAAAATAAATGTATCAAACCGTGGATGACAAAAGATAATAAATTTTGAAACAAAATTTAGAAATTTCAAGAAACACACCTTATCAGCACCGAGTCTGAACCAAGTCTGCTCACCGTCTCACTTCGCACCGACCTTCAGCTTCAGCCGGAACTCGCCGCAAGAGATGTCGGGAATAATTTTTAGTAATAAGCATTTAAGTTTAAAATAAAAACCGCGAAACGATGTCGAAATCGTTTCACTGCCTCCCCTCCAAAAAAATGGAAAGGAAAACGGTTAGGTAAGGGAAGAGTCATCCGATAACTCAAGGGATGGTTCCAAGTCAGCAGGAACAGGTTTAAGGTCCTTTACATGGTAGATAGCGGCATCATTTCCATTCAGATCATGAAGATGATAAGCTAGTGAAGAGAGCTTTCGGAACACTAAGCTGGGAACATAACGAGGAGCAAGAGCCGAAGAGTAACAACGAGAGCCTACAGAGAGAACACGATTACGGCGATAGACAATGTCACCTTCGTTAAATTCGAGCTGTCGGCGATGCTTGTTGTAGTACTTTGCATTGCGTTCATAAGCTTTATGAATTCGGTCTTGAAAAGGTTGTAAAGAACTCAGACAGTTCCGCTAAGGAATGGGTATACTGAGCATGGTCATCAGAACAAATGTTATCAGGTAAGGTACGATAAAAGTTTCCTGACAGTGGTACATGCCTGCCGAAAGTTAAAAAAGAAGGGCGAAATCTGGTGACTTCGTGGACACTAGTTCGAATGGCCTGAGCTAGAGCCTGAAGGTTTTTTTCCCAAGCTCGGTGGTTGTTGTCAAGATAGGAACGAATAGCGGTCTTGATTACGCGATTGGTACGTTCTACGAAGTTAACCTGTGGGTGGAATTTAGCATTATACCATAATTTTGGTATTTCGTACTTTTTAATGAGGTCTGTAAATAATTTAGAAACAAATTGTGTGCCGTTATCACACATTATAATTTGAGGTACTCCAAATAAAAGAAAGACGTTCTCTTCTAAGAATTTACAAATTTTTGGCCGATTAGCTTCTCGCATTGGATGAACTAGGACAAATTTCGAAAACCAATCCGTGACTACAAAATATAACGGTTTCCAGCAGATGAGGGAGGTATAGGGCCGATAATATCTATGGAGATGGCCTGCCACGGAAATCGAATAACTTTTTCCCTACCCATAAGACCAGGTGGAGGTAATTGCGGAACCTTTTGCGCTAAACAAACTGGACAACGTTTAACATAACTAGCAATGAACTGGTGCATCTTTGGCCAATAATATTCGGCAGTAACTCGATGAAAAGTTTTAAAAATCCCCAAATGGGCAGCAGTGACGTCATCATGAGACCTTACAACAATTTCCTTCCGAAGCTCACGGGGAACAACTATTTTCCAAGAACTTAAATTAGAAGGTAAAGAATAAGGAGTGGTTATATTTTTGTACAAAATGTTATTAGTGACACGCCAGTCGGGATAATCGGTAGGATTTGACTTGACATTTTCGCGCATACGACAGTACCAATTGTCGCGGGTATTAGAGAAATTCTCGACCTTAACAATGGAAACCTCGAGAGGACATCTGGAGAGCGCATCAGGAAGCTCATGAAGTTTTCCTGGTCGATGGGTAATATTAAAATCAAACTGCTGAAGCTGAACAGACCAACGGGCAAGTTTACCATGAGGATCCTGCATTCGAAGTAACCATAAAAGAGAATAATGATCAGTGATGATTTCAAAATGAAGACCTTCAATGAAAGGACGAAATTTTAAAATACCAAAAACAACAGCTAAGCATTCTTTCTCGGTAACAGAGTAGTTCTTTTCGGCTTTGTTAAGTGTGCGGCTCGCAAAGGAAATAGGATGTTCCTCACCATCGTCACCTATTTGGGTGAGAACAGCACCAAGACCGTAAGTAGAAGCGTCGGTATAAATGGTAAAAGGTTTGATTGGCTGACGGTAATCGGGACTAGCTAAGGTAGGCGCAGAAATTAAAGATAATTTTAAGTTGCGAAAGGCCTCTTCAGCCTCGGGGGTCCAAGTGATGGGTGATTTCTTCGATTTTCCCTTTATTAAATCTGTAATAACGGCTGACATGGTGGCAAAGTTTGGAACGAATCTGCGGTACCAGGAAAACAAATCTAAAGCTCGACGTACTTCCGTTACCGTACTGGGTTTAGGAAGACTGGCTATGGCAGACACCTTGTCCGGATCCGTGCGTAACCCATGTTGATCAATCACGAATCCAAGATATATGAGAGAAGATAAACAAAATTCGCATTTAGCAACGTTTACAGTAAATCCAGCAGCTTTAAGGCGGTCCAAAACTTTATACAAAATGACGATATGTTCTTCAAAGATAGAAGTTACAATGATCAAGTCATCGAGATATACGAAGACATTCGGATCAAGTTCGGGACCAAATACTTCGTCCATGAGTCGCTGAAGAGTTTGGGGAGCATTACAAAGGCCGAATGGCATTCGAACAAATTCAAACAGACCTCTACCGGGCACAGAAAAAGCCGTTTTTTCTTTAGAATTAGCTGATAAAGGAATTTGCCAGAAGGCACTTTTTAAATCAATTGAAGATAAAAATTTAACATTTCCTAAGTTACTGAGAATATAATCGACTCGAGGTAAGGGGTAGCTATCTTTACGAGTAACCGAGTTTAGCTTGTGGCCATCAAAACATAGTCGATATTCGCCGGAATGTTTTTTAACCAAAAGAATGGGACTAGACCAAGGACTATTAGAAGGCTGAACTACACCAAGATTTAACATGTTGTCAAGCTCTTTGTTGACGTATTCAATCATTACAGGAGATAAGGGGTATTGACGTTGTTTAATAGGGGCGGGGTCGCCAATGTCAATAACATGTTGAACTTTAGAGGTGCAACCGAGTCCTACAGAACCAAGTTTTTCATAATCCGCTATAACAGCGTTCAGAATTGACTGCTGAGATAAAGATAAATTTTCCCGGCTGTGTACCGCAGAAATAGAAGAGATCTCGTGACGGGAAGACCACGAATCAGTAGAAAAATCTAAAGTAATTTCAAACGAACGGCAAAAATCTACGCCGAGAATAACGAAATGTCTTACAGAAGGCACTATAATAAAAGAAAAGTGTTTCTCAGTTTGACTGAAACTAACAGGAAGCAAAACTTCGCCTAAAATATGATGAGTTTTTCCATCAACAGTAGAAACGTTAATTACAGAACTAGGTTGAATTTTGACTTTAAGTTTTCTCAAAATTTCAAGACCACATCCACCTATTACCGAAATATTAGCACCAGAGTCAATAAGAGCGGTTAAGGGAACATCGTTTATTGAGATAGAGATAAAAGGTCTATCATCTAAACCGGATTTCTTAAAAACAGGGCAGACAGTACCAGAGGAAAAAAAATTAGATATTTTATTTAGCCAATGCGACCATTCTACTTGGTTGTTTTGGGGAGAGATGTTGCCAGCTCTTCGGGGGCGTTTTTCGCGTCGGCTGGCGAAGACGAGACGCCGTAGCCGTTTTTTGAACACTTCTGGCAAGTGAATTTTGTTACATTTTTTCGTCCACATGAAAAGCAAAAGCGCGTCCGTGGCTTTGGACATTTAGAATATTGATGGCCAATTGTATTGCAATTCCAACAAATAATACTGGACACAGAATTTTGAGTTAGATCTTGGCCTACCGTGGCGACAGCTAAACGGGAAGAATTTCTGTCAAACCGAAGACCTGATTTTGAAAATCCCGGAAATGAAAGGTCTGGCTCTAAGGTATAAGATGTACGAGTCGGAGGATTTTTGAACTGCGAGACTTGATGTTCTGTGTCTTCAAGTCGTTTACAAATTACAATTAACTCATTGAGAGTTGCAATGTCTTGTAGGGCATAAAATCTTTGAAAATGTGGCTGTAAGTTACGAATAACATATGAAATTCTAGTTTTTTCGTCAGGAAGTTGGTTAAGCCGTGAAAACATGTTCTCTATGATGGCTATAAATATTTCGACCTTTTCTGTAGGGGCTTGGGTACGAGTTCTAATTTCGTCCATAAGCGCAAGATCATAGTTAGCGGGAAGGAAAGTGTGACGTAATTTTGCAACAAGGTCCGACCATGAAATAACAGAATTTCGAATCATACGGTACCAAACAAGAGCGTGACCGGTAAATAAATCGCCCGCTTGATGAAATAATTGCTGATGAGTTACACCACGAGACTAGGCAGTATTTTCGATCATTTCGAGAAATTGATTAAGACCTGAATTTCCATCAAAGGTAATGTTCCATTTGCTAACAAGAACGTTATGTTCGCAAGCAATAGAACGAGACATCAAAGTAGTACTAGGGAGACGAGATAACGACAATGAACTAGAATTAGCTTGAGCGACAGATGTGGGAAGGACTTCACGTATAGTATGCGAGTTACTGAATTGTATAGCTCTCAACTTTTCTTCAAAACTCAAACAGCTTTCCTCAAAGGAACGAAGGACAAACGCAGGAGTATCTGGAAGATAAATACTGGTGTTTTAGGCGATTGGAGTTATAGGCAAATCATCAAAGTCAATCAAATTAATACCACGGTGAATATTTGTTAAATGAGATAATGATGAGAGGGCAGATTTCGCCGTACAGAGCATTCTCAATAAATCGCTTCTAAACTCAATCGGTAAACGAGAGATACGGAGATGCAAAGTTATTAAACGAGCATTTAATTCTATTTGAAACTGCTCCAAATTGTAAGTATTAGTACTATTAAAACTCAAGATCATACCTGACATCTCTTTTAGTTTGTCCAAACAGATCCGAGAATCGTGAGCGGGTTCAGAACAGCAAGCAGAACTTATCGTGATTTGTCCCAGGCTTTCCATTTCAAGTAGTCCTCTCAATAAATTAATATTGTCCTCGATTGTCCCAGACTAGTTACAGTTTCGAATTTGGAGTTCATAATTAATTTCGTCTGGTCTTAGATATTTGATTTGATCCACCGTTAATGACATGTTGAATACAAAAAAATAAATTAGTAATAAATTCAAAATACAAAAAAATAGAAGAAAGAAAAAAAAAAGTGGAAGAAAAGGAGAAGAGAAGTACGAACCAGCAATACCACACAGTTAGGCCCCACGTTGGGCGCCAAAAATTATTGTGTGACGGAACGATAAAAAATTCAAAAATAAATTATATGTTACACACTTACTTCGGCAGCTCAGATTTGATAGTGGTAGTGCTGGGCCGTAAGTTTGTGTGGGATAGGAGGTAGTGATAGGAGTAAAATGGGCGCCAGTTATGTCGAAATGAAAAATAGTGGACATAACAAACTATGAAGGTTAGAATTTTATTTTTATTGTCGCGTATAATTAAAGAAACAATTAAATTGCCTTTACAAAAAAATGTACTTATCTTTTTTTTTGTTGGGGATAACAATTTTGTTGGGCCCTGGAATTGGCCTTACGGGTACTCGGACTGAGGAGCAAGCTGAAGATGGCCGGGTAGTATTGGGGTAGTGGCAAGCACCAGCTATGTGACTCCCAACGTCGTTACAGCCCCGCAGGAAGCAGTAGCCGTGTGTTTTGATTGTGGACAGTGCCGTTGTGTACAGTGTAGGCGTGGATGTTAGTGGCTGCAGCCGCTGAGTGTCTTTTGGTAGGCTCGTGTAGTGACGGCAACTCTGCGGCTCTGTCGCGGTGTTTAGTGTAGTGTGTGGTGTAGTACCCTGGCCAAATTTCAGTCTCCGAACCCAAATATCCCGTGACCAAACCAGGACCAGGTGGACTAAATAACTTAAAAAAATTTAGGCAACAAATTGTACTGCAGATAATTATAAAATAAATTTGCAACAATGGTTCGTTGATAAACGCAATTATTACATTAATATTAACGCTAATAAAGAATAAAGATTTAGTACTAAAAGAATAATAAAAAGATAGAATAAGGATAACAAGAAAGAAATGAAAATTGTTCGTTTTAAGCCGGAAACAAAAGTTTCAATGATAGAATTGAATGTAAGAATTTATTAGTTTTTCTGGCAATCGACTAAAGATAAATCAAACGGTAATAAAGCGATCTCCAAAAAATATAACGATAAGAAATAAATATTCAAAAATAAATTCTACAGTGACTATTAAATTAGCATAAGGCTAAGTCAAAATTCTATCAGATAGAGAGGCTAAACGAAATAAAATTTAAAAAAAACTACATGGAGAGAATCGAGACAAGAAATAAAGTAATCAAAAATATGAACTGGTACTCACACTGGGTGCTGAGAAGCATGTGGCTTCCGCCATTAATAAAGTAAAAAAATTGAAACGATAAAAAAAATATTATTATAACTCACCATAAAAAATAGTAAATTATATCAACAAACAACACTAGCTCGAAAATAAATGTATCAAACCGTGGATGACAAAAGATAATAAATTTTGAAACAAAATTTAGAAATTTCAAGAAACACACCTTATCAGCACCGAGTCTGAACCAAGTCTGCTCACCGACTCACTTCGCACCGACCTTTAGCTCCATCCGGAACTCGCCGCAAGAGATGTCTGGAATAATTTTTAGTAATAAGCATTTAAGTTTAAAATAAAAACCGCGAAACGATGTCGAAATCGTTTCAATATCCATTTCAAGAATAGGTAAAATCTGACTTTATTTTTGTTAAAATTCATATAAATATTTACTTCCGCGTTCGAACTTTATAATTCTTCATTATATTTTAGCTAAAATAAAATATTGCAAGAAGAAAATTGCTATTTCAAGTGTGGTAGGTATTCTAGACTCCAGCCCATGTAGCTTACAATATACAACGTATTCATTAAGAATAGGTAAAAACTGACTTTTATTTGTAAAAAATCTTATAAATTTTTGCTTCAGCGCCCGAAATTTATAATTCTTTATTATATTTTAGCTAAAAGAAAACATTGCAACAAGAAAACTGCTATTTCAAGTGTGGTAGTTATTCTAGAATCCAGCCCATGTAGCTTACAATATACAACGTATTCATCAAGAAAAGGTAATATCTGAATTTATTTTAGTAATAATTCATATAAAAACTTGCTTCCGCGCCCGAATTTTATAATTCTTTATCATATTTTAGCTAAAAGAAAACATTGCAACAAGAAAATTGCTATTTCAAGTGTGGTAGGTACTCTAGAATCCAGCCCATGTAGCTTACAATATACAACGTATTAATTAAAATGACACCCGAAAATTGAATGTTTAATATCTGATTGGTACCACGTTTTGGTCTTTTTTGCATGTCCAATGCTTAAAACCATCTATAGTATAGATTCTAAATCATAAATATGAATGTTTAACAAAAATATCCATTCCAAGAAAATATAAAATCTGACTTAATTTTTGTAAAAAATCATATAAATATTTGCTTTCGCGCCCTAATTTTATAATTCTTCATCATATTTTAGCTAAAAGAAAACATTGCAACAGGAAAATTGCCATTTCAAGTGTGGTAGGTATTCTACAATCCAGCCCATGTAGCTTACAATATACAACGTATTTATCAAGAATAGGTAAAATCTGACTTTTTTTTCTAAAAAATCATATAAATATTTGCTTCCGCGTCCGAATTTTATAATTCTTCATCATATTTTAGCTAAAACATAACATTGCAACAAGAAAATTGGTATTTCAAGTGTAGTAGGTATTCTAGAATCAAGCCCAGGTCGCTTACAATATACAACGTATTCATCAAGAATAGGTGAAATCTGAATTTATTTTTGTAAAAAATTACATAAATATTTGCTTCCGCGCCCTAATTTTATATATTTTCGTCATATTTTAGCTAAAAGAAAACATTGCAACAAGAAAATTTATATTTCAAGTGTGGTAGGTATTCTAGAATCCAGCCCATGTAGCTTACAATATACAACGTATTTATCAAGAATAGGTAAAATCTGACTTTATTGTTGTAAAAAATCATATAAATATTTGCTTACAATATACAACGTATTCATCAAGGATAGGTAAAATCTGTCTTTCTTTTTGTAAAAAATCATATAAATATTTGCTTCCGCGCCCTAATTTTATAGTTCCTTATCATATTTTAGCTTAAAGAAAACATCATTGCAACAAGAAAATTGCTATTTTAAGTGTGGCAGGTATTCTAGAATCCAGCCTATGTAGCTTACAATATACAACGTATTCATTAAAATGACACCCGAAAAACTAATGTTTTTTATCTGATTGGTACCACGTTTTGGTCACTTTTGCATGTCCAATGCTAAAATTATCCATAGTATAGATCCTAAAGCATGAATATGTATGTTTTAACAAAGATATCAATTTCAAGAATAGGTAAAATTTTACTTTATTTTTGTAAAAAATCATATAAATATTTGCTTCCGCGCCCGACTTTTATAATTCTTCATCATATTTTAGCTAAAAGAAAACAAAGCAACAAGAAAATTGCTATTTCATGTGCGGTAGGTATTCTAGAAACCAGCACATGTTGCTAACAATATAAAACGTATTCATCAAGAATAGGTAAAATATGACTTTATTTTTGTAAAAAATCACATAAATATTTTCTTCCGCGCCCGAATTTTATAATTCTTCATCATATATTAGCTAAAAGAAAACATTGCAACAAGAAAAATGATATTTCATGTGTACTAGGTATTCTAGATTCTAGCCCATGTAGCTTACAATATACTACGTATTCATCAAGAATAAATAAAATCTGACTCTATTTTTGTAAAAAATCATATAAATATTTGCTTCCGCTCTCGAATTTTATAATTTTTCATCATATATTAGCTAAAAGAAAACATTGCAACAAGAAAATTGCTATTTCAAGTGTGGTAGGTATTCTAGAATCCAGCCCAGTTTTCTTACAATATATAACGTATTTATCAAGAATATGTAAAATCTGACATTATTTTTGTAAAAAATCATATAAATATTTGCTTCCGCGCCCTAATTTTATAATTCTTCATCATATTTTAGCTAAAAGAAAACATTGCAACAAGAAAAATGCTGTTTCAAGTGTTGTGGGTATTCTAGATTCCAGCCCATGTAGCTTACAATATACAACCTATTTATCAAGAATATGTAAAATCTTACTTTATTTTTTTAAAAAAATCATATAAATATTTGCTTCCGCGCCCGAAGTTTATAATCCTTCATCATATTTTAGCTAAAAGATAACATTGCAACAAGAAAATTGGTATTTCAAGTGTAGTAGGTATTCTAGAATCCAGCCCAGGTTTCTTACAATATACAACGTATTCATCAAGAATAGGTAAAATCTGACTTTATTTTTGTAAAAAATCATATAAATATTTGCTTACAATATACAACGTATTCATCAAGGATAGGTAAATTCTGACTTTATTTTTGTAAAAAATCATATAAATATTTGCTTCCGCGCCCGAGTTTTATAATTCTTCATCATATTTTAGCTTAAAGAAAACATTGCAACAAAAAAATTTCAATTTCAAGTGTGGTAGGTATTCTAGACTCCAGCCCATATAGCTTACAATATACAACGTACTCATCAAGAATAGGTAAAATCTGACTTTTTATTTGTAGAAAATCATATAAATATTTGCCTCCGCGCCTGAATTTTATTTTTGTAAAAAATCATATTAATATTTGCTTCCGCGCCCGAATTTTATAATTCTTCATTATATTTTAGCTAAAAGATAACATTGCAGCAAGAAAAATGATATTTCATGTGTAGTAGGTATTCTAGATTCTAGCCCATGTAGCTTACAATATACTACGTATTCATCAAGAATAAATAAAATCTGACTCTATTTTTGTAAAAAATCATATAAATATTTGCTTCCGCTCTCGAATTTTATAATTTTTCATCATATATTAGCTAAAAGAAAACATTGCAACAAGAAAATTGCTATTTCAAGTGTGGTAGGTATTCTAGAATCCAGCCCAGGTTTCTTACAATATATAACGTATTCATGAAGAATATGTAAAATCTGACATTATTTTTGTAAAAAATCATATAAATATTTGCTTCCGCGCCCTAATTTTATAATTCTTCATCATATTTTAGCTAAAAGAAAACATTGCAACAAGAAAAATGCTGTTTCAAGTGTTGTGGGTATTCTAGAATCCAGCCCATGTAGCTTACAATATACAACGTATTCATCAAGAATAGGTAAAATCTGACTTTATTTTTGTATAAAAATCATATAAATATTTGCTTCCGCGCCCGACTTTTATAATTTTTCATCATATTTTAGCTAAAGGAAAACATTGCAACAAGAAAATTGCTATATAAAGTGTGGTAGGAATTCTAGAATCCAACCAATGTAGCTTCCAATATACAACCTATTTATCAAGAATATGTAAAATCTTACTTTATTTTTCTAAAAAATCATATAAATATTTGCTTCCGCGCCCGAAGTTTATAATCCTTCATCATATTTTAGCTAAAAGATAACATTGCAACAAGAAAATTGGTATTTCAAGTGTAGTAGGTATTCTAGAATCCAGCCCAGGTTTCTTACAATATACAACGTATTCATCAAGAATAGGTAAAATCTGACTTTATTTTTGTAAAAAATCATATAAATATTTGCTTACAATATACAACGTATTCATCAAGGATAGGTAAATTCTGACTTTATTTTTGTAAAAAATCATATAAATATTTGCTTCCGCGCCCGAGTTTTATAATTCTTCATCATATTTTAGCTTAAAGAAAACATTGTAACAAAAAAAATTCAATTTAAAGTGTGGTAGGTATTCTAGAATCCAGCCCATGTAGCTTACAATATACAACGTATTAATTAAAATGACACCCGAAAATTAAATGTTTATTATCTGATTAGTACCACGTTTTGGTCACTTTTGCATGTCCAATGTTAAAATTATCCATAGTATAGATCCTAAAGCATGAATATGAATGTTATAACAAAAAAAATAATTTCAAGAATAGGTAAAATCTGACTTTATTTTTGTTAAAAATCATATAAATATTTACTCCCGCGTTCGAATTTTATAATTCTTCATCATAGTTTAGCTAAAATAAAATATTGCAACAAGAAAATTGCTATTTCAAGTGTGGTAGGTATTCTAGACTCCAGCCCATATAGCTTACAATATACAACGTACTCATCAAGAATAGGTAAAATCTGACTTTTTATTTGTAGAAAATCATATAAATATTTGCCTCCGCGCCTGAATTTTATTTTTGTAAAAAATAATATTGATATTTGCTTCAGCGCCCGAATTTTATAATTCTTCATTATATTTTAGCTAAAAGATAACATTGCAACAGGAAAATTGCTATTTCAAGTGTTGTGGATATTCTAGAATCCAGCCCATGTAGCTTACAATATACAACGTATTCATCAAGAATAGGTAAAATCTGACTTTATATTTGTAAAAAATCATATAAATACTTGCTTCAGCGCCCGAAGTTTAAAATTTTTTATCATATTTTAGCTAAAAGAAAACATTGCAACAAGAAAATTGCTATTTCAAGTGTGGTATGTATTCTAGAATCCAGCCCATGTAGCTTACAATATACAACGTATTCATCAAGAATAGGTAAAATCTGACTATATTCTTGTAAAAAATCATATAAATATTTGCTTCCGCGCCCGAATTTTATAATTTCTCATCATATTTTAGCTAAAAGAAAACATTGCAACAAGAAAATTGCTATTTCAAGTGTGGTAGTTATTCTAGAATCCAGCCCAAGTAGCTTACAATATACAACGTATTCATCAGGAATAGGTAAAATCTGACTTTATTTTTGTAAAAAATCATATAAATATTTGCTTCCGCGCCCGAATTTTATAATTCTTCATCATATTTTAGCTGAAAGAAAACACTGCAACAAGAAAATTGCTATTTTAAGCGTGGTAGGTATTCTAGAATCCATCCCATGTAGCTTACAATATACAACGTATTCAGTAAGAATAGGTAAAATCAGACATTATTTTTGTAAAAAATCATATAAATATTTGCTTCCGCGCCCGAATTTTATAATTCTTTATCATATTTTAGCTAAAAGAAAACATTGCAACAAGAAAATTGCTATTTCAAGTGTGGTAGGTATTCTAGAATCCAGCTCATGTAGCTTACAATATACAACGTATTCATTAGTATTACACCCAAAAATTGAATGTTTATTATCTGATTGGTACCACGTTTTGGTCACTTTTGCATGTCTAATGCTGAAAATATCCATAGTATAGATCCTATACCATGAATATGAATGTGTTAAAAAAAATTTTCATTTTAAGAATAGGTAAAATCTGACTTAATTTTTGTAAAAAATGGAATAAATAATTGCTTCCGCGTCCGAATTTTATAATTCATTATCATATTTTAGCTAAAAGAAAACATTGCAACAAGAAAATTGCTATTTCAAAATCATATAAATATTTGCTTCCGCGCCCGAATTTTATTATTCTTCATCATATTTAAGCTAAAAAAAACATTGCAACAAGAAAATTGCTATTTCAAGTGTAGTAGGTATTTTAGAATCCAGCCCATGTAGCTTACAATATACAACGTATTCATCA
This sequence comes from Stenolophus ochropezus, assembly GCA_035578165.1. Taxonomy (NCBI): domain Eukaryota; kingdom Metazoa; phylum Arthropoda; class Insecta; order Coleoptera; family Carabidae; genus Stenolophus; species Stenolophus ochropezus. The sequence continues at coordinate 255,771 of JAQOWZ010000087.1, forward strand.
AGAATAGGTAAAATCTGACATTATTTTTTGTAAAAAATAATATAAATATTTACTTCCGCGCTCGAATTTTTTAATTCTTCATCATATTTTAACTAAAAGAAAACCTTGTAACAAGAAAATGGCTATTTCAAGTGTGGTAGGTATTCTAGAATCCATCTCATGTAGCTTACAATATACAAAGTATTCATCAAGAATAGGTAATATAAGACTTTATTTTTGTAAAAAATCATGTAAATATTTGCTTCCGCGCCCGAATTTTATAAATCTTCATCATATTTTAGCTAAAAGAAAATTTTGCTACAAGAAAATTGCTATTTCAAGTGTGGTAGGTATTCTAGAATCCAGCCAATGTAGCTTACAATAAATGACATATTCATCAAGAAAAGGTAAAATCTGACTTTATTTTTGTAAAAAATCATATAACTATTTGTTTCCGCTGCCGAATGTTATAAGTCTTCAACATAATTTAGCTACAAGAAAACATTGCAACAAAAAAATTGCTATTTCAAGTGTGGTAGGTATTCTAGAATCCAGCCCATGTAGCTTACAATATACAACGTATTCATTAAAATGACACCAGAAAAAATAATGTTTATTATCTGATTGTTACCACGTTTTGGTCACTTTTGCATGTCCAATCCTTAAAACCATTTATAGTATAGAATTTATGTTAGATCCCATCCCTTATTGCATCATACTTTAAGTAACTTTTCATTGCTGACCAAGCAGATGGAATCGGGTGTCAACCCCATGCTGTAGACTTGTAAAACAAATCAGATTGTGTAGAGACACAGTAGAATAAAGATCTGTATAACTTCGCCTGTACTTTACCTTTTATTAATTTAATAAATCTTTTTAAAAACCTAAATCTACGGTTCGTTGATTTAATTGGCGCAGTCGCTGTAGGATGCTCAAAAGGCTTTAACTCCGAAGTTTTTCAAATTTGAGATCCCAATTCGTTAAAGAGTTATAGTCGTCACTGTCAAGTGTTTAACGTGCATCAAAGAATCTACACGTTCCCAGAGTGTTCAAGAAGTTCAAAGTACATCAGGCTATCAGATCCTCTACCCAACCTCCGGCGAAGACAGGCAAATCATATCGTCGTCAATCCCGAGACCGTCTCCAGGAGCAGAACGCCCACAGACCACGTCTCAACACCCACCTGAGCGGTCATCAGGACCCATCCAATCTACGTCCAGAGGACCATGAAGTTGGGCATCATAAATCTTGCTATAATCTTGTAAGTTAGAATTTTATTACTCACCACATAACCTTGCAACATCAAATATTAAGTTTTGTATCCAATCAAATCACGTAATTCTAATTACCTACTAATCTAGATATATAATTTTTTTAAGAATAGCATAATATTTGTAAGCCATGTCGAACCCAAATCCAATCCTTCCAGCCACAATAACACCACATCCTAAAATTCCTACCGAGATCAAAGATCTAATAGATATCATCCCAGAATACGATGGGAGTACCGGAACATTACCACATTTCATCACTATCTGCGATGAAATCCTAGGTATTATCGAAAACCAAACAGTTGTCAAAAGAATAATATGACATACAATCAGAAAAAAAATTATAAGAGACGCGAACACAAAAATTGCTACAAAAACTTACACGGATTGGAAAAGTTTAAGATCCCTACTAGTTGAAGAATACGGAGATAAAAGAAATGAAATTCATTTCTTAACTGAATTATCACATCTTGAACAAAAAACTAATAAGGATATTTTCACATATTTTGAGAAATACGAACATATCTTTAACAGAATGATGAGTTTATTAAAATTAAATTTTGGCGTTGGTTTTGAAAATTTAAGTATATTCATGTCAAGTTATGCATCTCATAATTTTATAATAAATTGTAAGGAACCTTACAGAAGCCAGTTAGCGGCCAGAAACCCTAGAACATAAACAGATGTTCAAAATTTAATAAAGAATGATTTTCAATATTTACATACAAATATGAACAAGCAAACTCCACCCAAACCAAAAGTAAATGTTCCAACCCCTCAATATAAAACTTATACCCACAATCCTAATCAACATCGATCTCCAATGCATAAACATCCATATTCAAACAACTTTCCTAGCCAACCCATTCAAGTAAGACCTAAACAAAACTACCCTCAACCCATGTCTATAAGTACAAATTCATTCCGACCTCAATTAAAAAGACAACGCGAAGACATGAACTTATTAGATAAACCCTCCGGATCAAACGACGAAACAGAAACCGAATTTCAAGAAAATTCAGACGACATTGTAATCCTCGAAAACTTTGATGAATTAGAACAAGGTAACGAAAATTTTCTCATAGAGCCTGTAGAAAATTTGAATCCCTAGCAAATTATACTTCTAATCTGCCTTTCATTCAATTCAAAAATTGTAGAGTATTAATTGACACCGGATCATCCGCAAATTTTATTAGTGAAAAATTTGTCATGGAAAATAAAAACAAATTTAAAATATTCCACGAACATTTCGAAATTCAAACGGCAAATGCTATTTCTCACGGTAATTGTTACACTTTTGTCGAATTATTTAATAAAATATTAAAATGCTTTATCTCTGAATTCCATAAAGACTTTAACATCGTTATAGACAATTCCGGTCCAAAATTATTAAATGCAAAACTAGATTACTAGACTATAAGATAACACTGCAAAATAAACATAAATTTAATTTTAACTATTTCTAAAAGAATAAATTAGAATTAAACATTCACGAAATCTCCGATAAACTAAATCTGAGAACCGATCACCTTAACGATATTGAAAAAAATGAAATAAGCAAACTAATAAAAGAATTCGAAGACCTAACCATAACCGACAATCAAAATTTGACATTTACGAACAAAATAAAACATAAAATATTATTTCACAGGTAAAATTTGCCAATTGTCTATTGTCAATCCATTGCTGTATCATATATCCAGTATGATTATCGCAGCAATTGTATAGACGTGCGGACCTGAGAAAAATTTACAGAAGTCACTGGTAGATATTCTAGAATCCAGCCCATGTAGCTTACAATATACAACGTATTCATTAAAATGACACCCGAAAATAGAATGTTTATTATCTGATTGTTACCACGTTTCGGTCACTTTTGCATGTCCAATGCTTAAAGCCATCTAAAGTATAGATCGTATAGCATAAATATGAACGTTTTAACAAAAATATCCATTTCAAGAATAGGTAAAATCTGACTTTATTTTTGTAAAAAATCATATAAATATTAGCTTCCGCGTCCGAAATTTATAATTCTTCATCATAATTTAGCTAAAAGAAAACATAGCAACAAGAAAATTGCTGTTTCAAGTGTGGTAGGTATTCTAGAATCCAGCCCACGTAGCTTACAATATACAACGTATTCATCATGAACATGTAAAATCTGACTCTATTTTTTAAAGAATTATATAAATATTTGCTTCCGCGCCCAAATTTTATAATTCTTCATTATATTTTAGATGAAAGAAAACATTGCAACAAGAAAATTGCTGTTTAAAGTGTGGTAGGTATTCTAGAATCTAGCCCATGTAGCTTACAATATACAAAGTATTCATCATGAATAGGTAAAATCTGACTTTATTTTTGTAAAAAATCATATAAATATTTGCTTCTTTGCCCCGATTTTTATAATTCTTCATCATATTTTAGCTAAAAGAAAACATTACAACAAGAAAATTGCTATTTCATGTGTGGTAGGTATTCTAGAATCCAGCCCATGTAGCTTACAATATACAACGTATTCATCTAGAATAGGTATAATCTGACTTTATTTCAGTAAAAAATCCTATAAATATTTGCTTTTGCGCCCGAATTTTATAATTCTTCATCATATTTTAGCTAAAAGAAAACATTACACAAGAAAATTGCTCTTTCAAGTGTGGTAGGTATTCTAGAATCCAGCCCATGTAGCATACAATATACAACGTATTCATTAAAGTGACACCCAAAAACTTAAAGTTTATTATCTGATTGGTACCACATTTTGGTCACTTTTGCATGCCCAATGCTAAAAACCATTCATAGTATAGATCCTGAAGCATGAATATGAAAGTTTTAACAAAAATATCCATTTCAAGAAATCCGATTTTATTTTTGTAAAAAATCATATAAATATTTGCTTCCGCGCCCGAATTTTATAATTCTTCATCATATTTTAGCTAAAAGAAAACATTGCAACAAGAAAATTGCTATTTCAAGTGTGGTAGGTATTCTAGAATCCTGCCCATGTAGCTTACAATATACAACGTATTCATCAAGAATAGGTAAAATCTGACCATTTTAGTAAATAATCATATAAATATTTGCTTCCGCGCCCGGATTTTATAATTTGTCACCATATTTTAGCTAAAAGAAAACATTGCAACAAGAAAATTGCTATTTCAAGTGTGGTAGGTATTCAAGAATCCAGCCCATGTAGCTTACAATATACAACCACAGACAAACTCATACCAGATCCAAAGCCATAATACGATACATGTGCCGCTGTTTCCTTCGTCGTTCTTGCGACTGTGGTAGATGGCAGCATAGGAAATTGAGGATTACATGTGCCCATATAATTATTGCGCATAGCCACATACGTCTGACTTGTTTGGTTAACTATAATCTGCCAAAACAAACTATCTAGCTAGCGCATTTGAGTCTACCTACGGCAAATGCAGCTATAGTAGAATATATATATGTATTATTAGATGTGCGCTTTGTTCTATACAATTTTGTTTATCCTTATACGAAATTTTCCAGTGAATTTAATATTGTCTATTACCTTATGCAATTAAACTCTTTTTCATTTCTTGCCGATTCTTTAAATATTTGTGTTACATTAGTGAATTCGATTGGTGGTCAACAATTTATTTTATTTAATTAAAAAGATGCTGAGAACAATTAAATGTCAAGTTAAAAAGTGTAGTAAATCAAGCACATACTTTCCAAATCTCCAATTTTTTTATTTTCCGAAAAATGATAACCAACGAAAGAAATGCATTAAATATACTGGTGACATTAATTTAGCAGGACTATCTTATGAACAGTGTAAAAACAAGGCAATATGCGAAGAACATTTTTTAAATTCCATGTTCATTATCCAGTTTAGTAAAGACAAAAGAAAAAAATAATTCTCAATGCAATTCCAGAAGCAAAAAATACTACTAGTGCTTTCTTGTGTGCTTCTACAATACAATTACCCACTAATTCTCCTATAAAATTAAAAACACCGACTAAGACCTATTCCAATCAAAGCGAAATATTTCAAACACCACCACATTCATTAACAGTAGGTACGAAAAAATCTGGTAACAGCATGAATATTGAGATATCACCTTTTATTACTCCAAGTAAAGCAGGTTCACCTTTCAAATTTCATGTGTCTGACAATTATACAAAATACAACGTACGTAAAGCATTATATCAGAAAAAGAAACAAAAAAATGTACTAAATATATTTCAATTAAAATTAAAGAGCAAAATATAATTCTGAAAAAAAATACGAAATAAAAATTACATAATTAAGATAATCTCTTAATTAACGTGGTACCAATCAGATAATAAGCATTCAATTTTCGGGTGTCATTTTAATGAATACGTTGTATATTGTAAACTACATGGGTTGGATTGTAGAATACCTACCACATTTGAAATAGCAATTTTCTTGTTGCAATGTTTTCTTTTACCTAAAATATGGTAAAAAATTATAAAATTCGGTCGCGGAAGTAAATATTTATATGATTTTTTACAAAAATAAAGTCAGATTTTATATTTTCTTGATGAATACGTTGTATATTGTAAGCTACATGAGCTGGATTCCAGAATATCTACCATACTTGAAATAGCAATTTTTTTGTTGCAATGATTTCTTTTAGCTGAAATATGACGAAGAATTATAAAATTCGGGCGCGGAAGCAAATATTTATATGATTTTTTACAAAAATAAAGTCAGAATTTACCTATTCTTGTAATGGATATTTTTCTTAAAACATTCATGTTCATGCTTAAGGATCTATACTATGGATGGTTTTAAGCATTGGACATGCAAAAGAGACCAAAACGTGGTACCAATCAGATAATAAACATTCAATTTTCGGGTCTCATTATAATGAATACTTTGTATATTGTAAGCTACATGGGCTGGATTCTGGAATACCTACCACATTTGAATTAGCAATTTTCTTGTTGCAATGTTTTCTTTTAGCTAAAATATGATGAAGAATTATAAAATTCGAGGGCGGAAGCAAATATTTATATGATTTTATACAGAAATAAAGTCAGATTTTACCTTTTCTTGATGAATACGTTGTATATTGTAAGTTACATAGGCTGGATTCTGGAATACCTACCACACTTGAAATAGCAATTTTCTTGATACAATGTTTTCTTTTAGCTAAAATATGAAAAAGAATTATAAAATTCGGGCGCGGAAGCAAATATTTTATGATTTTTTATAAATATTAAGTCAGATTTTTCTCATTCTTGATGAATACGTTGTATATTGTAAGCTACATGGGCTGGATTCTAGAATACCTACCACACTTTAAATACCAATTTTCTTGTTGCAATGTTTTCTTTTAGCTAAAATAGGACGAGGAATTATTAAATTCGGGCGCGGAAGCAAATATTTATATGATTTTTTACAAAAATTAAGTCAGATTTTACCTATTCTTGAAATTAATATTTTTGTTAAAATATTTATATTCATGCTTTAGGATCTATACTATGGATGGTTTTAAGCATTGGACATGCAAAACTGACGAAAACGTGGTACCGATCAGATAATAAACATTAAATTATCGGGTGTCATTTTAATGAATACGTTGTATATTGTTAGCTACATGGGCTGGATTCTGGAATACCTACCACACTTGAAATAGTAATTATCTTGTAGCAATGTTTTCTTTTAGCTAAAATGTGATGAAGAATTGTAAAATTCGGGCGCGGAAACAAATATTTATATGATTTTTTACAAAAATAAAGTCAGATTTTACCTATTCTTGATGAATACGTTGTATATTATAAGCTACATGTGCTGGATTCTAGAATACCTACCACACTTGAAATAGCAATTTTCTTGTTGCAATGTTTTCTTTTAGCTAAAATATGATGAAGAATTATAAAATTTGGGCGCTGAAGCAAATATTTCTATGATTTTTTAAAAAATAAAGTCATATTTTACCTATTCTTGAAATAGATATTTTTGTTAAAACATTCATATTCATGCTTTAGGATCTATCCTAAGGATTGTTTTAAGCATTGGACATGCAAAAGTGACCAAAACGTGGTACCAATCAGATAATAAACATTCAATTTTTAGGTGTCATTTTATTGAATATGTTTAATATTGTAAGCTACATGGGCTGGATTCTAGAATACCTACCACACTTGAAATAGCGATTTTCTTGTTGCAAAGTTTTCTTTTAGCTAATATATGATAAAAAATTATAAAATTCGGGCGCGGAAGCAAATTTTTATATAATTTTTTACAAAAATAAAATCAGATTTTACTTATTCTTGATGAATACGTTGTATATTGTAAGCTACATAGGCTGGATTGTAGAATACCTATCACACTTGAAATAGCAATTTTCTTGTTGCAATGTTTTCTTTTAGCTAAAATATAATGAAGAATTACAAAATTCGGACGCGGAAGCAAATATTTATATGATTATTTACAAAAATAAAGTCAGATTTTACCTATTTTTGAAATGGATACTTTTGTTAAAACATTCATATCCATGCTTTAGGATCTGTACTATGGATGGTTTTAAGCATTGGACATGCAAAAGTGACCAAAACCTGGTACCAATCAGATAATAAACATTCAATTTTCGGGTGTCATTTTAATGAATACGTTGTATATTTTAAGCTACATGGGCTGGTTTCTAGAATAACTACCCCACTTGAAATAGCAATGTTCTTGTTGGAATGTTTTCTTTTAGATAAAATATGATAAAGAATTATAAAATTCGAGGGCGGAAGCAAATATTTATATGATTTTATACAAAAATAAAGTCATATTTTATCTATTCTTGAAATGGATATTTTTGTTAAAACATTCATATTCATGCTTTAGTATCTATACTATGGATGGTTTTAAGCATTGGACATACAGAAGTGACCAAAACGTGGTACCAATCAAATATTATACATTCAAATTTCAAAATAAAGTCATTTCGAAATAAAGTCAGATTTTACCTTTTCTTCATGAATACGTTGTATATTGTAAGTTACATGGGCTGGATTCTAGAATACCTACCACACTTGAAATAGCAATTTTCTTCTTGCAATGTTGTCCTATAGCTAATATATGATGAAAAATTATAAAATTCGGGCGCAAAAGCAAATATTTATATGATTTTTTACAAAAATAAAGTCATATTTTACCTATTCTTGTTGAATAGGTTGCATATTGTAAGATACATGGGCTGGACTCTACAATACCTACCACACTTGAAATAGCAATTTTCTTGATGCAATGTTTTTTTTTAGCTAATATATGATAAAGAATTTTAAAATTCGGGCGCGGAAGCTAATATTTATATGATTTTTTACAAAAATAAAGTCAGATTTTACCTTTACTTGATGAATACGTTGTATATTGTAAGCTACATAGGCTGGATTCTAGAATAACTACCATACTTGAAATAGCAATTTTCTTGATACAATGTTTTCTTTTAGCTAAAATATGATAAAGAATTATAGAATTCGGGCGCGCAAGCAAATATTTATATGATTTTTTACAAAAATAAATTCAGATTTTACCTATTCTTGATGAAGAGGTTAGTAGTATAAGATACGACAACTCGCCCCGCGGAATGCAGACGATCTAATTAAGATAATGACTGGTATGTGTATTTTCAAAATTGGTGAAATTTTTTTGACGTGACGTCGTAATGTGGAAATTGAATTTCTATTAAGATAATGACTGTTATGCATATTTTCAAAATTGGTGAAATTTTTTGATGTGACGTCGTGATATGAAAATTGAATTTCTTTGTTATTTTGAGAATGGAGATAATTGCGAAATATATTTTATATTAATTTGAAATTTTTTGTATTATTTTGACGACATTAGACATATTTGGAAAATATATTTTACATTATTTTGTAATTTCAAACGATGTCATTTATTAGGAAAAGTTTGATTATTTACGCGATTATTTGGGATAACGACAATTCTATATTGAGGTAAAAATGGATAGGTATTATCATTAGTTTTAATTGGGGAAAATCTTTAACAGGGAGATAAAGGGAAATGTATTTTACATTATTTTGTAATTTCAAACGATTTCATTTATGAGGGAAAGTTTCATTAGTTTTGAGTTTCTTACATAAAATCTGCTCTAAGGCCCTTAAGCCAGCTTGTTTATTTTTGTATTCCGTAGATATTATTTTTTATATAGACAAGGATATTTCTGATGTACTTCTCTTAAAATTCTAACTTCATCACGTGATGAAGACATTTTTAAATAAATACTTTGAATTTGAACAAAATTTTTTTTTTTTAATATTACAAACATTTTCAATTCAAGGTTACAAGACAAATCGGGGCATATATAAGTAGCATATAAATAAAAATTCATTTCTTACACTTCATATACAGTTGCAGAGCGCTGTGGAATTTATTTATTCTGATATGAGATATTTATGTAGGGTTATTTATTTATTTATTTGTGTCGTAAGCCATATGTCCCATAAGTATGAATGTCGTTGCAAATTATAATGAAATTGTTATTTTACTATTGATTAATAAAGGTTTTAAAGTATTCATAATTTGAATATCTTAAAAGTACTGCTTAGAAGTTTTGAGGAATTCGAATGATTTTAAATATTAGAAAATATTTAAAAAATAATTTCAATTGCAGGTTAAAAGTGAAATTTCTAACATTTCATGTACAGTTGCAGAGTGCTGTGGAATTTATTTATTCTGATATGAGATATTTATGTAGGGTTATTTATTTATTTATTTGCGTCGTAAGCCATATATCCCATAAGTATGAATGTCGTTGCAAATTATTATGAAATTGTTATTTTGCTATTGATTAATAAAGGTTTTAAAGTATACAAAATTTGAATATCTTAAAAGTATTGCTTAGAAGTTTTGAGGACTTCGAATGATTTTAAATATTAGAAAATATTTAAAAAATAATTTCAATTGCAGATTAAAAGTGAAAATGAACAAAATATATAAATAAGGAAAATTTTCTTATACACTTTATTAGACTTGATAAAAGCTGTGGAGCACATCTGAAACTTTCAATGTTAAACCAAAGGGGTGGAATGTCAGACTTAAATATAAGATATTCGACTTGGAAAAAGATACATTGTACAAAACTGGTTGAAATAAAGGCCGTTAGAACCACGTTTGGTAGAAAAATAATTGTTGAATAGGAAGAATTTATTACATATCTACCTGCACGATATTATTGAAGTCATAGAGAAATGGACAACCAGGCCAGTGATCGCATCATCAGAAGTCGTGCCAACTGCTCAGGGTTTGATAGAGGAATTCATTCTCTAAATATGGAGGTCGTACACAGTTCTCCAGATCTGAGCAGCTCGGAGCTAGACATAGAAGACGTAATCCGGGAAGTATACACGGAGTCGCCCATGAAGAATCCTCCAGGTCATTATAATTGATATTTCTAATACCTAAAAAATATTTTAGTTAATTGAAATATGAACAATTTCAAAATATTAAGTTTCTGATTCGGGAAAAGTTTTCAATAATAATATTTAAATACATCAAATCCCAAAGAAAATTACAGAGCTGTAAGTTAATAGACAATACGAGTTTATTGATATTAAAGCCGTTAAATCAGGATTTGGAAGAGAAATAATTGCAGAATTTGATGAAATAAAGAAACAAATTTCACAGAATAGTGTTTTAATTAGTTAAATTGTAATACTTATAGGTAAGTATAAATATGTGTATGCTTTATAAGTGTAAATAAATAATAAGTAATAATTTCATGTTTTACTTACATACATATCATTATAATAAATATAATACATTATTTAATTATCCATTTTCTATAATGATTGTTGGCCCCAGAGGCAGTGGAACATCATAATTTCTTAATATTTTATATCCAATAATGACAAAGGCTGTCAAATGTAAACTTGGAAGAAAATTATTGTCGAATAGACAAAGAAATATATCACCTTAAAAAATGGAGCATAAATAAATAGGAATTAAACAATATAAAATTGCCGAACAGTCTACGTTAATAAAATTTATGGAAATATAATTATTTGAAATATGTACCTGAATATTTGACAAGGTTTTAGCTGTGTGATCTCAAATTGTAGAATTATATATTATTACAATCTTACCTATTATAATTTAGTTGCCTTAAGATAGTTTATATATTAACATCATAATTATATACTTATATATTAATATATTAAAATGAATTTTCCTAATCATTTTTATTTTCGACCAGGAAATAAAATAAATGGTAAAAAGCCTGTTGACAAAGACGACGAAATAGCAAGAGAGCACGACATGGCTTATTTTAATGCTAGAAGTTTTAAAGATGTTCTTGTCGCTGATCAAAGAGCAATAAATAAATTTCATGAAGATTGGTGTAAAACAAAAAATTGGCATAGTTTAATCGGACGTGTGTGTCTCCAGATAAAAACAAATTTCGAATCATGTATTGGAAGAAGTTTGTACCCATGGAATTTGCCTCACAAAGATAAATAATTCATATTTATATGATTAAACGTAGCAGTATTAATAATTACAAATAGACAAAACAGGTTTATTATTTTATTTTAATAAAATATAAATTATATACCCGAAAAATTTCTATTTTGTTGAATGAAGGCTAACGGGATATTTTTAATTGATTTTGTATGTGTATAAAGGATTTTCCAAAAATATAAATTATTCTCTGACAATTTGTGCACAAGTCAAGTAGTATGTTATAAGTTATACAAATTTTCTGGTAAGATCAAAAGAAATCTTTATTTATTAACAGTTGATATTATTGTATTTATTGTTGAATAGAAATGGACTTTTCAAAACTGTATACGAAAGAACAACTGACCGACATTAATACCAGCAGGAAACTAAGAGAGTTAATAGTTAATAAACAATACGGTTTACCTGATATTAAACCCATCGGTACTGGTTTTGGCAATTGAAAAGAAGCTTTGAATTGTTCTTAAACTACAAAATCAAATAATAATAATTTTATTACATATATTCTTATTATACAGTTTTCTTAGAGAGTCTACATTTATAATTTATATTGTATTATAATATTTGTTTAGGTGACATAATTATAAATAATGTCAATATGGGGGAAACTCTGCAGCGATTTTACATGAAATTAAAACATCTAAAATAAATAACAAACCTAAGAATATTTTATTAATTTTACGAAACAAAAGGACAATCTATTATGTCAGATTCGTAACCTGTTAAGTTGTAATTTATATACAAATGTATATAATTAAATGTAAATAAAGAAATAATAATAATGACATACGTATTTTATTAATGTCCATTCCTAAGTTATAATTATAGAGCGGATTATATGCACTAAAAAAGTGTCACAATATTCATGCAATATGCATTAAAAAATCAAGAAAATATGCATGATATATGCAAAAAAGGTGAAAATATGCACTTTAAAATAAAAAAAAAAGCAAAAAATAATCTTATCAGGTTCTTTTTATTAAAATCATTTTCTTATTTCTATTTTTATATGCAGTGTTTTATTTAAAACATTTCATAAAATGTATAAAGACAATAAGTATTACAGGTAATTTTAACAAAAATAAAAAGGACCTACGGGTGTGAAAAAAATCTCGAAATCATATTCGTATTCAAATTTTTAAAAAGCTTCAAGCTTTTTCTTGAAACAAACACTAAAAAAAATCATCTTTAACGAGAAAGCTGCTATGTGCTTTTGTTCATATTTTTAATACAGTTTATCGATTATCGAAAACTTAACGCCAAAACAGTCGATGACAATTTTCCAATTCCCGGTATTACCGAAATATTGAACAAATTGGGAAAATCTACTTATTTTACGACAATCGACCTGAAAAGCGAGTTCCATCAAATTGAGATGGATTAAAATTCAATTGAAAAAACTGCTTTTTCTACAGACCAGGGTCATTTCGAATTTCTCAGAATGCCCTTCGGCTTGAAAAATGCCCCGACTACCTTCCAAAGCCTTATGAACTTTGTACATAAAGATCATGTGAATAAAATCTACTTCGTATATCTAGACGATATCATAATCTTAGGAACATCGTTACAAGAGTATGTGAACAACATTAAACTTGTTTCCCAGAGATTACGCGAAGCAAATCTCAAGTTACAACTTGATAAAAGCGAATTCCTTCGAAAAGAAGTCGCTTATCTCAGTCACCTAATTACAACTAAAGGTATTCAACCAAATCCCGACAAAATAGAAATTATTAAAAATTTTACCATCCCAAAAACACAAAAAGAAATAAAACAATTTTTAGGCCTACTCGGATATTACCGCCGTTTTATTGACGACTTTGCTAAATTAACTAAACCTTTTACTAAATGTCTTAAGAAAAACGCGAAAATAAATTTAGACGATAAAGAATATATTCAATGCTGCGAAAAATGCAAATTATTACTTTGAAATTCCCCTATAGTTCAATATCCCGATTTTTCCGAACCATTTCGATTAACTACGGATGCTTTAGACTATGCAATAGGAGCGGTACTCTCTCAAAAAATCGAGGGAAAAGACCTACCTATAGCATATGCTAGTAGGACGCTCAACGAACACGAAATCAATTACGCTACTATTGGAAAAGAAATGCTGGCTATCATCTGGGCAGTTAAACATTTTCATCCATATTTATATGGAAAGAAATTTCATATAATAACAGACCACAAACCATTGACTTGGCTCAATAGTCTGAAAGAACCTAATCAAAAAATTATAAGATGGAAATCAAAATTATCGTAATATAATTACGAAGTAGAATATAAACAAGGCAAGGAAAATTATGTCGCGGACTATCTATCTAGAATCCCAAAATCATTCAAAATAAATTATAAAAATTCTGACATCTTTAATCACACTGAACCCATAGTACACTGTATATCTCAAGACTTTAAAATGAGCCAAGGCTTCGCCAAACAAATTAATGAAAGGTTTCAAACAACTAATAATTTAGAAAAAGTTAGTATAAAAAAGGATATAGCTATTCAAATATCTCCTAGATTGGTAATTCATTTAATCACTAAAAGGAAGTATTACGATGAACCAACACTTGAGAATATACAAAACTGTTTAAAACAATTAAGAGATTACTTAATACAAAACAAAATTAATTCTATTAATATGCCAAAAATCGCATCAGGATTAGATAACCAAAATTGGAGTAATATAGAAAAACTACTAAAAGAAATATTTAAAAATACAAACATTCAAATAAACGTATTCATTTTAAAAAATGTTGAACACTATACTACTTCTGTTATCGTGGAAAAGGACACCGACAGTTACACACACACTCAACACTCAGATGACGAATCACCGATTAACGGACTATCTTATATAGACGACCCTATAAATTTCGGCAAAAACCAAATCGTATTTAAAGAAACAAATTCAAAAAGCACATTAGAGATAAAAAAATTATTTGGACATGATAAACAAATAATGTACATGTATATTAACAAAATAAATTCTCGGGACACATTACTAAAATTTATTAAAGAATATCTCGCTCCCGGTATAAAATATCATTGTATAGTACCAGAAACATTAATATCAATGTTAAATAGTATCCTGAAAGTATACTTCCAGCCTGGTACATACCAATTAATATGTTGCAAAGCCCAACTAAATGACGTTGAATCACACGATGAACAACAAGAACTAATCCAAAATTATCATAATGGCAAAACAAACCATCGTGGCATAGTAGAGACTTATAAAAAACTTAAAAATAATTACTATTGGCCAAATATGCAACTAGCTGTTTCAAAATTTATAAACAATTGTGAGACTTGTCAAGAAAATAAATACGAAAGAAACCCACTCATAAACCCCCTTCATTAAAACACCAACCGCCTCAAAACCACTAGAGATTATTCATCATCGATATACTCTCCCTAAAGAAACCCAAATTTTTGACATTTTTTGATAGCTTCTCTAAACATGCTCAAATTTATCATCTACCTGAAACAAACACAATTACTGTAGTTTAAAGATTAATTAAATACTTCTCAATATTCGAACATCCTAAATTAATAATCTCGGACAATGGATTGCAATTTAACAATCAACTAATTTTAAATTTCCTATCCTCTAAAAACATTCGCATATATCTAATAAACGTAAACAATTCAAAGAGCAACGGCAATATTGAAAGATTCCATTCGACTATTGTGGAATATATGCGAATCTTAGAACAAAATAAAGATTTTAAAGATTTAAACATCAGCAGCAAAACTCGATATGTCTTACAAGCTTACAACCAAACCAACCACTCAGTAACTAGAAGAACCCCGAACGAAATTCTTTTTGGCCATTTCAACGAATCACAAGAAGAAACTTCCCCTGAAATAATAACAGACAATTACATACAAACACACAAAAACATAATGAACAAAATCTACAATGAAACTAAAATCCTATTAGACAAAAACAAAATACGCAATTTCACAAGTGGACACATGTAAATTGCCCGAAAAAGCTTACGAAAAACAAATAAAACGCAACTCGGGTAAAATAGAAAAACCTCGCTATAAACAACAAAAAGTTCAAATTTACAATAAAGACAGAGCCCAAATTATTACAGATAAAAATAAAAAAATAAAAGTTGATAATCTAAAACCATATCGTAAATTTACAGAGCCATACGATCCTGCATTGCCGTCAACATCCGGGACGAAAGAGAAAACCCCCGGAATAAACATCCTAAAATTAGGTGACGCCCTCATATCTAATAATAATAAGTTTATTTATATAAACCTTAAACTTAACAAAATTAAAGAAGCCTATAATAATCTGACCCTACATTATAATAAAATTAAACTAGAAATTAATAATAAATATAGTAGCAGTAATTACGTAGTAGAAATAAATAATAATCTTGTAATATTAGAAAACTTCTTAGATATAGTTAATAATAAAATACAGGTCTTATTTCATGATAATGATAAAGTAAAACGAGGAATAGCAAACTAACTAGGTTTTATTATTAAAACAATAACAGGTAATTTAGATTCTTCTGACCAAGAAAATACGACAACGCTTTAAAATTAATAAACGAAAATGAAAATATTCTAAACGAAAACATAAATCAAGCAATTATTTCTAACCAAAATATTTCCAAATACTTCAATAAACAAGTCGACAAAATCAATAAAAATAACAAACTAATACAAGATAAAATTAATAACTTAGAAGATAGCATTGGCAAAATCATAGACGTAATGGGAGATAAACTCTACATCGAGATCATTATCACACAATTAATGCTATATATATATACAGTGTGTGCAGGGAAATGCGGAACATAGGACTTTAACATGGGATTTCAAAAAATTGCGGATACTCTCTCTCCTGATAGATTTAGAGCAAAACTGTAAGAGTACATAGTTGTTCAGAATTAAATTCTACGTTAGATAAGGTCATAATTGTTGCAACAGCAGGCCTGTAATACGAGATATATTAAATATAAAATGTTGTACTTTCGTTAAAAATCAGATAGCCATGGAAATAAAAGAAAATATCTATCTGTCAGTTTAGAGAATTTTCGCTAATTGTAATACTTATTATCTATAATTTAATATTATTTAAGTTGAAATTGTATTCATTTCTTTAACAATATGCTAATATTAAAAAAACAGTACAAATATAATTTAGAAAAATATTGAACACAAAGTAATGTTACTAACTGTCACAATTGACACATAGATTTTTTCTTTTATTTCCATGGGTGTCTGATTTTGAACGAAAATGTTACATTTTATATTTAATGTATCTCGTACTGCAGACGTGCTGTTGCAACAATTATGATTTTATCTGGCGTAGAATTTAATTCTGAACAACTTTGTACTCTTGCAGTTTTGTTCTAAATCTATCAGGAGAGAGAGTATCCGCAATTTTTTGAAATCCCATGTTAAAGTCCTATGTTCCGCATTTCCTTGCACACACTGTATATATATATATATATATATATATATATATATATATATATATATATATATATATATATATAGTCAGTCATCCTTCTACCCTCAGATGTAGGATGTATACATTTTCACTTAATCTTAATTTAATTTACATAATTTAATGTCCAGTAATTTCACATGTGCACTAATTTTGCCCATTGTTTCTTGTCCCTTGCGATTCTTCTTGCTTCTTGCATCGGGATAATTATTTCTCCCTTACCTTTCTTTTTTGTTTCTGTTATTCCTAGTATATCTAAATTTAATTTATTAAATTAATCGTAAAGTTCATGTTCTTTCCTATTCATACTTCTAACATTCCACGTTGCTAGTTTCCAAATACTTTTCTTTTTGTGAGTATTCATGTCGGTCGTCGCTTGTATATCAGTCCTAGATTTTTTATTCCCATTTATTTTCTTGAGTTTTTTGGATCGTGATTCGGTTCTGTCTCTGTTATTGTTTTTTTCCAATTTATTAGTATTCTCATTCCATACATATTTTTCTCCGTCTATAATAAATGTTTACGTCTGCAAATTTAATAAGCATCATGAATGAAGTCGAAACAACTTTCGCGTTCTGTGAAACAAATACACTGTATTTTGGAATATTATCTAGAGAAGATATAAAATCAGAAATTTCTAAATTGTTACCAAATGACCTTAAAAACCTCATATTAAATAATTGGCAAAATCAACAATTACTTACAGTTTACTGTAAATATGAAAAATTCAAATTAGAACTGATAATAGACGTTCATATTCCTTTGTTGCAAACAGAACTCCTGCAAATCACCCCTATACCCACTATGCACAACAATACATTTGTGACACTACTCCAACTCCAATACACAGATCAACCACATGAATAAATGTACTCTTGTAGAAAAGAAACGTTATATTTGTACTAATTATATTATCTTTATTGATAATTAATAAAAATATAACTTTATTCTGAGCAGAGCTCATACGTACATATGAAATATGAGAGAAAAGAACACTTGTTTCTCTGTACATTGACTTATATACTATCATATACTATTTTGATAGATTCACTCAATATATATCTATATATATTTTAAATAATCAAGAGCATCGGCGAATTTTTACCTCGGGGCAACAGGTTAAAGCATTTATGTAATCATTTTAATTTTTTTTTCAAGTTGTAGGGTCTAATGTGCTGGAGTGCCTTTTGGGGGTCTCATATTTTTACTGTGAGTGGTTTTTGTTTTAAAAATTTTAAACTGTGCAAAATTGGTACCTTGAAACAATGGATCCCAGAGCCCGTGTCTACATTTAAGAAGAATCACGTAGTCATCCGTCACTTTTGACAATCTGCCTATGAACTTTAAATGATTGTATCTTTTAATAGAACATTGATATGAAAGATTTGAAAACAGTGTCATGAATAATAGACTTGAGCAAAGGTGTCACAACTAATTTAAGTTTAAAACATAACGTATTTAATTAATATAAATTGTGACGTTTCTAACGTCAAAAGTCAATGTTGCCAAATGTGTGATGAAGTAACTAAATTAAAACCAAATATTCCTAAACTAACTTCACTGAAGAGAGTGGCAGTTGTATTAGGATTGACAATATTAATTTATACATTTAAAAATTAACTACTATTTTTGAATACAAACAGTGTTGCCAAATTATAAAGTAACTAAATCAAAATCAAATATTTGATATCAAAAGAAAACCATAAGAGCCGGTTCTGAAATGACAAAAAAAAAGTGTCATGTCGACCTGCATTTGTTTTTCGCAAAAAGTTGTTAGAAGTAGGTCGTTCTTGAGTTTTAATGAAACGACACAATGTGGACTAGTGTGCACGAAAGACAAAAATGTTCTATGTCGATTAAAATTTGTTTTTTGCAAAATGTTGTCAGAAATATGTCGTATTTGGTATCGAATGAAAAAACTCGGGAAGGACTGGTGTGCAGAATTAAAAATTTTCTATGTTGATCGGATTTTGTTTTATGCAAAAAGATAATAGAAGTATGTCGAGTTTGATCTCAAATGAAAGGTCTCGTTGAGGGCTAGCGTGCAGAATTGACAAAAATGTTCCATTCCGATCGGCTTTTGTTTTCTGGAAAAAGTTCTCAAAAGTGTGTCAAGTTTGGTCTCAAATGAAACATCTTGATGAGAGCTAGCGTGCAGAATTGACTAAAATGTGCCATGTCGATCGGTATTTGTTTTTTGCAAAAAGTTGTCAGAAGTGTGTGGTGTTTGGTATCAAATGAAAGGTTTCAATAAAGGCTGGTGTGCAGAATTGACGAAAATGATCAATGTCGATCGGCTTTTGTTTTTTGCAAAAGGTTGTCACAAGTATATAGTGTTTGGTATCAAATGAAAAGTCTCGATGTGGGCTAGCGTGTAGATATGATAAAAATGTATCATGTCGATCGACTTTTGTTTTATGCAGAAAGTTGTAAGAAGTATGTCGTGTTTAGTATCAAATGAAAGGTCTCGGTGAGGGCTGGGGAACATAAATGATAAAAATGTTTCATGTCGACCGGCTTTTGTTTTTCGCAAAAAAATATTACAAGTATATCGTGTTTGCAATCTAATGAATGGTCTCGGTGAGGCCTGACGTGGAAATATGAAATAATTGTATCATGTCGATCGGCATTTGTTTTTTTCACTGACAGCGGAGCTCTAGGGAATGCTCGGCGTAGCCGAGAATTCGCTAGTCACTATACTAAACGATTAGATTCACTATACATCTATATATCAATATATCTATCTATAGATTCATCACGAGCATCGAGTAACTTTTCTAATCGCCTACAGCCTGAACCATGCAAGTGATTGTTATAAATATTTTTTTAATATGTGGGGGCTAATGAGATCTGGTGCTTTTTGGGTGTCTCATATTTTAACTATTAGTAGTTTTCGTGTAAAAAATTAAAACTTTTCACAAATGCTGCCTTGAAACAATAGATCCCAGAGGCTATGTCTAACTTTAAGAAGAATCACGCCGTCATCCGTCACTTTTGACAATCTGCCTATGAACTTTAAATGATTATATCTTTTAATAGAACATTGATATCAAAGATTTAAAAACAGTATCATGAATAATAGACTTGAGCAAATGTGTTACAACTCATTTAAGTTTAAAACATAACGTATTTAATTAATATAAATTTTGACGTTTCCAATGTCAAAAGTCAATGTTGCCAAATGTGTGATGAAGTAACTAAATTAAAAGCAAATATTCCTAAACTAACTTCACTGAAGAAGAAATTTAAAAATTAACTACTATTTTTTAATGCAAACAGTGTTGCCAAATTATAAAGTAACTAAATAAAAATCAAATATTCCTAAATAAAATAAATTGAATACTTTGCTGTGTTTGTTATCAAAAGAAAGGAAACCATAAGGGCCAGTTTTAAAATGACAAAAAAATGTGTCATGTCGATCTGCATTTGGGTATTTTCTTATTACAAAAGTCAATGTTGCCAAATGTTTAATAAAGTAACTAAACAAAGAACAAATATACCCAAATGAAAGGTTACTGAGGACAGTGAATGTTATATTAGGCTAGGTCACGATGAGGGCTAGCGTGCAGAATGAACAAAAATGTTCTATATCGAACGGCTTTTGTTTTTTGTAAAAAGTTGTGAGAAGTAAGTGGTGTTTGGTATCAAATGAAAAGGCTCGATGAGGGCTGGCGTGCAGGATTAAAAAAAAGGTCAATGTTGATCGACTTTTGTTTTTGCAAAAATTTCTCAAAGATATGTCGAGTTTGGTCTCAAATGAAAGGTCTCGTTGAGGGCTAGCGTGCAGAATTGACAAAAATGTTCCATGTCGATTGGCTTTTGTTTTGTGCAAAAAGTTGTCAGAAGTATGTCGTGTTTGATATCAAATGAAAGGTCTCGGAGGGTGCCACCGTGCAGAATTGACAAAAATGTACTATGTCGATCAGTTCTTGTTTTTGCAAAAAGTTGTCAGAAGTATGTCGTGTTTGATATCAGATGAAAGGTCTCGGAGAGGGCTAGCGTGCAGAATTGACAAAAATGTTCCATGTCGATCGGCTTCTGTTTTATGCAAAAAGTTGTCAGATGTATGTCGTGTTTGGTATCAAATGAATGGTCTCGGAGAGGGCTAGGGTGCAGAATTGATAAAAATGTGCCATGTCGATCGGTATTTGTTTTTTGCAAAAAGTTGTCAGAAATGTGTGGTGTTTGGTATCAAATGAAAGGTCTCGTTGAGGGCTAGCGTGCAGAATTGACAAAAATGTTCCATGTCGATCGGCTTTTGTTTTATGCAAAAAGTTGTCAGAAGTATGTCGTGTTTGGTATCAAATGAAAGGTCTCGGAGAGGGCTAGCGTGCAGAATTGACAAAAAATGTGCTATGTCGATCAACTTTTGTTTTTTGCAAAAGGTTGTCTCAAGTATATAGTGTT
Organism: Stenolophus ochropezus; assembly: GCA_035578165.1. Taxonomy (NCBI): domain Eukaryota; kingdom Metazoa; phylum Arthropoda; class Insecta; order Coleoptera; family Carabidae; genus Stenolophus; species Stenolophus ochropezus. The sequence continues at coordinate 277,381 of JAQOWZ010000087.1, forward strand.
TGGTATCAAATGAAAAGTCTGGGTGTGGGCTAGCGTGTAGATATGATAAAAATGTTTCATGTCGATCGACTTTTGTTTAATGCAGAAAGTTGTCAGAAGTACATAACGTATTCAATTAATATAAATTTTGACGTTTCCAATGTCAAAAGTTAGTGTTGCCAAATGTGTGATGAAGTAACTAAATTAAAAGCAAATATTCCTAAACTAACTTCACTGAAGACGGTGGCAGTTGTATTAGGGTTGACAATATTAATTTATAAATTTAAAAATTAACTAATATTTTTTAATGCAAACAGTGTTGCCAAATTATAAAGTAACTAAATAAAAATCAAATATTCCTAAATAAAATAAATTGAATACTTTGCTGTGTTTGTTATCAAAAGAAAGGAAACCATAAGGGCCAGTTTAAAAATGACAAAAAAATGTGTCATGTCGATCTGCATTTGTTTTCCGTAAAAAGTTGTTAGAAGTAGGTCGTCCTTGGGTTTTAAGGAAATGACACAATACGGACTGGTGTGCACGAATGACAAAAATGTTTCATGTAGATTAGAATTTGTTTTTTGCATAATGTTATCAGAAAAATGTCGTGTTTGGGTATTTTCAAATTACAAAAGTCAATGTTGCCAAATGTTTAATAAAGTTACTAAACAAAGAACAAATATTCCCAAATGAAAGGTTACTGAAATTGACAAAAATGTCTCGGAGAGGGCTAGCCTGCAGGATTGACAAAAATGTACTATGTCGATCGGTTTTTGTTTTTTGTAAAAAGTTGTCAGAAGTATATCATGTTTGATATCAAATGAAAGGTCTCGGAGAGGGCTAGCGTGCAGAATTGATAAAAATGTGCTATGTCGATCGGTATTTGTTTTTTACAAAAAGTTGTCGGAAGTGTGTGGTGTTTGGTATCAAATGAAAAGTCTCGTTGAGGGCTAGCGTGCAGAATTGACAAGAATGTGCTATGTCGATCGGCTTTTGTGTTATGCAAAAAGATGTCAGAAGTATGTCGTGTTTAGGATCAAATGAAAGGTCTCGGAGAGGGCTAGCCTGCAGAATTGACAAAAATGTACTATGTCGATCGGTTTTTGTTTTTTGTAAAAAGTTGTCAGAAGTATATCATGTTTGATATCAAATGAAAGGTCTCGGAGAGGGCTAGCGTGCAGAATTGATAAAAATGTGCTATGTCGATCGGTATTTGTTTTTTACAAAAAGTTGTCAGAAGTGTGTGGTGTTTGGTATCAAATGAAAAGTCTCGTTGAGGGCTAGCGTGCAGAATTGACAAGAATGTGCTATGTCGATCGGCTTTTGTGTTATGCAAAAAGTTGTCAGAAGTATGTCGTGTTTGGTATCAAATGAAAGGTCTCGGAGGGTGCCAGCGTGCAGAATTGACAAAAATGTACTATGTCGATCAGTTTTTGTTTTTTGCAAAAAGTTGTCAGAAGTATGTCGTGTTTGATATCAAATGAAAGGTCTCGGAGAGGGCTAGCGTGCAGAATTGACAAAAATGTTCCATGTCGATCGGCTTCTGTTTTATGCAAAAAGTTGTCAGATGTATGTCGTGTTTGGTATCAAATGAAAGGTCTCGTTGAGGGCTAGCCTGCAGAATTGACAAAAATGTACTATGTCGATCGGTTTTTGTTTTTTGCAAAAAGTTGTCAGAAGTATATCGTGTTTGATATCAAATGAAAGGTCTCGGAGAGGGCTAGGGTGCAGAATTGATAAAAATGTGCTATGTCGATCGGTATTTGTTTTTTACAAAAAGTTGTCGGAAGTGTGTGGTGTTTGGTATCAAATGAAAAGTCTCGTTGAGGGCTAGCGTGCAGAATTGACAAGAATGTGCTATGTCGATCGGCTTTTGTGTTATGCAAAAAGATGTCAGAAGTATGTCGTGTTTAGGATCAAATGAAAGGTCTCGGAGATTGCTAGCCTGCAGAATTGACAAAAATGTACTATGTCGATCGGTTTTTGTTTTTTGTAAAAAGTTGTCAGAAGTATATCATGTTTGATATCAAATGAAAGGTCTCGGAGAGGGCTAGCGTGCAGAATTGATAAAAATGTGCTATGTCGATCGGTATTTGTTTTTTACAAAAAGTTGTCACAAGTGTGTGGTGTTTGGTATCAAATGAAAAGTCTCGTTGAGGGCTAGCGTGCAGAATTGACAAGAATGTGCTATGTCGATCGGCTTTTGTGTTATGCAAAAAGATGTCAGAAGTATGTCGTGTTTAGGATCAAATGAAAGGTCTCGGAGAGGGCTAGCCTGCAGAATTGACAAAAATGTACTATGTCGATCGGTTTTTGTTTTGTGCAAAAAGTTGTCAGAAGTATGTCGTGTTTGGTATCAAATGAAAGGTCTCGGAGGGTGCCAGCGTGCAGAATTGACAAAAATGTACTATGTCGATCAGTTTTTGTTTTTTGCAAAAAGTTGTCAGAAGTATGTCGTGTTTGATATCAAATGAAAGGTCTCGGAGAGGGCTAGCGTGCAGAATTGACAAAAATGTTCCATGTCGATCGGCTTCTGTTTTATGCAAAAAGTTGTCAGATGTATGTCGTGTTTGGTATCAAATGAAAGGTCTCGTTGAGGGCTAGCCTGCAGAATTGACAAAAATGTACTATGTCGATCGGTTTTGGTTTTTTGCAAAAAGTTGTCAGAAGTATATCGTGTTTGATATCAAATGAAAGGTCTCGGAGAGGGCTAGGGTGCAGAATTGATAAAAATGTGCCATGTCGATCGGTATTTGTTTTTTGCAAAAAGTTGTCAGAAATGTGTTGTGTTTGGTATCAAATGAAAGGTCTCGTTGAGGGCTAGCGTGCAGAATTGACAAAAATGTTCCATTTCGATCGGCTTTTGTTTTATGCAAAAAGTTGTCAGAAGTATGTCGTGTTTGGTATCAAATGAAAGGTCTCGGAGAGGGCTAGCGTGCAGAATTGACAAAAAATGTGCTATGTCGATCGGCTTTTGTTTTTTGCAAAAGGTTGTCCCAAGTATAAAGCGTTTGGTATCAAATGAAAAGTCTGGGTGTGGGCTAGCGTGTAGATATGATAAAAATGTTTCATGTCGATCGACTTTTGTTTAATGCAGAAAGTTGTCAGAAGTATGTCGTGTATGGTATCAAATGAAAGGTCTCGGTGAGAGTTGAGGTACATAAATGACAAAAATTTTTCATGTCGACCGGCTTTTGTTTTTTGCAAAATATTATTAGAAGTATATCGTGTTTGCAATCTAATGAAAGGTCTCAGTGAGGCCTGATGTGGAAATATGAAATAATTGTTTCATGTCGATCGGCATTTGTTTTTTGCACTGACAGCGGAGCTCTAGGGAATGCTCGGCGTAGCCGAGAATTCGCTAGTCACTATACTAAACGATTACATTCACTATATATCTATCTATCTATCTATCTATCTATCTATCTATCTATCTATCTATCTATCTATCTATCTATCTATAGATTCATCACGAGCATCGAGTAACTTTTGTAATCGCCTACAGCCTGAACCATGCAAGTGATTGTTATAATTTTTTTTAAATTTGTGGGAGCTAATGAGATCTGGTGCCTTTTGGGTATCTCATATTTTTGCTGTTAGTAGTTTTCGTGTGAAAATTGAAAACTGTGCACAAATGCTGCCTTGAAACAATAGATCCCAGAGGCTATGTCTAACTTTAAGAAGAATCACGCCGTCATCCGTCACTTTTGACAATCTGCCTATGAACTTTAAATGATTAAATCTTTTAATAGAACATTGATATCAAAGATTTAAAAACAGTATCATGAATAATAGACTTGAGCAAATGTGTTACAACTAATTTAAGTACATAACGTATTCAATTAATATAAATTTTCACGTTTCCAATGTCAAAAGTTAGTGTTGCCAAATGTGTGATGAAGTAACTAAATTAAAAGCAAATATTCCTAAACTAACTTCACTGAAGACGGTGGCAGTTGTATTAGGGTTGACAATATTAATTTATAAATTTAAAAATTAACTAATATTTTTTAATGCAAACAGTGTTGCCAAATTATAAAGTAACTAAATAAAAATCAAATATTCCTAAATAAAATAAATTGAATACTTTGCTGTGTTTGTTATCAAAAGAAAGGAAACCATAAGGGCCAGTTTAAAAATGACAAAAAAATGTGTCATGTCGATCTGCATTTGTTTTCCGTAAAAAAGTTGTTAGAAGTAGGTCGTCCTTGGGTTTTAAGGAAATGACACAATACGGACTGGTGTGCACGAATGACAAAAATGTTTCATGTAGATTAGAATTTGTTTTTTGCATAATGTTATCAGAAAAATGTCGTGTTTGGGTATTTTCAAATTACAAAAGTCAATGTTGCCAAATGTTTAATAAAGTTACTAAACAAAGAACAAATATTCCCAAATGAAAGGTTACTGAAGACAGTGAATGTTATATTAGGCTAGGTCACGATGAGGGCTAGCGTGCAGAATGAACAAAAATGTTCTATATCGAACGGCTTTTGTTTTTTGGAAAATGTTGTGAGAAGTATGTGGTGTTTGGTATCAAATGAAAAGGCTCGATAAGGGCTGGCGTGTAGAATTAAGAAAAAAGGTCAATGTTGATCGGCTTTTGTTTTTGCAAACATTTCTCAAAGATATGTCGAGTTTGGTCTCAAATGAAAGGTCTCGTTGAGGGCTAGCGTGCAGAATTGACAAAAATGTTCCATGTCGATCGGCTTTTGTTTTATGCAAAAAGTTGTCAGACGTATGTCGTGTTTCGTATCAAATGAAAGGTCTCGGAGAGGGCTAGGCTGCAGGATTGACAAAAATGTACTATGTCGATCGGTTTTTGTTTTTTGTAAAAAGTTGTCAGAAGTATATCATGTTTGATATCAAATGAAAGGTCTCGGAGAAGGCTAGCGTGCAGAATTGATAAAAATGTGCTATGTCGATCGGTATTTGTTTTTTACAAAAAGTTGTCAGAAGTGTGTGGTGTTTGGTATCAAATGAAAAGTCTCGTTGAGGGCTAGCGTGCAGAATTGACAAGAATGTGCTATGTCGATCGGCTTTTGTGTTATGCAAAAAGATGTCAGAAGTATGTCGTGTTTAGGATCAAATGAAAGGTCTCGGAGAGGGCTAGCCTGCAGAATTGACAAAAATGTACTATGTCGATCGGTTTTTGTTTTTTGTAAAAAGTTGTCAGAAGTATATCATGTTTGATATCAAATGAAAGGTCTCGGAGAGGGCTAGCGTGCAGAATTGATAAAAATGTGCTATGTCGATCGGTATTTGTTTTTTACAAAAAGTTGTCAGAAGTGTGTGGTGTTTGGTATCAAATGAAAAGTCTCGTTAAGGGCTAGCGTGCAGAATTGACAAGAATGTGCTATGTCGATCGGCTTTTGTGTTATGCAAAAAGATGTCAGAAGTATGTCGTGTTTAGGATCAAATGAAAGGTCTCGGAGAGGGCTAGCCTGCAGAATTGACAAAAATGTACTATGTCGATCGGTTTTTGTTTTTTGTAAAAAGTTGTCAGAAGTATATCATGTTTAATATCAAATGAAAGGTCTCGGAGAGGGCTAGCGTGCAGAATTGATAAAAATGTGCTATGTCGATCGGTTTTTGTTTTTTGCAAAAAGTTGTCAGAAGTGTGTGGTGTTTGGTATCAAATGAAAAGTCTCGTTGAAGGCTAGCGTGCAGAATTGACAAAAATGTTCCATATCAATCGGCTTTTGTTTTATGCAAAAAGTTGTCAGAAGTATGTCGTGTTTGGTATCAAATGAAAGGTCTCGGAGAGGGCTAGCGTGCAGAATTGACAAAAAATGTGCTATGTCGATCGGCTTTTGTTTTTTGCAAAAGGTTGTCACAAGTATATAGTGTTTGGTATCAAATGAAAAGTCTAGGTGTGGGCTAGCGTGTAGATATGATAAAAATGTTTCATGTCGATTGACTTTTGTTTAATGCAGAAAGTTGTCAGAAGTATGTCGTGTATGGTATCAAATGAAAGGTGGTCGGTGAGAGTTGGGGTACATAAATGACAAAAATATTTCATGTCGACTGGCTTTTGTTTTTTGCAAAATATTATTAGAAGTATATCGTGTTTGCAATCTAATGAAAGGTCTCGGTGAGGCCTGACGTGCAAATATGAAATAATTGTTTCATGTCGATCGGCATTTGTTTTTTGCACTGACAGCGGAGCTCTAGGGAATGCTCGGCGTAGCCGAGAATTCGCTTGTCCTATATACTAAAAGGCATGTATCCTAATCTATATTTATTTTCATCATGACGATCGCCAAATTTTCGGACAAACCTACAGTCTTAACCATTTATGAAATTGTTATGTATAATAATATCATGTTTTAGAGAATGATGCGTAGGTGTGCCTTTTTGGTGTTTTATATTTTTACGTCGAGCAGTTTTTGCGAAAATTAATAAAAACCACACACTTTTTTAGTTTTGAAACAATCTTGAAACTAAAGATCCTAGTAGCCATGTCTAAATTTAAAAAGAATCACGCTGTCATCTGTCACTTTTGACAAACAGTCTGTGATCTTTAAACGATTGTATTTTCAAATAGAACATTGATATTAAAGAAATGAATACAGTATCATGTATAATAGTTTTGAGCAAAGGTGCCAAATGTGTAATGAAAGAACTAAATTAAAACCAATTATTCCTAAACTAACTTCAATGAAGACGTTGGCAGTTGTATTAGGATTGACAATATTAATTTATAAATTTAAAAATTAACTACTATTTTTTAATACAAACAGTGTTGCCAAATTATAAAGTAACTAAATAAATATCAAATATTCCTAAATAAAATAAATTGAATACTTTGCTGTGTTTTTTATCAAAAGAAAGGAAACCATAAGGGCCAGTTTTAAAATGACAAAAAAAATGTGTCATGTCGATCTACATTTGTTTTTCGTAAAAAGTTGTTACGTCGTCCTTGGGTTTTAAGAAAACGACACAATACGGACTGGTGTGCACGAATGACAAAAATGTTCTACATAGATTAGAATTTGCAAAATGTTGTCAGAAAAAAGTCGTGTTTGGGTATTTTCGAATTACATAAATCAATATTGCCAAATGTTTAATAAAGTAACTAAACAAAGAACAAATATTCCCAAATGAACGATACTGAAGACAGCGAATGTTATATTAGGCTAGGTCACGATGAGGGCTAGCGTGCAAAATTAACAAAAATGTTCTATATCGAACGGCTTTTGTTTTTTGGAAAAAATTGTGAGAAGTATGTGGTGCTTGGTATCAAATGAAAAGGCTCGATAAGGGCTGGCGTGTAGAATTAACGAAAAAGGTCAATGTTGATCGGCTTTTGTTTTTTGCAAAAATTTCTCAAAGGTATGTTGAGTTTGGTCTCAAATGAAAGGTTTCGTTAAGGGCTGGCGTGCAGAATTGACAAAAATGTTCCATTTCGATCGGCTTTTGTTTTATGCAAAAAGTTGTCAGAAGTATGTCGTGTTTGGTATCAAATGAAAAGTCCCGGAGAGGGCTTGCGTGCAAAATTGACAAAAAAGTGCTAGGTCGATCGGTATTTGTTTTTTGCAAAAAGTTGTCAGAAGTGTGTGGTGTGTGGTATTAAATGAAAGGTTTCAATGAAGGCAGGTGTGCAGAATTAACGAAAATGGTCAATGTCGATCGGCTTTTGTTTTTTGCAAAAAGTTGTCACAAGTATATAGTGTTTGGTATCAAATGAAAAGTCTCGGTGTGGGCTAGCGTGTAGATATGATAAAAATGTTTCATGTCAATCGACTTTTGTTTTATGCAGAAAGTTGTCAAAAGTATGTCGTGTATGGTATCAAATGAAAAATCTTGGCGAGGGCTGGGGTACATAAATGACAAAAATGTTTCATGTCGACCGGCTTTTATTTCTTGCAAAAAACTATTAGAAGTATGTCGTGTATGGTACCAAATGAAAGGTCACGGTGAGAGTTAAAGTACATAAATGACAAAATTGTTTTATGTCGACGGCTTTTGTTTTTTGCAAAAAATTATTAGAAGTATATTGTGTTTGCAATCTAATGAAAGGTCTCGTTGAGGCCTAACGTGGAAATATGAAATAATTGTTTCATGTCAATCGGCATTTGTTTTTTGCACACAGCGGAGCTCCAGAGAATTCGCTAGTATTATTCTAATTGCTCTGTAACGACCGTAAAGGTGTTATCATTTTATATTTATTATTTGATCGTACGACTGTACTTTATCTAAACAAAGCGCGACGCATCTTATGAAGAATTCGGGCGCGGCTAGTCTTTAGAGTTCTTTCGAAGGAGTTGGGCCAAAATTTTGTAAAAAAAAAAAGAAATTACTTTCAAGTGAAACCGAATCCTTGTGATCAAGAATCGTCCCAGGTAGACTTCTTTCACTGCTATTGAAGGTAGGTTTTCATATTTTGTATATTTTTACCATTTTTATTGTTAATGTAATATTGCGTAACAGCGTAACAGCGTAACAGCGTAACAGCATAACAGCGTAACAGCGTAACAGCGTAACAGCGTAACAGCGTAACAACGTAACAGCGTAACAGCGAAACATAACAAAATACATGTAATATTCGTAACAGCATAACATTTGTATTTATATTATTATTATTGTATATTATTATCTAATTTAACTATCTATATACTCATTTTTACTATTTTTTAAATTACATTTATTTTTAAATTCAAATTCTTATTTAGTTTCCTTATCATTTTGACACTGCTCGGTCAGAATTGGAAATAAAGTCTAACCCCTGCTACCAAGGTAGGTAAATTTGTGGTTTTAAATAGAATAAAATATTACATTTGGTAACAGAGATGGTTTAGGCAGTTACATTTGGTGCCAGCTATTTGGGATATTAATTTCACATTTTGAAATTAGAATTGCACGTTTTCGTAGAACAAAAGAAAAATTGATATAAGAAAAACTAATTAATTATAATTGTTGCGTAATATTATAATAATACGCATATTAAGCATGACTCATCGACTACAGTGAAGCGTTGAGAAGAGTTGTTTGTTGTCTTTGGAGATAATAAAATTAAAGAATTGCTGAGGTTGTTCATACCGGGTGTTCACACTGTGATTAGAATTATTGCGCGTAATTTAATATTATATTTTAAAATTTCTATTCAAAATATTTATACTTTTATTATTGTGCTAAATTAAATTAAATTAAACAAAAAGAAAATGCCGAACGATACTCAGACGACGACAGACGTTCAGACAACCACGACTACTACTACGACAATGAGCCCAACGAGGCCTACATCGACGGCTACATTTATTCCAACAAGAACAATTGGACAATCCTTAGAAGGAATTCCGCATTTTTCTGGGAAATCTCATGAAAATATAAAAGAATTCTTTTCAAAAATTTCACAAAGAGCGAAAATTGATTTATGGACTGAAGACCAGACAGTAGCTATTGCCAAATATCATTTAACTGGCGATGCATTCCGCTGTTTGGAAACAGATGCACAATTAAGTAGCGATGATGTTCCTTTTACAATTTTCAAAAATACTTCAATAAAAAATATACTCGCAAAATTATCCCAGGTCAGGGTCAAGTAAATTTGAGTAAATGTTACCAAAGACCAAAAGAAAGCGTGGATCAGTATACAACAAGATTAAAAGTGGTAGGAAGACAATTATTGGAAGAAAATTTAAGCTATAATGAAGATAAAGACGAAAAAGAAAAAGAAATAATTGAAAAAAGACATGATCGAGATCTTATTTATCAATTTCAAAAAGGTATATCAGAAGATATTTCAAAATTAATTATCATGGACATATCAAAAAATTCCTAGTTCTAAATTTGATGAAATTGTAGAATTGGCTATGAAAGCAGAAATTAATCTTAGTATACTACGGAATGCCAGATCTAACGACACATATACTGTGCAAAATAGTAGAGAACCTCCGATAAGAAATAAACATTACTCAAATTTTGAAAAAATATATAATAAGAAACCTATAATTTGTTATAAATGCAACAAACCGGGACATATTAGTAGAAATTGTTCAGCTATATCCAATGGTCAACAGCTTACAGACCCTAGAAGACCTAGTACCTCTCAAAATAATTATTCAAGGCCAAATTTAAACTCAAAAGCTCCGTCGTTTGTTCCCCAAAGCAGCGGGCAAATAACGCCAAACAAATCGAAATAAGAAATTTCTCTTTGCCAAATAATTATTGTAGCGGTAATATATTATTTTTTTTAAACGTAAGAATAAATAATCAAAATTTTAAAATGTTAGTTGATACGGGTGCAGCAGTAACGATAGTAAAACAAAAAATTATTCAAAAATTAAGGGGAATCAAAGTAAATGTAGACAAAGATATTACACTAAGAGGAATTAGTGGATACGAAATAGAAGTATTAGGAAAAGCGACAATACCGTTTGAATTACACTTTAAAAAATTTCCATTTCAATGTATGATTTGTGACAACACATTACCACTTCAAACTGATGGATTATTTGGTCGTGATTTTCTACAATCATTTGGAGCCACTATAAATTTCTCTAAAGCGTATATCAACCTACATGGTTTAAAAATAAAAATTCAAAATGAATTTGAAGACTCAGAAGGCTCAGAAGATGACTCAGATTTTGAAAATGATCAAGATGAAACTTGTTATGTAAACCGCAAAATTATTAAAGGAAAAGAGCCAAGAAAGAAAAGGAATGAAGATTATATATTGACCTAACTAGAAAAGAACAATTGTAAAGAAACATGCAGAAACAATAACGAAACAGAAAAATATGAAACAAATCTCTTAAAAAATCAAGATGAAAATAAAAGCCAGTCATGTAAGATAAAAGAAATACATGGAGATTTGTTTTCTGCGTCACTTGATTATTCTCTCATTCATTGTGTTTCACAAAACTTAAAAATGAGCCGAGGAATAGCAGTTATGTTTAAGAAAAAGTTTAATAATGTAAACTTATTGAAATCTAAAAATCCAAGAGTTGGAAATTTAGTATATTTGAAAGAACAAAATGATAACCAAACCAGATTTATATATTATTTAGTAACTAAGGAGTTACATTATCATAAACCCAAATTGAGTAATCTTGAAGGGTCATTGCACGAACTACGAAAACACTGTTTACGAAACAATATTTCAAAGCTAGCAATGCCTCGGATTGGTTAACTTAATACAAAGAATATTTAAAGATACTAAGATAGAAATTGTAGTATATAAATTAAATGAAAACAACGAAAATAACACTAATAAGAAATCTGCGCAGATCAAAAATAAAATTGAAGAGAAACGTGAAAATAAAATTACAAAGAAGATCAAAAATAAAATTGAAGAGAAACGTGAAAATAAAATTACAAAGAAGATCAAAAATAAAATTGAAGAGAAACGTGAAAATAAAATTACAAAGAAGATCGAAAATAAAATTGAAGAGGAAATCGAAAAGAAACCTGAAGACAAAAATGAAGAGAAAATTGAAAAGAAACTTGAGGGAAATAAAGAAGAAATAAATTACAATGAAATTACAACAGAAAACAAAAAAATTAGTAATAATGAAACACCTTGTGATAGGAATAATCAACCATCGTCTTCACTACGGTCAATAGTGTATGATGATGAGAATAGGGTTGTTGACCGCTTTCCTGTTCGAATGAAAGAGCATATAGATATCCATCCAAAGTGTCAGTTTATCTGTACAGCAATTCAGGAATTTGAAAATCCTGATAATGACATTTTAATAGAACCTGTTGAAATATTGACTTATGGTGTGCTAGTTGCAAGATCTGTGAGTAAAGCAACAAATGAAATTAATATTTGTGTACTAAACGTATCTAATCAAACAGTAAGAATTCCCAAAAATACAATAGTTGCATGTAGGGAAGTCATTGATATATCAGAAAATATTAACACCAATCAACAAATAAACGTCCTTAATATTGAAGAAAGTAAAAATGTAATTTCTCATATAAATCTAGACCATCTTCAAGAAAGTGAACAATTAGAACTGGAAAAGTTGTTAGAAAAATATAAAGGAATTTTTATGGAAAAAGGAAGTAAATTGGGATGCACACATAAAGTTAAACATCAAATTATTACTGAAAATGTTCCTCCTATAACGAAACCCCCATACCGAATACCTACAGTCAACGGGAAGAATTAAAAAATCAGATTAATGCAATGTTGGAACAAGGAGTTATACAAGAATCATCGTCCCCGTGGTCAGCCCCTGTTATAATGGTAGTAAAGAAAGCAGCAGAAAATGAAAATAATATTCGTGTATGTATAGATTATCGCGCCCTAAATTCTATAACAAAAAGAGATTACTTTCCTTTGCCAAATTTGCAGGAAACCCTAGATCAAATAGGTAATGCTAAATTATTCACGACTCTTGACTTAGCAAGTGGGTATTGGCAAGTAGAAAGTAATCCAGATGATGGAGAAAAAACAGCATTTTCAACACCTGCTGGAGACACTATGAATGTGTAAGAATGCCCTTTGGCTTAGCGAATGCCCCGAGTACGTTTCAAATACTTATGTATTCTATTATGTCAGGAATAACTGGAGAAAAGTGCCTTGTATATGTATTATATATTGTTTTTAGTCAAAATTTTGAAGAGCATTTAGAACGATTGGAAGAGGTATTTGAAAGATTAAAAAACGCAAATTTAAAACTTAAACCGTCTAAATGTGAATTTATAACCGAAAGAACTAATTATTTGGGCAATATTATATCTTCCGAAGGCGTTGAATCTGATCCAAAAAAAATCAGTGTTGTAAAATCATATCCAGTTCCTACAAATATTAAAGGAATCAGAGCATTTATTGGTCTTGTAGGATTTTACAGGAAATTTATTCCTGAATTTTCCTATGAAGCAATACAATTAACAAAATTGACAAAGAAAAATGTAAAATTTGTTTGGGGTGAAAATCAACAAAAAGCTTTCGATTATTTAAAAAAAAATTGTGTAATTCTCCAATATTAATGTATCCAGACTTTTCAAAACCATTCATTCTATCTACTGACGCATCTGGTTATGTGATAAGTGCGATTTTAATTCAAAAGTATGGAGACTCAGAAAAACCTATTGCTTACGCAAGTCGTCAACTAAATTCTGCAGAAAAGAACTATACAACAACTGAAAAGGAATGCCTAGCTGTTGTATGGGGTGTAAAACATTTTAATTGTTATCTATATGGACAAAAAATTTCCGTTATAACGGATCATAGACCTCTGAAATGGTTATACTCATTACAAAAACCAATGTCAAGATTAATTCGATGGTCAATATTATTGTCAGAATATGATTTTGAAATCATACATAAACAAGGAAAAAAGCATAATAATGCTAATGCATTAAGTAGAATTACTATCAATGCTGTGGAAACATCAGAATTATATTTACCAATTTGAGATAAAGAATTAATAAAAAAGGAACAAGAAAATGACGAATTCTGTAAAGTTATTATGAATAAAATAAATGAACATAATGCAAAAAATTTATTATTTTGTGGACGACGATGGTCTATTATTTAAAGAAAAATTAACAGCAGAACGACATGATAAGTTAGTAATACCAAAAAATTTAATAAAGAAAATTATTCATGGTTATCATGATCTTCCATTTGCTGGACATCAAGGCATTAGTAAAACTTTAAATTTTATAAAATCACGGATGTACTGGTCAAATATGAAACAAGATATTAAAGAATATATAAAAGTTTGTAAATCATGTAATGCAAGAAAGACGCCACCAAACAGAAAACCTGCCCCATTGCAGAAATTTGAAACAGTAACAAAGCCATTCCAAATAACATCAATGGATATTGTTGGGCCATTTGTCACAAGTAATAATGTTAATCGCTACATATTGACCTTCCAAGATTATTTTACTAAATACCCAGCAGCTATTCCTTTACCGGATCAAACAGCTGATACAGTTGCCAAAGCATTTGTCACTCAAATTATTTGTAAACATGGCGTGCCACAAAAATTGTTAACAGATCAAGGAAAAAATTTTGTTTCACAATTAATGAAAAATATTTGTAAACTATTAGACATTACTAAAATTCAGACAACTCCATATCATCCTATGAGTAATGGAATGATTAAAAGAACACATCGAGTATTTAAAGACATTATGTCACATTATATATCACCAACACAACAAGATTGGGATGAATGGATCCCCTACATTTTAATGGCATATCGTGCATCAGTACATTCATCGACTAAAGATACACCATTCTTTTTGATACATGGCAGAGATATGGAACTACCATACGAAGAAATTTTAAAACCATTAAAATTAAAATATTGTAACAGTGGGATGTCTGGTGCACAGTGAAGCCACCCCTTGTTGACGTATTGAATTATACGCGGACAGCCACAAGTAAAATAACAAAAGTTATACTTACCTGCGTCACTGTACTGCCCTGTGTTGACTGGTTGACACTTAACTGCCCTGTGTTGGCTGGTTGACTCTGACGGGAATCGGTTCGATGGGAACACAATTTGTTTAATTAAAAGACCGTATTAATTATTAACAACTATTATTATTGGATTAGAAAAATATTGTACACAAAGTTAAAATAATACAAATAATGAAATATTTCCCGATCTCTAACTACGGTTCCCGACTGTTCGTTTCCACGCTCGGACTGAGAATGTCCTCAGATTTTGGAAACGAACTGGTCGTTAGCTGTCTCAATTGACGACGTTAGCGGTTTTAGCCGGTGATCTTCCATCCGTTTTCTACGTATTTGCACTTTTCGGAGTCGAAGATCGCCCGGCTCAAGTCAGCAGTTAACAGCGGATACGATGGTTCACCTTGCTTATCGGATGTTAATAAAATTTGATACTACTTGTGCAGGGTGAACCACGTGGCTATTACAATATGATTATGATACAAATTTTGCATCGGAGCTATTAGCCAGATTAAATTCAGCCTTTAAAGTTGTGAAACAAAATTTAGAAAAAGCTGCTGACATAAGAGAAAGACAATATAATAAACGAAGTAAACCTGTAGACTTTAACATTGGAGATTTGGTGTACTTACATAATCCAGCTTCAAAAATAGGCTTATCTAAAAAATTATCAAAACCATGGGAAGGCCCACATCGAATACTAGAAAAATTAGGACCAGTTACATATAGAATCAAAGAGATTGAAGGAAAGAAAGAACAAGTAATTCACGTTAATAAATTAAAACATTATTATGAAGTTAATAAAAATAACGAAAATGAAGACAGTGAGGATGAAAGCCAAGAAAATGAAGACAATGAAGAAGAAGAATATTCATATCAAGAACCATTAATTCCGTTTTATTCACCGGTACCTAATTTTGTAGAAGAAAATCTAGAACAAAGAATGTCAGAAGAACATAAAATTGAAATTCAAGAGAGAGCAGAAGACCAGCTTGAAGAAGTCTCTCAAGATAATCAAGAAAGAAATATGTCAGAAGAACAAGAAGTTGAAAATCAAGAAAATTACCATCATATTGACAAAGACACCAATTCTGAAAATTTAAATTCACGAGCAAGTAATTTATCAAACGGTCATCGATATAATTTAAGAAGTCGAGGTGCTGTCAAAGATGAGCCATGTCAACTTCCAAGAAGAATTTTAAAAAAAAAAACAACAATAATTACATTATGTATTTGTTCCAGAGTGAAAAAAAAAGGAAAATAATCAGAAATGACTCAACGAAATATTATTATATTTTATTTGATATTAATGAATTCACCAACAGAAGGAATCATAGCATATGATTGTCAAGGTACGCAAATGAATATCACATCATTTGATTTAAATAGAATTGGAACATGTAAATTACCGGCAGACCAAGTAATAGTCACTAAAGAAATAATTCAGTTACTTCAAATTAAAGACATTAAACTTATTCCTATTTATCAATGTCAAATTTATATGACACGGTTAATAACACATTGTGGAATGCACTCCCACTCTTCAGCCGTAGTAGACGGATTAGCATCTTACATACACCCTGTAAGTAGAGATATGTGCATGGAAATGTATAGCTATAAAGTGATAAAATTTTATGGAAAAAATAATGTCATAAAATATACAGACCCAAACCGTGCAAATCTAAAAAAATGACGTCATCCTAAAAACTGGGAGGGATAGCTACCAAAGTACAGGTTAGTGTTACTCGGTGTTACTGCTACTATCCACTAGATGTCAGTGTACATTCTCATCATTCAATTCCAGTATTGGACTAGTATATTATTTGAACTTTTATTTATACATATTAATTCATATATATTATTTTAAAACGTGTAGGCAATATATCTTACACATGCAAATTATTTTTTTAAATAACTATTATATAATTAAATAAACTATTGTATATTTCACACTAACTTACTTGTGCGTACCTATACTTTTTTCAGACTATCTCAAAAATGTCAATAATAAAAAAAGCAAAAATTTTACTTTTTTATTAATTTTACATTTATAGTCAAATCTTATTCTTCTAATTACCTGTATTGGTGAAAAAACTGCAAATTACTTTTTATAGATGATATCTACATTCATATAACCCACTTTATTGAACATAATAAATAACTAAACAATTTCATATGTAACAACTATTAAAAACAAATTCTCATTAATTCCTTTTACAAGAAGTACGCCACATTTTCGATATGCGGCACAAAGTACTCAAAAACTCGTTCAGCCGTTGATTTTATGTGGACTCCACTATCACTAACAACAGCAACTGTAGCAACATTTCCCAGATTTTAAAGCTTTCATTCTGTAACAAAATATTAAAAAAAAATCTAATCTCGTACAATATTATTTTCCGAAAAAGTATCTAGGAGTCGACAAACCATAAGTCTCCAAGTTATCGTTGTTTGTTAATGTGTTGTAGGAAGAATCTCCAAACAATTGATTTATTTCCATTCGGTCTGTACCGAATGTACTGGATCTTATCTTTTGGTGCGGGACTGTTTAGTATCCAATTATCCTTTTAAACTAAAATAACATACAACATTGAAATAAATCAATCATGAACACATATATATTTTTTTCTACTGTTTTTTACATGGTTACATATATTGCTTTTTATTAACAATGAATACTAGATACAAATTATAAGTTACATGTAAATAAAATTCTAAACACGGTCTATTTCGGGGGAGCCATACAGGTTTGAGAGTCGTATAGCAGTAAAAACTTTGAATTTTCATTTTTGTTCTTATGAAAAGAATAGTAGTCTCACCAGAAGAAGCCCAATTAGATTTGTACCTAACGTCTGCAAAAAATACTTTCTACAAAAAATACCAACAATTAATATGTGTGAAACCTACCATATATATCACATACAGAACTAGATCTAAGGTTCTATTATATTTATTTACTGAATAAACAAATTTTCAAATATAACTTTTTCAATGTAGTAAACTAAAAGCAAGATCAATGTATATAATACATATTAGTTAATAATCAAATATATTATCTTTATGCACGAGATTTGATAGTACTGTATATCATTATTGAAATATATTTAATTATTTAGTTCGATTATAAATTGATTTACTTATGTTCTCGGGAATGGATTCGTGGAATTAACTTTACAAAAGAAAACACTTTTTAGACGTAGATTATATTTTACAATAAATTATATGCACAATATATGTATATGATTTTTTGCAGGTTATATATTTATTTTTGAACAAAAAAAAAATAAGTACATTTTTATAGGGCACGAGCGCGCTGTGATCGTTCGGGCCCATTCACCTCAGTGGCCATGGTACAGAAAAGAGTGGGAACTTTAAATAGACGTCATGAACGGGGATAACGATAAATTTAATACGAGAAAAGATATATTAGCCATAGCCAAGGTTCTTTAACTACAACTGTTGTAGTTAAAGAACCTTAGCCATAGCATGGTGTTTTAAAATAGTTATATCATAGAAAACTAATATAATATCTACAGAATGCGCTCTCTACTAAGGAATGACTGCGCTGTAGTCGATTGGGACCAAGCACGGCTTCACACCAACTTCATAGAGGTCGTAGTCGCGAAAAGAGTGGGAACTTTAAATAGACGTCATGAACGGGGATAACGATAAATTTAATACGAGAAAAGATATACTATAGGATCTGCTGTTCTTGCCACATAAGTGATACCTTCAAGTTCAAATAATTTATGATGCCTGACTGGAGGCATGGCGCCCCTCACATCTTAGCGCTCTTCTGCCACGCTTACCTTGCTTACTGTATAGCGCGGGCCCTGTTAAGCAGTTTGAAGTATAGTTGTATTCAGAGATATTTGAAACTGCCTTATGCAGGGTTTATAACCTTTTATATAGGGTTGGGAAGCTTAGTAGACAGGTATCATAAATTATTTGAACTTGAAGGTATCACTTATGTGGCAAGAACAGCAGATCCTATAGTATATCTTTTCTCGTATTAAATTTATCGTTATCCCCGTTCATGACGTCTATTTAAAGTTCCCACTCTTTTCGCGACTACGACCTCTATGAAGTTGGTGTGAAGCCGTGCTTGGTCCCAATCGACTACAGCGCAGTCATTCCTTAGTAGAGAGCGCATTCTGTAGATATTATATTAGTTTTCTATGATATAACTATTTTAAAACACCAAGCTATGGCTAAGGTTCTTTAACTACAACAGTTGTAGTTAAAGAACCTTGGCTATGGCAAATATATCTTTTCTCGTATTAAATTTACCGTTATCCCCGTTCATGACCTCTACTTAAAGTTCCCACGCTTTTCTGTACCATGGCCACTGAGGTGAATGGGCCCGAACGATCGCAGCGCGCTCGTGCCCTTATTTTTTTTTGTTCAATAATAAATATATAACCTGCAAAAATCATATACATATATTGTGCATATAATTTATTGTAAAATATAATCTACGTCTAAAAAGTGTTTTCTTTTGTAAAGTTAATTTCACGAATCCATTCCCGATAACATAAGTAAATCAATTTATAATCGAACTAAATAATTAATTATATTTCAATAATGATATACAGTACTATCAAATCTCGTGCATAAAGGTAATATAATTGATTATTAACTAATATATATTATATACATTGATCTTGCTTTTAGTTTACTACATTGGAAAAGTTATATTTAAAAATTTGTTTATTCAGTAAATAAGTATAGTAGAACCTTAGATCTAGTTCTGTATGTGATATATATGGTAGGTTTCACACATACTAATTCTTGGTATTTTTTGTAGAAAGTACTTTTTGTAGACGTTAGGTACAAATCTAATAGGACTTCTTCTGGTAAGACTACTATTCTCTTTATAAGAACAAAAATGAAAATTCAAAATTTTTACTGCTATACGACTCTCAAACCTGTATGGCTCCCCCGAAATAGACCGAATGGAAATATATCAATTGGTTGGAGATTCTTCCTACAACACATTAACAAACAACGATAACTTGGAGACTTAAGGTTTGTCGAGTTCTAGATACTTTTGGAAAATAAAGAGCAAAATAAAAACGTAATAATCGTAAGTTGTATAATACTCGGAAAATAATGTTGTATGAGATTAGATTTTTTTTTAATATTTTGTTACAGAATGAAAGTTTTGAAATCTGGGAAATGTTGCTACAGTTGCTGTTGTTAGTGATACTGGAGTCCACATAAAATCAACGGCTGAACGAGTTTTTGAGTACTTTGTGCCGCATATCGAAAATGTGGCGTACTTCTTGTAAAAGGAATTAATGAGAATTTGTTTTTAATAGTTGTTACATATGAAATTGTTTAGTTATTTATTATGTTCAATAAAGTGGGTTATATGAATGTAGATATCATCTATACAAAGTAATTTGCAGTTTTTTCACCAATACAGGTAATTAGAAGAATAAGATTTGACTATAAATGTAAAATTAATAAAAAAGTAAAATTTTTGCTTTTTTTATTATTGACATTTTTGAGATAGTCTGAAAAAAGTATAGATACGCACAAGTAAGTTAGTGTGAAATATACAATAGTTTATTTAATTATATAATAGTTATTTAAAAAAATAATTTGCATGTGTAAGATATATTGCCTACACGTTTTAAAATAATATATATGAATTAATATGTATAAATAAAAGTTCAAATTATATACTAGTCCAGTATTGGAATTGAATGATGAGAATGTACACTGACATCTAGTGGATAGTAGCAGTAACACCGAGTAACACTAACCTGTACTTTGGTAGCTATCCCTCCCAGTTTTTAAGATGACGTCATTTTTTAGATTTGCACGGTTTGGGTCTGTATATTTTATGACATTATTTTTTGGACTTGTATATGTTGGTTCTGCACCTCATCCCATTATCTATTTCATTTACAAATGCTTATTTATTTAATCAACATTTATTTTTTTAGTAGTGGCATCTATCGACGAATTCCGCAACTATTTGGACGATAGATTAATTATGTGTCGAAATAATAAATTTTAATTTTGTTTATGTATGTATACATTGTGTCTAAAAAATTATGAACAAAGTTGTTCAAAATTAAATTCTGCGTCAGATAAGATCATAATTGTTGTAACAGCACGTGTGCAGTACGAGATCAATTAAATATAATATGTAACATTTTCGTTCAAAATCAGACACACATGGAAATAAGAGAAAATATTTATATGTCAATTGTGACAGTTAGTAACCTTACTTTGTGTTCAATATTTTTTAAAATTATATTTGTACTATTTTTGAATATTAGCATATTATTAAAGAAATGAATATAAATTCAACTTAAATAATATTAAAATATCGACATTAAGTATTATAATTAGTGAAAATTCTCTACACTGACAGATAGATATTTTCTTTTATTTTCATGGCTATCTGATTTTTAACGAAAATATTACATTTTATATTTAATATATCTTGTATTATAGTCGTGCTATTGCAACAATTATGATCTTAAATGATTTTGAATTTAATTTCGAAAAACTTTGTACTGTTGTAGTTTTGCTCTAAATCTATCAGGAGAGAGAGTGTCCGCAATTTTTTTAATTCCCATTCGTTCCACACTCTGGATATGTCCACTATTGAACAATATAAATAGTCAATCCCTATTTGCCACATTGTTGTTAATAAATTTTAGAAGTTTTAGGTAATTTATTTAAACAAGTGCATTCAATTTGGGGTATGAATGAATTAAAATATACAGGTCGTGTTTATTTAAATGGTATATTTGTTTAAAATATAAATAAAGTGTTTACGGTCTTTTTATTTTATTTTTAATGGGTGATAATAGAGGTCAAAAGAAGGCGAAAAACATTAAAACACCTTAATAAAATATTTAAAATAAAAGAGATATGATTTTTTTTAGTTTTTATATTGTTGTTAATAAATTTGGATATATAATACCTCGTATAATACATAGTTGAATAATACAAAAACTCAATTACTATTTCACACATAGTTAGTAATAAATTTTAGAAGTGTTACCTAATTTATGTAAACAATCGCATTAAACTGTAATAAATTTCAGAAGTTTTAAGTACTTTATTTAACCAATAACATTAAATTTTTGATAAAATTGAATTATGTATGTAAAGGAATGAGTATTTAAATGGCACATTTGTTTATATAATAAATTGTTGAATAACGTAAATATTCAATCACTATTTCACACATTGTTATTAATAAATTTTAGAAGTGTATTGTAACTTATTTAATCAATGGTGTTAAATTAGTGATAAAAATGAATTATAATATATACAAGAACGTGAGTAATTAAATAGTACCTTTGTTTATTTAATATATTGTTGAATGATATAAATTCTAAATCACAATTTCACACATTGTTATTAACAGATTTTAGAAGTGTTACATAAACGATTTAATCATAGGCATTAAAATCTGTGTTAAGAATGAAATAAAAATGTACGGGAATGTTTGTATATAAATAGTAATAGTATATCGTTTATTTAGTTATATATTTAGATATACAACTATTCAAAAATAACATACACCAAAGATTATCTTGAGATTCAAAACAAAAATCATAAATGATAACATAACAAAGATCTCTTTTAATAAATAAATATGTTAAAAGTTCTTTCTAAATAGTAAATTTGTTTCAATATATAGTTGATTACACTACTGCGCAAAAGCAACATATGTCACTTGAACAGGTTAGACTATAGTTTAAATGAGTACGCTCCACGCCGTCCAATCCCACCCCGTCCAATTACTATCCAGTGCCACGCCGTCCAAAGTTACCCCCACTCCCAGTGCCACGCCGTCCAAATACACTAATGCCACGCGGATCTAAAACCAGGCGTTCCACGCCGTCCAATCCCACCCCGTCCAATTACTATCCAGTGCCACGCCGTCCAAAGTTACCCCCACTCCCAGTGCCACGCCGTCCAAACTGGTACAGCTACTAGACTACAGATGTCTCTACTTTCGATCTCCCCCCACTCCCAGTGCCACGCCGTCCAAACTGGTACAGCTAGTAGACTACAGATGTCTTTACTTTCGATCTTTATAATATATATAATATAATAACTTTTTTATTTGAAATTATTATGTACAGAATGAATAGTAGAAATAGTTGAGATAATCAACGAAGATATGACTAAATTTGTTGAACTCAAAGGAATTATGTGATTACTTTTAGAAGTTTTTTCCACAATAATGATAAAATAATATATCAAAATATTATTGATTTTGTAATAATCAACTGCAGTTATTAGTACAACAAAAATTTTATTACTAGTGATTTTGACACAAGGATTGGAATTAACAAAAAATGATCTGTTTGTTGTAATCAATTTTTTTGAATAAATGTTACAATGCGGCTCGAACTTCGACTACGCAATGAGTATTATTTATGCAGCTATTATCTTATCCACTCGGTTATGGAGCATTTTGCTTGAAAATTTCTAATTTCATAAGAACGACAAATGTCAAAATACAATTCATTTTATCAAATATTTCAATTAAGTAAGCTCATACTCCATAATAGTTAATATCAGCAGATGCAAAATTAAATAATCTATTCAACCGTACCACATACACCCCATCATATTTAGCGGCACAGATGAAAATAGCAAAAATTCCCTATGTCAAGGTTCTAGTATTCACACTGTACATAAAATTTGTTTATAGAGGAATTTTAATAATGCAGAAGCTGGAAATATAAACATTTTTACTAATAAAATTTTACAATATAAATCAGCACATTTATTCTGAATAAAGTTATCGCTAGACAGATAAAATTCAATCTTAAAGAAATATATATATTTGACATTTACATTGAGAATAAGTTTTATAAAAATCAGAGGACCCATTATCCAGAGGCGCCCAGAGAATATAAGGAGTTGTTACGGTTTCGTTTCACTCATTCTTATAAATCTTTCTTACCAATTCCTAAGAACCTAAAAATGTCAAGCTCTGTATAATTTTGCTTACATTTAATTTCGGCTTAGAATCGTTTGTTCTGTTACGTACCTCTCTCTTTTTTTGTATGTTTCAATTTAGAGTATTCCATGTTGTCCTTTGTTTTTGTTTTAATCTACATCCCAGTTTCTAGCTGTCACCTTGAATTCTCGTTGACAGCAACTGTTTCATGCAGTTTTTATTCTGACAGTAGCGGCTGCGTGTGCACTCTCGCGCGGTTGAGTAGACTGCATTAGTGTAACGGTCATTTTGTGGCGCCAAATTCAAAATGAAACCCTAACTCGCCTCTGCCGATTTATACGCCCATGTTATTCTTATGGGAATAAAAATATGTTATATTTAAACTGCTAGAAAGTCTTATAAAATGCAAATCTTAACTATTAAACCTTATAAATACTAATCTCTAAAATAAAAACAATTGGTTTTAATGTTAAAGACAAAATCAGTACGAAACATATGTACTTTATAGTATTTTTAGGTCACATATTACGGTAAATAATAAAAAAATTATAAAAATGCTTTTGCTATAATTTTATTGTTCTTTTCAGAAGCAAACCATGTCACTAGTTAAACGTTAAATCAATTATTTTATTACTGGAATTAAAAGATAAATTGCATAAATTTTAGTTAATATTCAAATTGTTTATCATTGCAAGTGTCTGAAAATCAGTACGAATGGTCACTCCAATGTACGAGCATTACCATTAATATAAGATACATTGAAAATTATGGAAATTACTTCAAATTAATTGTTTGTTTTCAATTTTAATAACAAAAAAAATAATTTTCGTCTTACTGAAATTTTAGATGTAGTCAAAATATCAGATGTTTTTTGTAGGCACTCTTCTAAATATAAAAATATTTATTTTCTTTTACCGCTGAATGATAATTAAATAAGTATCTCCTCCTATTACCACTTACAACACTATTATTTATATTTCTAAGTATAAAATGCACTACAATACATACATGAACTAAAATCATACGAAATACTTCGTCGATTAATAAATAGTGCAGGGATATTTCAGAACTTAAATAATTACTGTACAGTGGTACAAAAGAATTATACTAGTTAAATTTTGAAGAAAATATTTACACTCCTATGCTTTTACCATGCGCATCGACCTTATACACTAGTGTATAAGTCAATGAACATGCGACATCTACAATGTTTTCCCTACTATTTTTTTATCACTAGTTATTAGCTACTTTGTTAGCGACTCCCAATTGGCTTCAAAATCAGTTATGTAATTTCATTATAACTAGACCTAGAATTACATGCATGTAAAAAAACATATATGCATAAAATGTGTTAAAAATATGCAGAAATATTATGAAATAATGCAAAAATATGCCAAAATAATGTACATGTAAACCAAGGCATGTAACTGTAAAAAAAAATACTGGTTAACGGTTTACCCACATTGATAACATTCTAAAAATAAAGGTTTTAATTCGAAAACCGGTTTTTAAAAATTAGAAACCGGTTTAAACCAGTTCATATATCGGCTGATAAAAAATATTAAGAAAAATAAATAAAAAAATTAATTAAATAAAAATAAGCGATCATGTTTCGTGCTGCATTTAACGTCAAACATGAATATTTACAAAAATTCCCATAATATTCTTTCAGAGAAACTTAGGTCATTTTTTAATAATAGGTAAACTTGCCCAAAGCTCTCTAACAAACTGCCTACTGTTATGACTCTTCAATAAAATGTAAATTGTCATGACTTCTATGGAAATAAAAAATGTAACCAATATAAAAAAATCTATATCATAATATATCAAAAAAAAAATCGCACGAAATGTTATTAAAGTAAAGATTAATGTCCGCTAAAACCGGTTTATTATTTGTTTGATTAACGGTTTCTGGTATTTTCGGTTTTAAAAATATCGGATAAAATTACTGTTTCACAATTTTCGTTCAAAATACCGGTTACTGATTTTTTAACCGGTTAGATGCTCTGATGTAAACTCACATCAAGAAATATAATATTACATACCTACCAGATCAAATAATTAGCTAAGAAAACCATCACACTAGCGTTTCGTGTGCTGTCCAACCAACAGGGTTGAGAAGCTTAAATAATATTGCTGAAAATTTTCTGCAATTGGGTTAGTAATTATGGCCTTCAATAGCAAAACGGAATAAGGGTAGTTTGTAAAAAATTGACTTCGGTAACTGAAACTATAGACCACGTTAGTGAGGTTACGATTTATATTTGGCGCGAAACCCTAATTCAAATCTCAGTGTATGCATTTCTTAGGGGAGTACATTTTCAATTCGCGATATTAAAATATTTTGACGATTCTTAATTATAACATAAGGTTTTTTTATATTCTAAAACATTACTCTTTGCTTTCCGTACAGAAAAAAGTACAAATAAAAGAATAAATTAAGAAAAAAATGATTTTAAAGAAAGTAGTATCGCAAATAGTAACATATATCGTTACTTGGTACAGCAGGTTAAAGTGACAGGTTCAACTGAATCTAAGACAGCTACGACATACGTTTTCAGAAATTTGCACCTACTGTTTAAATTGAAGTAAATAATATTATGTTTTTTGGGTGTGTATATTACATTAGAAGATAGATAAAACATTAGAGATTAGTATTTTTAGGTTTAATAGTTAAGATTTGCATTTTATAAGACTTTCTAGCAGTTTAAAGATAACATATTTTTATTCCCATAAGAATAACATGGGCGTATAAATCGGCAGAGGCGAGTTAGGATTTCATTTTGAATTTGGCGCCACAAAATGACCGTTACACTAATGCAGTCTACTCAACCGCGCGAGAGTGCACGCGCAGCCGCTACTGTCAGAATAAAAACTGCATGAAACAGTTGCTGTCAACGAGAATTCAAGGTGACAGCTAGAAACTGGGATATAGAATAAAACAAAAACAAAGGACAACATGGAATACTCTAAATTGAAACATACAAAAAAAGAGAGAGGTACGTAACAGAACAAACGATTCTAAGCCGAAATTAAATGTAAGCAAAATTATACAGAGCTTGACATTTTTAGGTTCTTAGGAATGGGTAAGAAAGATTTATAAGAATGAGTGAAATGAAACCGTAACAACTTCTTATATTCTCTGGGCGCCTCTGGATAATGGGTCCTCTGATTTTTATAAAACTTATTCTCAATGTAAATGTCAAATATATATATTTCTTTAAGATTGAATTTTATCTGTCTAGCGATAACTTTATTCAGAATAAATGTGCTGATTTATATTGTAAAATTTTATTAGTAAAAATGTTTATATTTCCAGCTTCTGCATTATTAAAATTCCTCTATAAACAAATTTTATGTACAGTGTGAATATTAGAACCTTGACATAGGGAATTTTTGCTATTTTCATCTGTGCCGCTAAATATGATGGGGTGTATGTGGTACGGTTGAATAGATTATTTAATTTTGCATCTGCTGATATTAACTATTATGGAGTATGAGCTTACTTAATTGAAATATTTGATAAAATGAATTGTATTTTGACATTTGTCGTTCTTATGAAATTAGAAATTTTCAAACAAAATGCTCCATAACCGAGTGGATAAGATAATAGCTGCATAAATAATACTCATTGCGTAGTCGAAGTTCGAGGCGCATTGTAACATTTATTCAAAAAAATTGATTACAACAAACAGATCATTTTTCGTTAATTCCAATCCTTGTGTCAAAATCACTAGTAATAAAATTTTTGTTGTACTAATAACTGCAGTTGATTATTACAAAATCAATAATATTTTGATATATTATTTTATCATTATTGTGGAAAAAACTTCTAAAAGTAATCACATAATTCCTTTGAGTTCAACAAATTTAGTCATATCTTCGTTGATTATCTCAACTATTTCTACTATTCATTCTGTACATAATAATTTCAAATAAAAAAGTTATTATATTATATATATTATAAAGATCGAAAGTAAAGACATCTGTAGTCTACTAGCTGTACCAGTTTGGACGGCGTGGCACTGGGAGTGGGGGGAGATCGAAAGTAGAGACATCTGTAGTCTAGTAGCTGTACCAGTTTGGACGGCGTGGCACTGGGAGTGGGGGTAACTTTGGACGGCGTGGCACTGGATAGTAATTGGACGGGGTGGGATTGGACGGCGTGGAACGCCTGGTTTTGGATCCGCGTGGCATTAGTGTATTTGGACGGCGTGGCACTGGGAGTGGGGGTAACTTTGGACGGCGTGGCACTGGATAGTAATTGGACGGGGTGGGATTGGACGGCGTGGAATGCTTCGGTTTAAATTTAATTGTGTATCCGGTCTTCTTCTTGTCATCCATTTGACAAATCAGTAATAGACAAACGGTAATATTGTAACTATTTAAGTTGGCGTTGTGAAAAGTGATTATGGAAAAAAATTAAATTTAAAGAAATAGTATTAGACAATAGTACAATAAATTGAATGTGATACATTTAAGATAGAGACTGGGATCTTCAAGAAATAATATATCAGATAAGTACCGGAACTAAAAGAAAATTATACAAATAAATTATAAAGAAAATTTTTAGGTTAAAAATAAATAAACACGTGCGGCAAAAACAAAAGTTTTCTACTTTCTTAAAAGCGACATCTATTGCTTGGTAGAAGGACACTGGTCAGCTACTACTTGGGCATTACACTGAATCAAAGTAAGAGTATTGTATCAAACCAGGTAGATGACGCCAGCCGCCAAGCAATAGAAACTACTACCCACCAAAAGATATACTTCCAGAACATCACCTAAGATAAAAAAGTTGCGATTTTAAAGATGGCAGAAAACGAAAAGATTGTGAAAAACCCAGAAAGTAAAATTGATATGATTTTGTCTAAGCTTACAAACTTAGACACAAAAATCGATAAAGTAGAACAAAACATGATAGATCATATAAATGGTAAAATAAATGAGCTGGAGAAAGAGATAAACTGTCTTAAAAGCACAAATAATATTCTACCACAAAGTATAAATATACAAACTATTAAAGTTACAGACCTGGAAAAGAAAATATTAAATGACTCAAAGAAAAACAATACTATAATTTTCAACATAAACAAACATACCGGAAATAAAAGAGACATTGAAAATAAAATATTAAAAGAACTAGAAGAACTCTTGGAAATAAAAATGTCCAATCACGTCAACTTCATAAAATTCTTAGGCAAAAATCTCACAGAACCAATACTATTATCATTAACTTCATGGAAAAAGAAATGTGAAATACTAGAAAACAAATGGAGACTCAGAGAGAAAGAAAGCAAAATAATAATAAAAGAAGACCTACCGGCAGAAATAAGACAGACCAGAAGGAAGCTAGCTCATCACTGGGAACAAAAACAAAAAGAAGGTATAAAATCCTACATAAAATATGATAAATTAGTAATTAACGGAAAACAATTCACATTAGAAGAACTTGAAAGGGAAGAAAGCAATAAAAAACGATTAAGAAGCGAAAGTAGCAGTGAAAATAGCGAGAAAGATCATGGAAGGAAAAGAACTAATAGCTTAAATAATACACCGAAAGCAAACAACTTAGCAAATTTCTTATTTCGACCCAGGGACAGATCAAACTCCACGAACACAACCCAAACGCTGGTTAAAAATTCATAGCAATTAATAAATAGTACACTTTCAACACATCTGGTCAATGTGAAAGTGAACGACCACAACCCCCTGTTACACAAGGAAACGAAAAAGGCAAAGAAAATAAAAAACAGAAATCACAAAAATACTTTAACAAATAATATCAAAAAATCCCAAAATGACACATACATAGCAACCTTCAATGTAAGATCACTGTCATCAGAAGACAGAATCGTAGAATTAGAACATGCGTTAAAAGATTTAAAATGGAGCATAGTAGGACTGTCAGAAGTACGCCGATACGGTGAACAAATAGAAGAAAGGGAAAATACTATCTTATATTACAAAGGAGAAACAAAAGGTATGTTCGGAATCGGTTTCCTAGTTAAAAAAGAATTAAAATACAACATAGTCGAATTTCGTGGATATTCCGAGCGGATAGCAACATTAATACTAAAATTAACAGACAACCAAATATTAAATCTAATACAGGTTTATGCACCAACAAGTAAATACACAAAAGAACAGAGAGATGAATTCTACGAAAAACTACAATTTGCATATAACGAACGCAAAAAGAATGGAACTACTATAATATTAGGCGATTTCAACGCTAAAGTTGGAATTAGAAAAATTGGAGAAGAGCAAGTCATGGGATTACATAGCCTCCAAAATAGAAATGAAAATGGAACAAAAATAATCAATTTCATCCAAGAAAATCAATTAAAATTAGCTAATTTTTTTTTAAGAAAAATATAAATAATAGGTGGACTTGGTTATCTCCGGACGGAAAAACAAAAAACGAAATAGATTTTTTCCTCACAAATTATATCAGAATCTTTAAGGATGTTCATGTTATAAATCGAATAAGATTTAATAGTGACCATAGGATGCTAAGATGCAAATTAACTCTTTCTAAAACTCAAAAAAGCCGTAAATACTATGGGCAGAACTCAAAACCTATTTTATCAACCATAAACGAAGTAAACGAGTTGGAGTTTAAACAACATTTAAAAACAAATCTAAAAAGCTTAAAAACCACAGAAGATACGCAAGAATTCTATAGTACAATTAAAAATATCATTAAGGAAAGTATTAAGTCAGCTAATAAAAATCAAAAAATTAAAGACAAATTCACACTTTCTGAAGAAACCCTTGAAATAATCAATAAAAGAGAAGAACTATACAGGAAAAAATACAAAACATGCAAAGAGGAAATTGAGTATACAGAAATTAAAAAATTAGCAAAAAAGAGTATAAAGAACGACTTAAGGAAAAATAAAGAAACCATAGTCCAAGCAGAACTAGAAAATAATATGTCGATTAAAAAAATTAATAAAACATTATCGGCAACTAAAAAATTGACACCAACCCTAAAATCAGATAATGTAAATGGCCAAGAAGTCCATAACAGGCATAAATTGCTGCAAGAAGCGGAAAAATTCTACCAAGAACTATGTACAACGAAGTTAACAATAGAAGAAGAATCTATAATAACACCTGATCTCTCAACATCCGAACACATACCACACATATTAAAATCAGAAATCGAAACAGTTATTAAATCACTAAAAAAAGGTAAGGCAGCAGGTTACGACCAAATTCCTAGTGAAGCTTTAATATACGCGGACGAAGAACTAATAACCTGCCTACAAAATCTTTTCAATTTAATATTAGAAAAAGAGGTTATTCCCAAACAATGGACTATAGCATCAATAATATTAATATTCAAAAAGGGAGACACGAATGATATAAACAACTATAGGCCCATAAGCCTACTATCAGTTATTTACAAACTATTCAGTAAAGTAATATTAAATAGAATAAGTGGAAAACTCGATGAACAACAATCAAAAGATCAAGCAGGATTCAGAGGCAATTTTTCGACCACAGACCATCTACATACGATCACACAGATAATGCAAAAATTCTCAGAATACCAAAAGCCATTATTTATAGCATTTATAGATTTTTATAAAGCTTTCGACACTATAGAACATTGTTACATATGGAAGTCACTCGCCGAACAGGGAATCGAAAACAAATATATAAGACTATTAAAAATAATATACACCGAAAGCAAAGCGCAAGTAGTACTAGAGCGCACTGGCTCACAATTCAGAATAACACGTGGACTCAGGCAAGGAGACTCAATTTCACCAAAACTATATAATGCCACTCTAGAAATGGTATGCAGAAACATAAAGGAAAACATGAAGGGTATCAAAATAGCAGGCGAAAATCTAAATAATTTACGATTTGCTGACGACATCGTTTTATTAGCAGAAAACAAAGAGGATCTACAAGCACTTCTAGAAGCTATATGCATGGAAAGTAAAAAAGTTGGACTCCAAATAAACACGAATAAAACCAAAATTATGAGTAACACACTAATGTTTAATAACTTGAGTGTAAACAATGAAGAAATAGAAACTGTACAACAATTTAAGTATCTGGGACAAACCATAGCGTTAGGCAAGAAATCAGAACTAGAAATACAAGTCAGGATTTCAAATGCGTGGAAAACGTTTTGGTCTCTGAAATATATATTGTTACACAACTACCCACTACATCAAAAAAGCAAAATCATTAATAGCTGCATACTACCTATTCTGACCTACGGGTCACAGACCTGGGCGTTAACGAAAAACCAGCAATGCAAATTAAACATAGCCCAAAGGAAAATGGAACGCCTTATATTGAAAATAAAAATTAAGGACAAAATTAAGAATACTACAATATGAAGCAAAACAAATATAATAGATGTTAAATATGCATGCAAAAAATTAAAATGGAACTGGGCGGGACATATTAATAGATATAAAGACAATAGATGGACCAAACTGGCAACAGACTGGATTCCAAGGGAAAGTAAAAGGAAAAGGGGAAGGCAAAAAATAAGATGGGAAGATGATTTTAGCAAACAACTAGGAACAACGTGGAAACGGGAAACAGCAGATAAAGTACAGTGGAAAAATCTAAGTGAACTTCTTCTTCTTCTTCTTCTTTGTAATAGGCTTTAAGCCTGTTTATTACCAACATTATTTCTCTTCTGACGATGATGTCAAGCAGTCCCTCCATCTTGTAGGTGGTCTGCCTTTTGTCCTTTTTGCTCCTTTCGGCTTGTCTTCTTTTATTTTCTTAGCTAGTCTGTTGGAGTTCATTCTGTTTACATGTTTACTCCAGTGTTTTCTTCTTTGTTTTGTGAATTTTGAGATTTCTTGGATGTTACATTTTTCTCTAATGTCGCTACTTCTACATCTATCCAGAAGTGTTTTGTTTTGGATCATACGTAGGATTTTCATTTCACAGGTGTTCATTAGTTGTCTTGTTTTCTTTGTGTCTGCTCTTGTTTCTGCTGCGTAGGTCATTATTGGTCTTACTGCTGTTTTGTAGATTCTAATTTTGCTTTCTGTTTTGATGTATTTATTTTTCCATATTAGATCTTTAAGGTTTCCTGCGACTTTTGCGGCTTTGTTTACTTGTGTTTTTACTTCTTCAAAAAGGTTTCTGTCATTTCTAATTTCTGTGCCTAAGTAGTTGAATCTAGATACCTGTTCTATCATTTTCCCCTCTATCTCTAATTTACATCTGATTAGATTTTTAGATATAGTCATGCTTTTTGTTTTATCTATATTGATGACCATATTATGATCCTTTGCACCTTTATTGAATTGAAGCAGTAATCCTTGTAAATCGTCTTCATTATCTGAGACTAATACTGCGTCGTCAGCAAAACATACAATGTTAATATTTGTGTTTGTCATTTTGAACCCTTTTTCTTGTGGTAAACTTTCTATTATTTTGTTCATGACTACGTTAAATAAAGTGGGACTCATCGAGTCCCCTTGTCTAATACCTGTCGAGATATCTAGTTCTTCGGTCATTTCATTATTGGTTTTTATTATTGTTTTACAGTCTGTGTTTAATCCATGGATAATGTTTATAATTTTTTCTGGAATGTTATTCGTTGACATAATTTTCAATACATCTTCTAATTTTATTCGGTCAAATGCCTTTGTCAAATCTATAAAACACATATAGAGAGGGGTGTTATATTCATAGGCTTTTTCAATAGTTTGTTTGACTATGAAGATCGCGTCCGTAGTTGATCTATTCTGCCTAAATCCTTGTTGTTCTTCTCTCATTGTTATTAATTTGTTTATTTTAGCGGTTAATATTTTTGTAAATAATTTTAAGGTACTATTTAACAGTGTTATCCCTCGATAATTTTCTGGTTTTGTTTTCTCGCCCTTTTTGAATATTGGAATGGTAAAGCTTAGTTTCCAGCTATTTGGTATTGTTCCAGTGTCAATTATTTTTTGGAATAAGCTTTGAAGCACCTTGGTTAGTTGATCTCCACCATATTTGATCATATCGTTACTTATCTTATCAGGTCCTGTGGATTTTCGATTTTTTAATTTTGATATTGCTTCAGCTACTTCATCTTCAGTAATGATTACTGGATCTTGGTTCGTATTTTCCTCAATTTGATATACATCATTATTGTGATCGTTATACAAAGTTTTAAAGTACTGCGCCCATTCTTCTGAAGAGATCTTATTTGTGATTACGTTATTTTTTATGTCCGTTTTATTCCTTCTTAATGTTGCCCATATTTTCTTTTGTCCGCCATACAAATCGTGTT
This sequence comes from Stenolophus ochropezus, assembly GCA_035578165.1. Classification (NCBI taxonomy): domain Eukaryota; kingdom Metazoa; phylum Arthropoda; class Insecta; order Coleoptera; family Carabidae; genus Stenolophus; species Stenolophus ochropezus. The sequence continues at coordinate 310,963 of JAQOWZ010000087.1, forward strand.
CGAGTTCACTAGAATATTTTTCCCAAAACTGTTGTTTTATTTTTGTGATTCTTGCATTTGCTTTATTTCTTTCTTACAGATACAGATAAGTTCCAGTTATCTGGTGTTTTATTTTTTTAAAATTGTAGGTATGCCATTTTTTTCTCTTTTGCTATTAATTTCACTTCAGGTGTGTACCATTGTTTATTATTTTTTTGATTTATATTTATCTTTCTACTTCCTAATGCTTCTTCAGCTGCGTCAAGTATATTATTACTTATTTTTTCCCAAAGCTCGTCAATATTTGGTTCACTACCTGTTTTTGTATTTCCTTTTAGCTTGTTTTGTAGTCTATTCTTGAATAATGTTTTTGTGCTTTCGTCGGTAAAAGATTCAATATTAAACTTTGTAATTATTATAGGCTTTCTTTTTCTAATTTTCGGTATTTTAAACCTTAATTTACAAAGCACTAAACTATGGTCGCTGCCTATTTCGGCAGAGTTTAGTGTTCTTACCACGGTTATTTGGTCCGGGCGTAATTCCCTATTTGTGATTACATAGTCTATTATTGATTCCTGTCCTCTACTATTCCTGAAGGTGTATTTATATTTCATTTGCAAATTGAAAAAAGTATTATTTATTCTTAAGCCATTGTTGGCACAGAACAAGACTAATAGTTCTCCATTGTCATTAATTGTCTCTTCATTAAATATTTGCATTACTCCAGGTATCGATTCGTTGCCTATTCTGGCATTTAAATCTCCCAGTATGATTAGTTTTTCGTGAGCTTGAACCTTATTTACTTCGTTCTGCAGGTCTTCGTAGAATGTTTCTCTTTCTTCTTTGGTTTTTGTTGTGTCTGGTGCGTAGACACTTATAAGATGTATTTTATCCTTTTCGATCATCAATGTGGTATGAAGAATTCTGTCGTTAATATATTCCACAATGAAGTTGTCTAGTGATTCTTCTATTAAAATTCCTACACCAGATTGAGCCCTTTTTTCTTTTGACATTCCACTATATATGAATATATAATTTTCTATTTTTATTATCCCTTTTCCTTTCTTTTTTGTTTCTGCTAACGAGCATATTTTTATATTCTTCTCTTATTTCATGATCTTTTTTTCTCCAAGATTGTATGTTCCATGTAGCAATTCTTAAACTATCCTTTTTCCATTTATTCTTATCCTTTTTCCTAGCAAAAGTATTATTCCTTAAATTCCGTCCATTTTCCGAGGCTTGTAGTTGGTTTCTGTGAGCAATGCTGAGTTTTCCGGTAGGTAGGGTGCTAGCCTGGCCTACCAACCCTCCTCCTTTATCCGGGCTTGGGACCGGCAACGGCCGCTACTGGAATACTCGATCCTTCCAGTGCGCACCGCAGGCGGAGTTCTAAGTGAACAATTTTCAAAAAACAGTATCAGTGATAGTGACACGGGCTAACTGAGACAGAATCTCGTTTTAATAGGAAAATAATAATTATAATATTATGTAAGAGCAAAACTATTGTTATTACTCTGTTTAGTATAAGATATTATGTGTTAATTTAATGTAACTAAGGAGGCCAATGCCCAATAAGGGTGCTAACGGCTATTAATAAAATTAATAATAAAAGAGATATGATTTTTTTAAGTTTTTATATTGTTGTTAATAAATTTGGATATATAATACCTCGTATAATACATAGCTGAATAATACAAAAACTCAATTACTATTTCACACATAGTTAGTAATAAATTTTAGAAGTGTTACCTAATTTATGTAAACAATCGCATTAAACTGTAATAAATTTCAGAAGTTTTAGGTACTTTATTTAACCAATAACATTAAATTTTTGATAAAAATGAATTATGTATGTAAAGGAATGAGTATTTAAATGGCACATTTGTTTATATAATAAATTGTTGACTAACGTAAATATTCAATCAGTATTTCACACATTGTTATTAATAAATTTTAGAAGTGTATTGTAACTTTTTTAATCAATGGTGTTAAATTAGTGATAAAAATGAATTATAATATATACAAGAATGTGAGTAATTAAATAGTACCTTTGTTTATATAATATATTGTTGAATAATATAAATTCTAAGTCACAATTTCACACATTGTTATTAATAGATTTTAGAAGTGTTACATAAACGATTTAATCATAGGCATTAAAATCTGTGTTAAGAATGAAATAAAAATGTACGGGAATGTTAGTATATAAATAGTAATAGTATATCGTTTATTTAGTTATATATTTAGATATACAACTATTCAAAAATAACATACACCAAAGATTATCTTGAGATTCAAAACAAAAATCATAAATGATAACATAACAAAGATCTCTTTTAATAAATAAATATGTTAAAAGTTATCTTTCTAAATAGTAAATTTGTTTCAATATATATTTTGTCGAACAAGATATATAATAAATCCCTATTTTCCAAAGTGTTCCAAATAAATTTTTGAACAATGGCACATTTTTTATATATACATTATTGAATAATATAAATACTCAATCACTATTTTGCACGTTGTTATTATTAAATTTTAGAAGTGTGACGTAATTTATTTAAACCATGGCATTAAAACTGTGATAAAAATGCACTACAATATGCACGGAAATGTTAGTATTTAAATAGGACATTTGTTTATATAATAATTTATGAATAAAATAAATAATCAATCACTATTTCACAGATTGTTATTAAGCCGGTTTTCAAAATGGACATACGTACATATATTAACAGTTAACTAAACAAAATTATCCTTCTTTATCCACTTTTGTATCCAAACAAACTTCTTTCACACTACTGAAAATTTAGATCACATCACATTAGATCTAATGTAGGGTTGGGGACCCCGATGAATACTTAGTATAACCTCCAGTGTATACTTTTATACAGGACCCCGATTGATACTCTTCCTATATATATATATATATATATATATATATATATATATATATATATATATATATATATATATATATATATATACCGGGTGTCCCAGCTCGACCGACACATGGGAGTTTTACATGGGAAATCAGTTAATTATAAATAGTATATCCCCAGTGCAAGATATTAACTTGAAATTTTGTATACTTATAGGAGAATATTAATTGTATGGATCACATTTATTTGAAATATGCAATTTCGTCTGCAGGGCGAGATTTATTAAATTTAAAATCTAATATTTTCTTTCAAAATCAGACAGCCATGGAAATAAAAGAAAATATCTATGTGACAGTTCTGACAGTTAATGACATGCCATTGTAGATATTCATATTTTTGTAATATTGGTATTTTATTTAACAAAAAGAAACTAAATTCAACTTAAATAATATTAAAATACAGGGAATAAGAATTAAAATCAGTGGTAATTCACTAAACTGTCAGATAAATATTTTCTTTTGTCTGAAATTGAACGAAAATATTAGATTTTAAATTAAATAAATCTCGCCCTGCAGACTTAGATACTTCAAATAAATGTGATCCACAGAATTAATATTCTCCTATAAGTATACAAAATTTCAAGTTAATATCTTGCACTGGGGAGATGCTATTCATAATTAACTGATTTCCCATGTAAAACTCCCATGTGTCGGTCGAGCTGGGACACCCGGTATATATATATATATATATATATATATATATATATATATATATATATATATATGTCAGATTTTCCCTATTCTTGATGAATACGTTGTATATTGTAAGCTACATGAGCTGGATTCTAAAATACCTACCACACTTGAAATAGCAATTTTCTTGTTGCAATGTTTTCTTTTAGCTAAAATATGATGAAAAATTACAAAATTTGGGCGCGGAAGCAAATATTTATATGATTTTTTACAAAAATAAAGTCAGATTTTACCTATTCTTGATGAATACGTTGTATATTGTAAGCTACATGAACTGGATTCTAGAATACCTACCACACTTGAAATAGCAATTTTCTTATTGCAATGTTTTCTTTTAGCTAAAATATGATGAATAATTATAAAATTTGGGCGCAGAAGCAAATATTTATATGATTTTTTACTAAAATAAAGTCAGATTTTACCTCTTCTTGAAGTGGATATTTTTGTTAAAACATTCAAATTTATGCTTTAGGATTTATACTATGGATGGTTTTAAGCATTGGACATGCAAAAGTGACCAAAACGTAGTACCAATTAGATAATAAACATTCAATTTTCGGGTGTCATTTTAATGAATACATTGTATTCTGAAAGCTACATGGGCTGGATTTATACATAATTCGTTGCAGTGCTAAAGTAGTAGACATCAGAAAAACGGACTTCTGCTATCAAGAGCTGCCAATAGTTTACAAGAATGAGAGCAAGTTCATGGCCCCTCTCACTCGTATAATTCAGGACCATGGTACTCAGGTCGACTGCAGAAGTAAATTGCCAGTTATATTTCACCTGGAAGGCAAATGGTTCGAAATTGACCCTGAACTTAGAAGAACGCAACTTGATCCTATGGTGTGTACAGTAAGCAGGACATGGAAGAGTTCCAACGCACACTCTTGTTCCCACACGAGTGACGCGCCTTAACTAAAGTAATCACGAGAAGGGTCACGGGAGTTCAAGTAGATAGCCAGGATTACCACTTGCCCAATGTATTCAGCCAAAGCGAGTTCGCCAAGATGGCATGGAGTGCTGCAGCGTAAGTGTGGGGTTTCTTATCAAATATGGGAAACCTTTTCTCTGTATACTCTGTACGCGCTGATAAGGTACGTAGCAAACGTAGTGTTAAACCTACTGAGTTTAAGGAACGCGGTCACTCCCGATCAACCCCCTCGGAGATGGTTCCTGTTCGCCAGTTTGTGGAATGCCTTAACTACGCGATACCTAATTAACTTGGCACGACAACAACCCCCAACCAGGTTGCGGAGACCGAGCCTCCACCAATCTACCCGGGTCTCCCAATAGCCGTAGCTGAGCAACCCAGTGGTTATTCCGCCAACCTCGACATTCTGCACCAGCCCATAGTCTAGTTTGTTTTTGTATACCACTACCAAGTTGAATGAAATTCAGCTAGACTCGACTTTGAATTCCACTCACAGTTGAGTTTAGAGGGGAAGATAGTGTAACGGATGTGAGTTCAATTAGCAAAAATAGTTAGCGTAGGTGGTTGATTAAACTTGCTATCCTCTGCAGAGTGCTGGCACGTGGCTGGGTGGCTTCCGCCGTTCGATGACATTCGATAAGTTGGCAAAAAACGGTGGAATACTCCCAAGCGATATGTCAGCAGTTTGATTCGACTTGGTGGAAGATCAAAAATTTGCGATCATTCTCACATCGGGTGTCGCAAATCACGGTCGTGGTTAGAATAATTAGTAGTAATTTAATTTCAGTAGATTTGTTCATTTAGCTTACTTTAAAATTTATTGTTAGTATTTAAGTTATTGCAAATCGGACTTTATAATTTTTAATTTTTAATAAAAATTATTAAACGTCGAAGCTTAAAGAGTAGTGTCGTTTGAAGTGCTCATTTTCACCTTCCACCCGCACCTACCCAGAGTACAGCATCAACAAAGGACAGCAGTGAACAGGTAAGTATAAACTTACATTCTTTGAACCGTCCTGCATAATTCAGTACGTCAACGAGGGCTTGTACTTCACTGCACAACCCCTCTGTTACAATACCTCCACACTTTTAATAGCAATTTTCTTGTTGCAATGTTTTCTTTTAGCTAAAATATGATGGAGAATTATAAATTAATATAGCGATATAATAATATCGGGCGCGGAAGCAAATATGTATATGATTTTTTACCAAAATAAAGTCAGATTTTACCTATTCTTGATGAATACGCTGTATATTGTAAGCTACATGGGCTGGATTCTAGAATACCTACCACACTGGAAATAGCAATTTTCTTGTTGCAATGTTTTCTTTTAGCTGAAATATGATAAAAAATTATTAAATTCGGGCGCGGATGCAAATATTTATATGATTTTTTACTAAAATAAAGTCAGATTTCACCTATTCTTGAAATGAATATTTTAGTTAAACATCCATATTCATGCTTTAGGATCTATACTATGGATGGTTTTAAGCATTGGACATGCAAAAGTGGCCAAAACGTGGTACCAATCAGATAATAAACATTCAATTTTCGGGTGTCATTTTAATGAATACGTTGTATATTGTAAGCTACATGGGCTGGATTCTAGAATACCTACCACACTTGAAATAGCAATTTTCTTGTTGCAATGTTTTCTTTTAGGTAAAATATTATGAAGAATTATAAAATTCGGGCGCGGAAGCAAATATTTATATGATTTTTTACAAAAATTAAGTCAGATTTTACCTATTCTTAAAATAGATATTTTTGTTAAAACATTCATATTCATGCTTTAGGATCTATACTATGGATAATTTTAGCATTAGACATGCAAAAGTGACCAAAACGTGGTACCAATCAGATAATAAGCATTTAATTTTCGGGTGTCATTTTTATGAATACGTTGTATATTTTAAGATACATGGGCTGGGTTCTAGATAGCCTACCACACTTGAAATAGCAATTTTCTTGTTGCAATGTTATTTTTAGCTGAAATATGATAAAGATTTATAAAATTCGGGCGCGGAAGCAAATATTTATATGATTATTTACAAAAATAAAGTCAGAATTTAATTATTCCTGAAATGGATATTTTTGCTAAAACATTCATATTCAAGCATTATGATCTATACTATGGATAATTTTAGCATTGGACATGCAAAAGTGACCAAAACGTGGTACCAATCAGATAATAAACATTCAATTTTTAAGTGTCATTTTAATGAATACGTTGTATATTGTAAGCTACATGGGCTGGATTCTAGAATAACTACCACATTTGCATAGCAATTTTCTTGTTGCAATATTTTCTTTTAGCTAAAATATGATGAAGAATTATAAAATTCGGGCGCGGTAGCAAATATTTATATGATTTTTTACAAAAATAAAGACAGATTTTACCTATTCTTGATGAATACGTTGTATATTGTAAGCTACATGGACTGGATTTTAGAATACCTACTAAACTTGAAATAGCAAATTTCTTGTTGCAATGTTTTCTTTTAGCTAAAATATGATAAAGAATTATAAAATTCGGGCGCCGAACCAAATATTTATATAACTTTTTACAAAAATAAAGTCAGATTTTAGTTATTCTTAAAATGGATATTTTTGTTAAAACATTCATATTCATGCTTGAAGATCTATACTATGGATGGTTTTAAGCATTGGACATGCAGAAGTGAAAAAAACGTGGTACCAATCAGATCATAAACATTCAATATTCGGGTGTTATTTTGATGAATACGTTGTATATTGTAAGCTACATAAGCTGTATTCTAGAAAACCTACCAAATTTGAAATAGCAATTTTTATGTTGCAATGTATTCTTTTAGCTAAAATATGATAAAGAATTATGAAATTCAGGCGCGAAACCAAATATTTATATAATTTTTTACAAAAATAAAGTCAGATTTTAATTATTCTTGAAATGGATGTATTTGTTAAAACATTGATATCTATTTTTATTTTTGTAAAAAATCATATAAATATTTGCTTCCGCACCCGAATTTTATAATTCTTCATCACATTTTAGCTAAAAGAAATCATTGCAACAAGAAAATTGCTATTTCAAGTGTAATAGGTATTCTAGAATCCAGCCCATGTAGCTTACATTATACAAATTATTCATCAAGAAAAGGAAAAATATTACTTTATTTTTGTAAAAAATCATATAAATATTTGCTTCCGCGCCCGAATTTTATAATTTTTCATCATATTTTGGCTAAAGGAAAATATTGCAACAAGAAAATTGCTATTTCAAGAGTGGTAGGTATTCTAGAATCCAGCCCTAATAGCTTACAATATACAACGTATTCATTAAAATGACACCCGAAAATTGAATGTCTATTTTCTGATTGGTATCACGTTTTGGTCACTTTTGCATGTTCAATGCTTAAAACCATCCATAGTATAGATCCTAAAGCATGAATGTGAATGTTTTAACAAAAATATCCATCTCAAGAATAAGTAAAATCTGACTTTATTTTTGTAAAAAATCATATAAATATTTGCTTCCGCGCCCGAATTTTATAATTCTTTATCATAATTTAACTAAAAGAAAACATTGCAACAAGAAAATTGCTATTTCAAGTGTGGTAGGTATTCTAGAATCCATCCCATGTAGTTTACAATATACAACGTATTAATCAAGAAAAGGTAAAATCTTAATTAATTTTTGTAAAAAATCATATAAATATTTGCTTCCGCGCCTGAAATTTATAATTTTTTATCATATTTTAGCTAAAAGAAAACATTGCAACAAGAAAATTGCTATTTCAAGTGTGGTAGGTATTAAAGAATTCAGCACATGTAGCTTAAAATATACAACGTATTCATTAAAATAACACACGAAAATTGAGTGTTTATTATCTGATTGGTACCACGTTTCGGTCACTTTTGCATGTCCAATACTTAAAACCATCCATAGTATAGATCCTAAAGCATGAATATGAATGTTTTAACTAAAATATCCATTTCACGAATAGGTAAAATCTGACTTTATTTTTGTAAAAAATCATTTAAATATTTGCTTCCGCGTCCGAATTTTATAATTCTTCATCATATTATAGCTAAAAGAAAACATAGCAACAAAAAAATTGCTGTTTCAAGTGTGGTAGGTATTCTAGAATCCAGCCCATGTAGCTTGCAATATACAACGTATTCATTAAAATGACACTTAAAAATTAAAAGTTTATTATCTAATTGGTACCACAATTTGGTCACATTTGCATGTCTAATGCTAAAATTATCCATAGTATAGATCATAAAACATGAATATGAATGTTTTAATAAAAATATCCATTTCAAGAATAGGTAAAATCTGACTATATTTTTGTAAAAAAACATATTAATATTTACTTCCGCGCCCCGATTTTTATAATTCTCCATTATATTTTACCTAAAAGAAAACATTGCAACAAGAAAATTGCTATTTCAAGTGTGGTAGGTATTCTAGAATCCGGCCCATGTAGCTTACAATATACAACGTATTCATTAAAATGACACCCGAAAATTGAATGTTTATTATCTGATTGGTACCACTTTTTGGTAACTTTTGCATGTCCAATTCTTAAAACCATTCATAGTATAAATCCTAAAGCATGAATATGAATGTTTTAACAAAAATATCCGTTTCAAGAATAGGTAAAATCCGATTTTATTGTTGTAAAAAATCATATAAATATTTGTTTCCGCGCCCTAATTTTATAATTCTTTATCATATTTTAGCTAAAAGAAACCATTACAACAAGAAAATTGCTATTTCAAGTGTGGTAGGTATTCTATTATCCAGCCCATGTAGCTTGCAATATACAACGTATTCATTAAAATGACACTTAAAAATTGAAAGTTTATTATCTAATTGGTACCACAATTTGGTCACATTTGCATGTCTAATGCTAAAATTATCCATAGTATAGATCATAAAACATGAATATGAATAAGGGATAAATATGTTTTTAACTGAGAAAAATTTGCAGTCGCCACTGGGACTCGAACCCAGGACCTCTGTTATTCTAGGACAGCGCTCTGCCGCTGAGCCATAGCGACCAGTGGCTTCTGTAAATTTTTCTCAGGTCCGCACGTCTATACAATTGCTGCGATAATCCCACTGGATATATGATACAACAATGGATTGACAATGGACAATTGGCAAATTTTACCTGTGAAATAATATTTGAGATGTTAATGACTTTTGAAGTTTAACTCTAACTTCCTACGCAGTATATAGTAAGGGATAAATATGTTTTTAACTGAGAAAAATTTGCAGTCGCCACTGGGACTCGAACCCAGGACCTCTGTCATTCTAGGACAGCGCTCTGCCGCTGAGCCATAGCGACCAGTGACTTCTGTAAATTTTTCTCATGTTAACATCTAAAATATTATTTTACAGGTAAAATTTGCCAATTGTCCATTGTCAATCCATTGTTGTATCATATATCCAGTGGGATTATCGCAGCAATTGTATAGACGTGCGGACCTGAGAAAAATTTACAGAAGTCACTGGTAGATATTCTAGAATCCAGCCCATGTAGCTTACAATATACAACGTATTCAATAAAATGACACCCGAAAATAGAATGTTTATTATCTGATTGTTACCACGTTTCGGTCACTTTTGCATGTCCAATGCTTAAAGCCATCTAAAGTATAGATCGTATAGCATAAATATGAACGTTTTAACAAAAATATCCATTTCAAGAATAGGTAAAATCTGACTTTATTTTTGTAAAAAATCATATAAATATTAGCTTCCGCGTCCGAAATTTATAATTCTTCATCATAATTTAGCTAAAAGAAAACATAGCAACAAGAAAATTGCTGTTTCAAGTGTGGTAGGTATTCTAGAATCCAGCCCACGTAGCTTACAATATACAACGTATTCATCATGAACATGTAAAATCTGACTCTATTTTTTAAAGAATTATATAAATATTTGCTTCAGCGCCCAAATTTTATAATTCTTCATTATATTTTAGATGAAAGAAAACATTGCAACAAGAAAATTGCTGTTTCAAGTGTGGTAGGTATTCTAGAATCTAGCCCATGTAGCTTACAATATACAAAGTATTCATCATGAATAGGTAAAATCTGACTTTATTTTTGTAAAAAATCATATAAATATTTGCTTCTTTGCCCCGATTTTTATAATTCTTCATCATATTTTAGCTAAAAGAAAACATTACAACAAGAAAATTGCTATTTCATGTGTGGTAGGTATTCTAGAATCCAGCCCATGTAGCTTACAATATACAACGTATTCATCTAGAATAGGTATAATCTGACTTTATTTCAGTAAAAAATCCTATAAATATTTGCTTTTACGCCCGAATTTTATAATTCTTCATCATATTTTAGCTAAAAGAAAACATTACACAAGAAAATTGCTCTTTCAAGTGTGGTAGGTATTCTAGAATCCAGCCCATGTAGCTTACAATATACAACGTATTCATTAAAGTGACACCCAAAAACTTAAAGTTTATTATCTGATTGGTACCCACATTTTGGTCACTTTTGCATGCCCAATGCTAAAAACCATTCATAGTATAGATCCTGAAGCATGAATATGAAAGTTTTAACAAAAATATCCATTTCAAGAAATCCGATTTTATTTTTGTAAAAAATCATATATATATTTGCTTCCGCGCCCGAATTTTATAATTCTTCATCATATTTTAGCTAAAAGAAAACATTGCAACAAGAAAATTGCTATTTCAAGTGTGGTAGGTATTCTAGAATCCTACCCATGTAGCTTACAATATACAACGTATTCATCAAGAATAGGTAAAATCTGACCATTTTAGTAAATAATCATATAAATATTTGCTTCCGCGCCCGGATTTTATAATTTGTCACCATATTTTAGCTAAAAGAAAACATTGCAACAAGAAAATTGCTATTTCAAGTGTGGTAGGTATTCAAGAATCAAGCCCATGTAGCTTACAATATACAACCACAGACAAACTCATACCAGATCCAAAGCCATAATACGATACATGTGCCGCTGTTGCCTTCGTCGTTCTTGCGACTGTGGTAGATGGCAGCATAGGAAATTGAGGATTACATGTGCCCATATAATTATTGCGCATAGCCACATACGTCTGACTTGTTTGGTTAACTATAATCTGCCAAAACAAACTATCTAGCTAGCGCATTTGAGTCTACCTACGGCAAATGCAGCTATAGTAGAATATGTATATGTATTATTAGATGTGCGCTTTGTTCTATACAATTTTGTTTATCCTTATACGAAATTTTCCAGTGAATTTAATATTGTCTATTACCTTATGCATTTAAACTCTTTTTCATTTCTTGCCGATTCTTTAAATATTTGTGTTACATTAGTGAATTCGATTGGTGGTCAACAATTTATTTTATTTAATTAAAAAGATGCTGAGAACAATTAAATGTCAAGTTAAAAAGTGTAGTAAATCAAGCACATACTTTCCAAATCTCCAATTTTTTTATTTTCCAAAAAATGATAACCAACGAAAGAAATGCATTAAATATACTGGTGACATTAATTTAGCAGGACTATCTTATGAACAGTGTAAAAACAAGGCAATATGCGAAGAACATTTTTTAAATTCCATGTTCATTATCCAGTTTAGTAAAGACAAAAGAAAAAAATAATTCTCAATGCAATTCCAGAAGCAAAAAATACTACTAGTGCTTTCTTGTGTGCTTCTTCAATACAATTACCCACTAATTCTCCTATAAAATTAAAAACACCGACTAAGACCTATTCCAATCAAAGCGAAATATTTCAAACACCACCACATTCATTAACAGTAGGTACGAAAAAATCTGGTAACAGCATGAATATTGAGATATCACCTTTTATTACTCCAAGTAAAGCAGGTTCACCTTTCAAATTTCATGTGTCTGACAATTATACAAAATACAACGTACGTAAAGCATTATATCAGAAAAAGAAACAAAAAAATGTACTAAATATATTTCAATTAAAATTAAAGAGCAAAATATAATTCTGAAAAAAAATACGAAATAAAAATTACATAATTAAGATAATCTCTTAATTAACGTGGTACCAATCAGATAATAAGCATTCAATTTTCGGGTGTCATTTTAATGAATACGTTGTATATTGTAAACTACATGGGTTGGATTCTAGAATACCTACCACATTTGAAATAGCAATTTTCTTGTTGCAATGTTTTCTTTTACCTAAAATATGGTAAAAAATTATAAAATTCGGTCGCGGAAGTAAATATTTATATGATTTTTTACAAAAATAAAGTCAGATTTTATATTTTCTTGATGAATACGTTGTATATTGTAAGCTACATGAGCTGGATTCCAGAATATCTACCATACTTGAAATAGCAATTTTTTTGTTGCAATGATTTCTTTTAGCTGAAATATGACGAAGAATTATAAAATTCGGGCGCGGAAGCAAATATTTATATGATTTTTTACAAAAATAAAGTCAGAATTTACCTATTCTTGTAATGGATATTTTTCTTAAAACATTCATGTTCATCCTTAAGGATCTATACTATGGATGGTTTTAAGCATTGGACATGCAAAAGAGACCAAAACGTGGTACCAATCAGATAATAAACATTCAATTTTCGGGTCTCATTATAATGAATACTTTGTATATTGTAAGCTACATGGGCTGGATTCTGGAATACCTACCACATTTGAATTAGCAATTTTCTTGTTACAATGTTTTCTTTTAGCTAAAATATGATGAAGAATTATAAAATTCGAGGGCGGAAGCAAATATTTATATGATTTTATACAGAAATAAAGTCAGATTTTACCTTTTCTTGATGAATACGTTGCATATTGTAAGTTACATAGGCTGGATTCTGGAATACCTACCACACTTGAAATAGCAATTTTCTTGATACAATGTTTTCTTTTAGCTAAAATAGGACGAGGAATTATTAAATTCGGGCGCGGAAGCAAATATTTATATGATTTTTTACAAAAATAAAGTCAGATTTTACCTATTCTTGAAATTAATATTTTTGTTAAAATATTTATATTCATGCTTTAGGATCTATACTATGGATGGTTTTAAGCATTGGACATACAGAAGTGACCAAAACGTGGTACCAATCAAATATTATACATTCAAATTTCAAAATAAAGTCATTTCGAAATAAAGTCAGATTTTACCTTTTCTTCATGAATACGTTGTATATTGTAAGTTACATGGGCTGGATTCTAGAATACCTACCACACTTGAAATAGCAATTTTCTTCTTGCAATGTTTTCCTATAGCTAAAATATGATGAAAAATTATAAAATTCGGGCGCAAAAGCAAATATTTATATGATTTTTTACAAAAATAAAGTCATATTTTACCTATTCTTGTTGAATAGGTTGCATATTGTAAGCTACATGGGCTGGACTCTACAATACCTACCACACTTGAAATAGCAATTTTCTTGATGCAATGTTTTTTTTTAGCTAATATATGATAAAGAATTTTAAAAGTCGGGCGCCGGAAGCTAATATTTATATGATTTTTTACAAAAATAAAGTCAGATTTTACCTTTTCTTGATGAATACGTTGTATATTGTAAGCTACATAGGCTGGATTCTAGAATAACTACCATACTTGAAATAGCAATTTTCTTGAAACAATGTTTTCTTTTAGCTAAAATATGATAAAGAATTATAGAATTCGGGCGCGCAAGCAAATATTTATATGATTTTTTACAAAAATAAATTCAGATTTTACCTATTCTTGATGAAGAGGTTAGTAGTATAAGATACGACAACTCGCCCCGCGGAATGCAGACGATCTAATTAAGATAATGACTGGTATGTTTATTTTCAAAATTGGTGAAATTTTTTTGACGTGACGTCGTATGTGGAAATTGAATTTCTATTAAGATAATGACTGTTATGCATATTTTCAAAATTGGTGAAATTTTTTGATGTGACGTCGTGATATGAAAATTGAATTTCTTTGTTATTTTGAGAATGAAGATAATTGCGAAATATATTTTATATTATTTTGAAATTTTTTGTATTATTTTGACGACATTAGACATATTTGGAAAATATATTTTACATTATTTTGTAATTTCAAACGATGTCATTTATTAGGAAAAGTTTGATTAGTTACGCGATTATTTGGGATAACGACAATTCTATATTGAGGTAAAAATGGATAGGTATTATCATTAGTTTTAATTGGGGAAAATCTTTAACAGGGAGATAAAGGGAAATGTATTTTACATTATTTTGTAATTTCAAACGATTTCATTTATGAGGGAAAGTTTCATTAGTTTTGAGTTTCTTACATAAAATCTGCTCTAAGGCCCCTTAAGCCAGCTTGTTTATTTTTGTATTCCGTAGATATTATTTTTTTATATAGACAAGGATATTTCTGATGTACTTCTCTTAAAATTCTAACTTCATCACGTGATGAAGACATTTTTAAATAAATACTTTGAATTTGAACAAAATTTTTTTTTTTAATATTACAAACATTTTCAATTCAAGGTTACAAGACAAATCGGGGCATATATAAGTAGCATATAAATAAAAATTCATTTCTTACACTTCATATACAGTTGCAGAGCGCTGTGGAATTTATTTATTCTGATATGAGATATTTATGTAGGGTTATTTATTTATTTATTTGTGTCGTAAGCCATATGTCCCATAAGTATGAATGTCGTTGCAAATTATAATGAAATTGTTATTTTACTATTGATTAATAAAGGTTTTAAAGTATTCATAATTTGAATATCTTAAAAGTACTGCTTAGAAGTTTTGAGGAATTCGAATGATTTTAAATATTAGAAAATATTTAAAAAATAATTTCAATTGCAGGTTAAAAGTGAAATTTCTAACATTTCATGTACAGTTGCAGAGTGCTGTGGAATTTATTTATTCTGATATGAGATATTTATGTAGGGTTATTTATTTATTTATTTGCGTCGTAAGCCATATATCCCATAAGTATGAATGTCGTTGCAAATTATTATGAAATTGTTATTTTACTATTGATTAATAAAGGTTTTAAAGTATACAAAATTTGAATATCTTAAAAGTATTGCTTAGAAGTTTTGAGGACTTCGAATGATTTTAAATATTAGAAAATATTTAAAAAATAATTTCAATTGCAGATTAAAAGTGAAAATGAACAAAATATATAAATAAGGAAAATTTTCTTATACACTTTATTAGACTTGATAAAAGCTGTGGAGCACATCTGAAACTTTCAATGTTAAACCAAAGGGGTAGAATGTCAGACTTAAATATAAGATATTCGACTTGGAAAAAGATACATTGTACAAAACTGGTTGAAATAAAGGCCGTTAGAACCACGTTTGGTAGAAAAATAATTGTTGAATAGGAAGAATTTATTACATATCTACCTGCACGATATTATTGAAGTCATAGAGAAATGGACAACCAGGCCAGTGATCGCATCATCAGAAGCCGTGCCAACTGCTCAGGGTTTGATAGAGGAATTCATTCTCTAAATATGGAGGTCGTACACAGTTATCCAGATCTGAGCAGCTCGGAGCTAGACATAGAAGACGTAATCCGGGAAGTATACACGGAGTCGCCCATGAAGAATCCTCCAGGTCATTATAATTGATATTTCTAATACCTAAAAAATATTTTAGTTAATTGAAATATGAACAATTTCAAAATATTAAGTTTCTGATTCGGGAAAAGTTTTCAATAATAATATTTAAATACATCAAATCCCAAAGAAAATTACAGAGCTGTAAGTTAATAGACAATACGAGTTTATTGATATTAAAGCCGTTAAATCAGGATTTGGAAGAGAAATAATTGCAGAATTTGATGAAATAAAGAAACAAATTTCACAGAATAGTGTTTTAATTAGTTAAATTGTAATACTTATAGGTAAGTATAAATATGTGTATGCTTTATAAGTGTAAATAAATAATAAGTAATAATTTTATGTTTTACTTACATACCTATCATTATAATAAATATAATACATTATTTAATTATCCATTTTCTATAATGATTGTTGGCCCCAGAGGCAGTGGAACATCATAATTTCTTAATATTTTATATCCAATAATGACAAAGGCTGTCAAATATAAACTTGGAAGAAAATTATTGTCGAATAGACAAAGAAATATATCACCTTAAAAAATGGAGCATAAATAAATAGGAATTAAACAATATAAAATTGCCGAACAGTCTACGTTAATAAAATTTATGGAAATATAATTATTTGAAATATGTACCTGAATATTTGACAAGGTTTTAGCTGTGTGATCTCAAATTGTAGAATTATATATTATTACAATCTTACCTATTATAATTTAGTTGCCTTAAGATAGTTTATATATTAACATCATAATTATATACTTATATATTAATATATTAAAATGAATTTTCCTAATCATTTTTATTTTCGACCAGGAAATAAAATAAATGGTAAAAAGCCTGTTGACAAAGACGACGAAATAGCAAGAGAGCACGACATGGCTTATTTTAATGCTAGAAGTTTTAAAGATGTTCTTGTCGCTGATCAAAGAGCAATAAATAAATTTCATGAAGATTGGTGTAAAACAAAAAATTGGCATAGTTTAATCGGACGTGTGTGTCTCCAGATAAAAACAAATTTCGAATCATGTATTGGAAGAAGTTTGTACCCATGGAATTTGCCTCACAAAGATAAATAATTCATATTTATATGATTAAACGTAGCAGTATTAATAATTACAAATAGACAAAACAGGTTTATTATTTTATTTTAATAAAATATAAATTATATACCCGAAAAATTTCTATTTTGTTGAATGAAGGCTAACGGGATATTTTTAATTGATTTTGTATGTGTATAAAGGATTTTCCAAAAATATAAATTATTCTCTGACAATTTGTGCACAAGTCAAGTAGTATGTTATAAGTTATACAAATTTTCTGGTAAGATCAAAAGAAATCTTTATTTATTAACAGTTGATATTATTTTATTTATTGTTGAATAGAAATGGACTTTTCAAAACTGTATACGAAAGAGCAACTGACCGACATTAATACCAGCAGGAAACTAAGAGAGTTAATAGTTAATAAACAATACGGTTTACCTGATATTAAACCCATCGGTACTGGTTTTGGCAATTGAAAAGAAGCTTTGAATTGTTCTTAAACTACAAAATCAAATAATAATAATTTTATTACATATATTCTTATTATACAGTTTTCTTAGAGAGTCTACATTTATAATTTATATTGTATTATAATATTTGTTTAGGTGACATAATTATAAATAATGTCAATATGGGGGAAACTCTGCAGCGATTTTACATGAAATTAAAACATCTAAAATAAATAACAAACCTAAGAATATTTTATTAATTTTACGAAACAAAAGGACAATCTATTATGTCAGATTCGTAACCTGTTAAGTTGTAATTTATATACAAATGTATATAATTAAATGTAAATAAAGAAATAATAATAATGACATACGTATTTTATTAATGTCCATTCCTAAGTTATAATTATAGAGCGGATTATATGCACTAAAAAAGTGTCACAATATTCATGCAATATGCATTAAAAAATCAAGAAAATATGCATGATATATGCAAAAAAGGTGAAAATATGCACTTTAAAATAAAAAAAAAAGCAAAAAATAATCTGATCAGGTTCTTTTTATTAAAATCATTTTCTTATTTCTATTTTTATATGCAGTGTTTTATTTGGAACATTTCATAAAATGTATAAAGACAATAAGTAAGGTAATTTTAATAAAAATAAAAAGGACCTACGGGTGTTAAAAAAATCTCGAAATCATATTCGTATTCAAATTTTTAAAAAGCTTCAAGCTTTTTCTTGAAACAAACACTAAAAAAAATCATCTTTAACGAGAAAGCTGCTATGTGCTTTTGTTCATATTTTTAATACAGTTTATTCGGCATTACTAATTTTTGTTATAGTTTCACGCATACGAATTTTAATGACAGCTATTATTTACTTACGTTACTAACAAAATAAGAATTCTAAGCTGTTCTAAAACATTGATGAAACACATTTTTTGTTCTTACTAAAAAAATTATTATTCTAATAGTTCCAATATGTACATTTTATATAAAAAAATTAAATATTGTTAAAAGTTCGATAAAATTATATTTCTTGTAATGCACTGTTTTCAAAAAGGAACAAAAATTCTCAATAATAATTTTGTTTTTGAAAAAGTATTAAAATATGCACTAATATCCGAAAAAAATGTAAATATGCAGTAAAGTATCATTAAATGCAAAATATGCATTATTTTTTTTTCATATTTGGCATTAACTTTTACCGAAACATTAACATATGAAAAAAATTTTTTGATATGCCTAATAAAAACCACACATGCAATTGCATAGAATCCGCTCTTTAGTTATAATTAATGTCAAACATTATTTGTAATAATTTAGAGTAATACTTGATGTTTTATTGGTAACATTCGGATAAAATTTATACATTTATTTTATAACAATTGAGGTCACCTAGGTCATAATGAAGATTAACGGTATGAGTAATGAAGAATTTAAGAAAATATCGGTGTATTTAGAAAATTGTATTCTTTTTGATATAGAAAATTATCAACTCAATAAAAAAATATGTTTTAATGATTGTACGAAATACGTAATACAGAATAAATTTTATTAAAAATAATTGTTGTCTGGACACAAAACCACTGTGTATTTATATATTTTGTTAATAACTTTGTTACCGTTATTTTACAGATATAAACTTTTTGAAAAGTGATTAAAAAAAATAAACGATATAGTGAATTAAAGAATATGTACACACAATTTAAATAAATGCAAATTATCAATAAAAAGCCCGGAAATAAAAACATATAAATATACTTTTATTCAATAGTCGTTTTTTATGGTTCCTTGTAGATAAATTATATATTTAAAATTAGTAATAACTAGTATTTATCAATTCCAATGTATTGTAGAGCATCATTCTCAAAACGTTAAAATATATAATATATAATAATAATAATATTAATTTAGGTATTATCTCTTTTAATTATTTTAAAGTTCAATGAAACCTGTGAATCAAAAAATACGTGACATACGAAATTATTTTTAATTTTGGTAATAACATGCTGCAAGGAAATATTTACAATGAAATATATAGTTTGAACTTGACGTAAAGTATTGGTTTCGTTAAAACAATTGTAGCTAAAATGTACTAATTATTTTTCATATAATAAAACGTGAAATGTATAAGGAAATATGAATCATCTAATACATTATATATATGAAATTATATGTTTAATTTTGATATTAACTTGCGAAAACTAGCATCTGAAATTATTTTTTCACAGAAATTAATTTGTAGATCAGAGCAGCGTACTACTTTCTTTCTATAATTGTAGTCATAAATCTAAGCAATTATTTTTTATGTAATAAAACGAGAAATAGGTACGTGTATTCTATTCAGAATTATTTAAGTCATTCAAAATTAAATAAATCTTTTATATCACAAGTAATAGTCAATAATTATAATAATAGTATAGGTACTTAATATCTGTTATAATTTGGGATCATCGAATCAATTGCAATGCTTGAATTCCCTATCTCAACATAAAAAAATTGTATTATATTTTTAATTATTATTTTTACTATTATTTACGGACAACGGGAAATTATCTTCTAACCATAATTTAGTCTAATTTCGTTATATTTTAAATTTTATAGAATTTTGTATGATATTCATAAATTAGAATATTATTTAGTTAATATAATTAATTAAAAATATACATATATATATATATATATATATATATATATATATATATATATATATATATATATATATATTGAGTACTTACAATTTAGCATATGAACTGATATCAAATATAACTGTGTCACTCACAATTGGCACAGAGTGACTCCCAATAGCGTACTGGACTAAGACATTGAAATAAATTTTACCTGGTAATTGTAAATCATTATGAATTTAGGTAGTTTGATGTATACAATACAAAGTAAAAGGATTAAAGTTACCCTGTACTTAAATTCAAAGAAAAGGATTAAAGTATTTTTGTAACAAATAATAGATAGCAAGGAAAATTATTTTTTGTAACAAATTGAGTTAAACAGATATGGGTTTCAGAAGTAAATTGATATGTTAAAAAAAAAAAAAATCAAAACAAGCAAAATATGAAATAAATGACATAGTTCGAATATCGAAATATAAACAATAACTTAAATATATATCAAACTTCATTTAAACATTGATTGTTGAATGTTGCTGTATCAGTAATAATAAATATGTCTTCAAAATAGTTAGAAATGAAAATGAAGTTTGATATTTATATTTAAGTTATTGTTTCTTTATTTCATCAAATTCTGCAATTATTTCTCTTCCAAATCCTGATTTAACGGCTTTAATATCAATAAACTCGTATTGTCTATTAACTTACAGCTCTGTAATTTTCTTTGAGATTTGATGTATTTAAATATTATTATTGAAAACTTTTCCCGAATCAGAAACTTAATATTTTGAAATTGTTCATATTTCAATTAACTAAAATATTTTTTAGGTATTAGAAATATCAATTATAATGACCTGGAGGATTCTTCATGGGCGACTCCGTGTATACTTCCCGGATTACGTCTTCTATGTCTAGCTCCGAGCTGCTCAGATCTGGAGAACTGTGTACGACCTCCATATTTAGAGAATGAATTCCTCTATCAAACCCTGAGTAGTTGGCACGGCTTCTGATGATGCGATCACTGGCCTGGTTGTCCATTTCTCTATGACTTCAATAATATCGTGCAGGTAGATATGTAATAAATTCTTCCTATTCAACAATTATTTTTCTACCAAACGTGGTTCTAACGGCCTTTATTTCAACCAGTTTTGTACAATGTATCTTTTTCCAAGTCGAATATCTTATATTTAAGTCTGACATTCCACCCCTTTGGTTTAACATTGAAAGTTTCAGATGTGCTCCACAGCTTTTATCAAGTCTAATAAAGTGTATAAGAAAATTTTCCTTATTTATATATTTTGTTCATTTTCACTTTTAATCTGCAATTGAAATTATTTTTTAAATATTTTCTAATATTTAAAATCATTCGAAGTCCTCAAAACTTCTAAGCAATACTTTTAAGATATTCAAATTTTGTATACTTTAAAACCTTTATTAATCAATAGCAAAATAACAATTTCATAATAATTTGCAACGACATTCATACTTATGGGATATATGGCTTACGACGCAAATAAATAAATAAATAACCCTACATAAATATCTCATATCAGAATAAATAAATTCCACAGCACTCTGCAACTGTACATGAAATGTTAGAAATTTCACTTTTAACCTGCAATTGAAATTATTTTTTAAATATTTTCTAATATTTAAAATCATTCGAATTCCTCAAAACTTCTAAGCAGTACTTTTAAGATATTCAAATTAAGAATACTTTAAAACCTTTATTAATCAATAGTAAAATAACAATTTCATTATAATTTGCAACGACATTCATACTTATGGGACATATGGCTTACGACACAAATAAATAAATAAATAACCCTACATAAATATCTCATATCAGAATAAATAAATTCCACAGCGCTCTGCAACTGTATATGAAGTGTAAGAAATAAATTTTTATTTATATGCTACTTATATATGCCCCGATTTGTCTTGTAACCATGAATTGAAAATGTTTGTAATATTAAAAAAAATATTTTGTTCAAATTCAAAGTATTTATTTAAAAATGTCTTCATCACGTGATGAAGTTAGAATTTTAAGAGAATTACATTAGAAATATCCCTGTCTATATAAAAAATAATATCTACGGAATACAAAAATAAACAAGCTGGCTTAAGGGCCTTAGAGCAGATTTTATGTAAGAAACTCAAAACTAATGAAACTTTCCCTCATAAATGAAATCGTTTGAAATTACAAAATAATTACATTTCCCTTTATATCCCTGTAAAAGATTTTCCCCAATTAAAACTAATGATAATACCTATCCATTTTTACCTCAATCTAGAATTGTCGTTATCCCAAATAATCGCGTAACTAATCAAACTTTCCCTAATAAATGAAATCGTTTGAAATTACAAAATAATGTAAAATATATTTTCCAAATATGTCTAATGTCGTCAAAATAATACAAAAAATTTCAAAATAATATAAAATATATTTCGCAATTATCTCCATTCTCAAAATAACAAAGAAATTCAATTTTCATATCACGACGTCACATCAAAAAATTTCACCAATTTTGAAAATATGCATAACAGTCATTATCTTAATAGAAATTCAATTTCCACATTACGACGTCACGTCAAAAAAATTTCACCAATTTTGAAAATACACATACCAGTCATTATCTTAATTAGATCGTCTGCATTCCGCGGGGCGAGTTGTCGTATCTTATACTACTTAGGTTGTATATTGTAAGCTACATTGGCTGGATTCTAGAAAGCTACTAACTTTGAAATAGCAATTTTCTTGTTGCAATGTTTTCTTTTAGCTAAAATATGATAAAGAATTATAAAATTCGGGCGCGGAAGCTAATATTTATATGATTTTTTACAAAAATAAAGTCAGATGTTACCTTTTCTTGATGAATACGTTGTATATTGTAAGCTACATAGGCTGGATTCTAGAATACCTACCACACTTGAAATAGCAATTTTCTTGAAACAATGTTTTCTTTTAGCTAAAATATGATAAAGAATTATAAAATTCGGGCGTGGAAGCAAATATTTTATGATTTTTTACAAAAATTAAGTCAGATTTTTCTCATTCTTGATGAATACGTTGTATATTGTAAGCTACATGGGCTGGATTATAGAATACCTACCACACTTTAAATACCAATTTTCTTGTTGCAATGTTTTCTTTTAGCTAAAATAGGACGAGGAATTATTAAATTCGGGAGCGGAAGCAAATATTTATATGATTTTTTAAAAAAATAAAGTCAGATTTTACCTATTCATGAAATTAATATTTTTGTTAAAATATTTATATTCATGCTTTAGGATCTATACTATGGATGGTTTTAAGCATTGGACATGCAAAACTGACGAAAACGTGGTACCAATCAGATAATAAACATTAAATTATCGGGTGTCATTTTAATGAATACGTTGTATATTGTTAGCTACATGGGCTGGATTCTGGAATACCTACCACACTTGAAATAGTAATTATCTTGTTGCAATGTTTTCTTTTAGCTAAAATATGATGAAGAATTGTAAAATTCGGGCGCGGAAACAAATATTTATATGATTTTTTACAAAAATAAAGTCAGATTTTACCTATTCTTGATGAATACGTTGTATATTATAAGCTACATGTGCTGGATTCTAGAATACCTACCACACTTGAAATAGCAATTTTCTTGTTGCAATGTTTTCTTTTAGCTAAAATATGATGAAGAATTATAAAATTTGGGCGCTGAAGCAAATATTTATATGATTTTTTACAAAAAAAAGTCATATTTTACCTATTCTTGAAATAGATATTTTTGTTAAAACATTCATATTCATGCTTTAGGATCTATCCTAAGGATTGTTTTAAGCATTGGACATACAAAAGTGACCAAAACGTGGTACCAATCAGATAATAAACATTAAATTTTTAGGTGTCATTTTAATGAATACGTTGTATATTGCAAGCTACATGGGCTGGATTCTAGAATACCTACCACACTTGAAATAGCAATTTTCTTGTTGCAATGATTTCTTTTAGCTAAAATATGATGAAGAATTATAAAATTCGGGCGCGGAAGCATATATTTATATAATTTTTAAAAAAAATAAAGTCAGATTTTACCTATTCTTGTTGAATATGTTGTATATTTTAAGCTACATGGGCTGGATTCTAAAATACCTACCACACATGAAATAGCAATTTTCTTGTTGCAATGTTTTCTTTTAGCTGAAATATGTTAAAGAATTAAAAAATTCGGTCGCAGAAGCAAATATTTATATGATTTTTTACAAAAATACAGTTAGATTTTACCTATTCTTGAAATGGATATTTTTGTTAAAACATTCTTATTCATGCTTTAGGATCTATCCTATGGATTGTTTTAAACATGAATACGTTGTATATTATAAGCTACATGCGCTGGATTCTAGAATACCTATCACACTTGAAATAGCAACTTTCTTGTTGCAATGTTTTCTTTTAGCTAAAATATGATGAAGAATTATAAAATTCGGGCGCGAAAGCATATATTTATATGATTTTTTACAAAAATAAAGTCAGATTTTACCTATTCTTGTTGAATACGTTGTATATTGTAAGCTACATGGGCTGGATTCTAGAATAACTACCACACTTGAAATAGCAATTTTCTTGTTGCAATGATTTCTTGTAGCTAAAATATTATGAAGAATTATAAAATTCGGGCGTGGAAGCAAATATTTATATGATTTTCTACAAAAATAAAGTCAGATTTCACCTATTCTTGATAAATACGTTGTATAGTGTAAGCTACATGGGCTGAATTCTAGAATACCTACCAAACTTGAAATAGCAATTTTCTTGTTGCAATGTTTTCTTTTAGTTAAAATATGATTAAAAATTATAAAATTAGGGCGCGGAAGCAAATATTTATATGATTTTTTACAAAAATAAAGTCAGATTTTACCTATTCTTGATAAATACGTTGTATATTGTAAGTTACATGGGCTGGATTCTAGAATACCTGCCAAACTTGATATAGCAATTTTCTTGTTGCAATGTTTTCTTTTAGCTAAAATATGATGAAGAATTTTAAAATTCGGGCTCGGAAGCAAATATTTATAAGACTTTTCACAAAAATAAAGTCAGATTTTACCTTTTCTTGATGAATACGTCGTATATTGTAAGCTACATGGCCTGGATTCTAGAATACCTACCAAACTTAAAATAGCAATTTTCTTGTAGCAATGTTTTCTTTTAGCTAAAATATGATAAAGAATTATAAAATTCGGGCGTGGAAGCAAATATTTTATGATTTTTTACAAAAATTAAGTCAGATTTTTCTCATTCTTGATGAATACGTTGTATATTATAAGCTACATGTGCTGGATTCTAGAATACCTACCACACTTGAAATAGCAATTTTCTTGTTGCAATGTTTTCTTTTAGCTAAAATATGATGAAGAATTATAAAATTTGGGCGCTGAAGCAAATATTTATATGATTTTTTACAAAAATAAAGTCATATTTTACCTATTCTTGAAATAGATATTTTTGTTAAAACATTCATATTCATGCTTTAGGATCTATACTACGTATGTTTTTAAGCATTAGACATGCAAAAGTGACCAAAACGTGGTACCAATCAGATAATAAACATTAAATTTTTAGGTGTCATTTTAATGAATACGTTGTATATTGTAAGCTACATGGGCTGGATTCTAGAATACCTACCACACTTGAAATAGCAATTTTCTAGTTGCAATGTTTTCTTTTAGCTAATATATGATAAAGAAATATAAAATTCGGGCGCGGAAGCAAATATTTATATGAATTTTTACAAAATTAAAGTCGGATTTTACCTATTCTTGAAATGGATATTTTTGTTAAAACATTCATTTTCATGCTTTAGGATCTATACTATGGATAATTTTAGCATTGGACATGCAAAAGTGACCAAAACATGATACCAATCAGATAATAAACATTCAATTTTGGGGTGTCATTTTAATGAATACGTTGTATTTTGTAAGCTACATAAGCTTGATTCTAGAATACCTACCACACTTGAAATAGTAAGTTTATTGTTGCAATGTTTTCCTTTAGCTAAAATATGATAAAGAATTATAAAACTCGGGCTCGGAATCTAATATTTCTATGATTTTTTACGAAAATTAAGTCAGATTTTATCTATTCTTGAAATGGATATTTTTGTTAAAACATTCATATTCATGCTTAAGCATCTATACTATGGATGATTTTAAGCATTGGACATGCAAAAATGACCAAACCGTGGTAATAATCAGATAAACATTCAATTTTCGGGTGTCATTTTAATAAAAACGTTGTATAATGTAAGCTACATGGGATGGATTCTAGAATGCCTACTTTACTTGAAATAGCAATTTTCTTGTTGCAATGTTTTCTTTTAGCCACAATATGATGAAAAATTATAAAATTCAGCCGCGGAAGCAAATATTTATATGATTTTTTACCAAAACAAAAGTCAGATTTTACCTATTCTTGATGAATACATTGTATATTGTAAGCTACATGAACTGGATTCTAGAATACCTACCATACTTGAAATAGCAATTTTCTTGTTGCAATGTTTTCTTTTAGCTAAATTATTATAAAAAATTATAAAATTTGGGCGCGGAAGTAAATATTTATATGATTTTTTACAAAAATAAAGTCATTTTTCACCTTTTCTTGATGAATACGTTGTATATTTTAAGCTACATGGGCTTAATTCTAGAATACCTACCAAACATAAAATAGCAATTTTCTTGTTGCAATGTTTTCTTTTAGCTAAAATATGATGAAGAATTATAAAATTCGGGCGCGGAAGCAAATATTTATATGATTTTTTACAAAAATAAAGTCAGATTTTACCTATTCTTAAAATGGATATTTTTGTTAAAACATTTATATTCATGCTTTAGGATCTATACTATGGATAATTTTAGCATTGGTAATGCAAAAGTGACCAAGACGAGGTATCAATCAGATAATAAACATTCAATTTTCGGGTGCCATTTTAATGAATACGTTGTATATTGTAAGCTACATGGGCTGGATTCTATAATACCTCCCACACTTGAAATAGCAATTTTCTTGTTGCAATGTTTTCTTTTAGCTAAAATATGATAAAGAATTATAAAATTTGGGCGCGGTAGCAAATATTTATATGATTTTTTACAAAAATAAAGACAGATTTTACCTATTCTTGAAATGGATATTTTTGTTAAAACATTCATATTCATGCTTTAGGATCTATACTACGTATGTTTTTAAGCATTAGACATGCAAAAGTGACCAAAACGTGGTACCAATCAGATAATAAACATTCAATTTTTAAGTGTCATTTTAATGAATACGTTGTATATTGTAAGCTACATGGGCTGGATTCTAGAATAACTACCACATTTGCATAGCAATTTTCTTGTTGCAATATTTTCTTTTAGCTAAAATATGATGAAGAATTATAAAATTCGGGCGCGGTAGCAAATATTTATATGATTTTTTACAAAAATAAAGACAGATTTTACCTATTCTTGATGAATACGTTGTATATAGTAAGCTATATGGACTGGATTTTAGAATACCTACTAAACTTTAAATAGCATATTTCTTGTTGCAATGTTTTCTTTTAGCTAAAATATGATAAAGAATTATAGAATTCGGGCGCCGAACCAAATATTTATATAACTTTTTACAAAAATAAAGTCAGATTTTACTTATTCTTGAAATGGATATTTTTGTTAAAACATTCATATTCATGCTTGAGGATCTATATTATGGATGGTTTTAAGCATTGGACATGCAGAAGTGAAAAAAACGTGGTACCAATCAGATCATAAACATTCAATATTCGGGTGTCATTTTGATGAATACGTTGTATATTGTAAGCTACATAAGCTGTATTCTAGAAAACCTACCAAATTTGAAATATCAATTTTTATGTTGCAATGTATTCTTTTAGCTAAAATATGATAAAGAATTATGAAATTCAGGCGCGAAACCAAATATTTATATAATTTTTTACAAAAATAAAGTCAGATTTTAATTATTCTTGAAATGGATGTATTTGTTAAAACATTCATATTCATGCTTTAGGATCTATTTTTTTTTTGTAAAAAATCATATAAATATTTGCTTCCGCACCCGAATTTTATAATTCTTCATCACATTTTAGCTAAAAGAAATCATTGCAACAAGAAAATTGCTATTTCAAGTGTAATAGGTATTCTAGAATCCAGCCCATGTAGCTTACATTATACAAAATATTCATCAAGAAAAGGAAAAATCTGACTTTATTTTTGTAAAAAATCATATAAATTTTTGCTTCCGCGCCCGAATTTTATAATTTTTCATCATATTTTGGCTAAAGGAAAATATTGCAACAAGAAAATTGCTATTTCAAGAGTGGTAGGTATTCTAGAATCCAGCCCTAATAGCTTACAATATACAACGTATTCATTAAAATGACACCCGAAAATTGAATGTCTATTTTCTGATTGGTATCACGTTTTGGTCACTTTTGCATGTTCAATGCTTAAAACCATCCATAGTATAGATCGTAAAGCATGAATGTGAATGTTTTAACAAAACTATCCATCTCAAGAATAAGTAAAATCTGACTTCCGCGCCCGAATTTTATAATTTTTCATCATATTTTATCCACAGTATAGGTCCAAAAGCATGGGTATGAATGTTTTAACAAAAATATCCATTTCAAGGATAGGTAAAATTTGACTTTATTTTTGTAAAAAATCATATAAATATTTGCTTCCGCGCCTGAAATTTATAATTTTTTATCATATTTTAGCTAAAAGAAAACATTGCAACAAGAAAATTGCTATTTCAAGTGTGGTAGGTATTAAAGAATTCAGCCCATGTAGCTTAAAATATACAACGTATTCATTAAAATAACACACGAAAATTGAATGTTTATTATCTGATTGGTACCACGTTTTGGTCACTTTTGCATGTCTAATACCTAAAACCATCCATAGTATAGATCCTAAAGCATGAATATGAATGTTTTAACAAAAATATCCATTTCAAGAATAGGTAAAAATCTGACTTTATTTTTGTAAAAAATCATATAAATATTTGCTTCCGCGTCCGAATTTTATAATTCTTCATCATATTATAGCTAAAAGAAAACATAGCAACAAGAAAATTGCTGTTTCAAGTGTGGTAGGTATTCTAGAATCTAGCCCGTGTAACTTACAATATACAACGTATTCATCATGAACAGGTAATATCTGACTTTATTTTTGTAAAAAATCATATAAATGTTTGCTTTTTTGCCCCGATTTTTATAATTCTTTATCATATTTTAGCTAAAAGAAACCATTACAACAAGAAAATTGCTATTTCAAGTGTGGTAGGTATTCTAGAATCCAGCCCATGTAGCTTGCAATATACAACGTATTCATTAAAATGACTCTTAAAAATTGAAAGTTTAATATCTAATTGGTACCACAATTTGGTCACATTTGCATGTCTAATGCTAAAATTATCCATAGTATAGATCATAAAACATGAATATGAATAAGGGATAAATATGTTTTTAACTGAGAAAAATTTGCAGTCGCCACTGGGACTCGAACCCAGGACCTCTGTTATTCTAGGACAGCGCTCTGCCGCTGAGCCATAGCGACCAGTGGCTTCTGTAAATTTTTCTCAGGTCCGCACGTCTATACAATTGCTGCGATAATCCCACTGGATATATGATACAACAATGGATTGACAATGGACAATTGGCAAATTTTACCTGTGAAATAATATTTGAGATGTTAATGACTTTTGAAGTTTAACTCTAACTTCCTACGCAGTATATAGTAAGGGATAAATATGTTTTTAACTGAGAAAAATTTGCAGTCGCCACTGGGACTCGAACCCAGGACCTCTGTCATTCTAGGACAGCGCTCTGCCGCTGAGCCATAGCGACCAGTGACTTCTGTAAATTTTTCTCATGTTAACATCTAAAATATTATTTCACAGGTAAAATTTGCCAATTGTCCATTGTCAATCCATTGTTGTATCATATATCCAGTGGGATTATCGCAGCAATTGTATAGACGTGCGGACCTGAGAAAAATTTACAGAAGTCACTGGTAGATATTCTAGAATCCAGCCCATGTAGCTTACAATATACAACGTATTCATTAAAATGACACCCGAAAAAAGAATGTTTATTATCTGATTGTTACCACGTTTCGGTTACTTTTGCATGTCCAATGCTTAAAGCCATCTAAAGTATAGATCGTATAGCATAAATATGAACGTTTTAACAAAAATATCCATTTCAAGAATAGGTAAAATCTGACTTTATTTTTGTAAAAAATCATATAAATATTAGCTTCCGCGTCCGAAATTTATAATTCTTCATCATAATTTAGCTAAAAGAAAACTTAGCAACAAGAAAATTGCTGTTTCAAGTGTGGTAGGTATTCTAGAATCCAGCCCACGTAGCTTACAATATACAACGTATTCATCATGAACATGTAAAATCTGACTCTATTTTTTAAAGAATTATATAAATATTTGCTTCCGCGCCCAAATTTTATAATTCTTCATTATATTTTAGATGAAAGAAAACATTGCAACAAGAAAATTGCTGTTTCAAGTGTGGTAGGTATTCTAGAATCTAGCCCATGTAGCTTACAATATACAAAGTATTCATCATGAATAGGTAAAATCTGACTTTATTTTTGTAAAAAATCATACAAATATTTGCTTCTTTGCCCCGATTTTTATAATTCTTCATTATATTTTAGCTAAAAGAAAACATTACAACAAGAAAATTGCTATTTCATGTGTGGTAGGTATTCTAGAATCCAGCCCATGTAGCTTACAATATACAACGTATTCATCTAGAATAGGTATAATCTGACTTTATTTCAGTAAAAAAGCATATAAATATTTGCTTTTGCGCCCGAATTTTATAATTCTTCATCATATTTTAACTAAAAGAAAACATTACACAAGAAAATTGCTCTTTCAAGTGTGGTAGGTATTCTAGAATCCAGCCCATGTAGCTTACAATATACAACGTATTCATTAAAGTGACACCCAAAAACTTAAAGTTTATTATCTGATTGGTACCACATTTTGGTCATTTTGCATGTCCAATGCTAAAAACCATTCATAGTATAGATCCTGAAGCATGAATATGAAAGTTTTAACAAAAATATCCATTTCAAGAACAGGGTAAAATCCGATTTTATTTTTGTAAAAAATCATATAAATATTTGCTTCCGCGCCCGAATTTTATAATTCTTCATCATATTTTAGCTAAAAGAAAACATTGCAACAAGAAAATTGCTATTTCAAGTGTGGTAGGTATTCTAGAATCCTGCCCATGTAGCTTACAATATACAACGTATTCATCAAGAATAGGTAAAATCTGACCATTTTAGTAAATAATCATATAAATATTTGCTTCCGCGCCCGGATTTTATAATTTGTCACCATATTTTAGCTAAAAGAAAACATTGCAACAAGAAAATTGCTATTTCAAGTGTGGTAGGTATTCAAGAATCCAGCCCATGTAGCTTACAATATACAACCACAGACAAACTCATACCAGATCCAAAGCCATAATACGATACATGTGCCGCTGTTTCCTTCGTCGTTCTTGCGACTGTGGTAGATGGCAGCATAGGAAATTGAGGATTACATGTGCCCATATAATTATTGCGCATAGCCACATACGTCTGACTTGTTTGGTTAACTATAATCTGCCAAAACAAACTATCTAGCTAGCGCATTTGAGTCTACCTACGGCAAATGCAGCTATAGTAGAATATGTATATGTATTATTAGATGTGCGCTTTGTTCTATACAATTTTGTTTATCCTTATACGAAATTTTCCAGTGAATTTAATATTGTCTATTACCTTATGCAATTAAACTCTTTTTCATTTCTTGCCGATTCTTTAAATATTTGTGTTACATTAGTGAATTCGATTGGTGGTCAACAATTTATTTTATTTAATTAAAAAGATGCTGAGAACAATTAAATGTCAAGTTAAAAAGTGTAGTAAATCAAGCACATACTTTCCAAATCTTTAATTTTTTTATTTTCCGAAAAATGATAACCAACGAAAGAAATGCATTAAATATACTGGTGACATTAATTTAGCAGGACTATCTTATGAACAGTGTAAAAACAAGGCAATATGCGAAGAACATTTTTTAAATTCCATGTTCATTATCCAGTTTAGTAAAGACAAAAGAAAAAAATAATTCTCAATGCAATTCCAGAAGCAAAAAATACGACTAGTGCTTTCTTGTGTGCTTCTACAATACAATTACCCACTAATTCTCCTATAAAATTAAAAACACCGACTAAGACCTATTCCAATCAAAGCGAAATATTTCAAACACCACCACATTCATTAACAGTAGGTACGAAAAAATCTGGTAACAGCATGAATATTGAGATATCACCTTTTATTACTCCAAGTAAAGCAGGTTCACCTTTCAAATTTCATGTGTCTGACAATTATACAAAATACAACGTACGTAAAGCATTATATCAGAAAAAGAAACAAAAAAATGTACTAAATATATTTCAATTAAAATTAAACAGCAAAATATAATTCTGAAAAAAAATTACATAATTAAGATAATCTCTTAATTAACGTGGTACCAATCAGATAATAAGCATTCAATTTTCGGGTGTCATTTTAATGAATACGTTGTATATTGTAAACTACATGGGTTGGATTCTAGAATACCTACCACATTTCAAATAGCAATTTTCTTGTTGCAATGTTTTCTTTTACCTAAAATATGGTAAAAAATTTAAAAATTCTGTCGCGGAAGTAAATATTTATATGATTTTTTTCAAAAATAAAGTCAGATTTTATATTTTCTTGATGAATACGTTGTATATTGTAAGCTACATGAGCTGGATTCCAGAATATCTACCATACTTGAAATAGCAATTTTTTTGTTGCAATGATTTCTTTTAGCTGAAATATGACGAAGAATTATAAAATTCGGGCGCGGAAGCAAATATTTATATGATTTTTTACAAAAATAAAGTCAGAATTTACCTATTCTTGTAATGGATATTTTTCTTAAAATATTCATGTTCATTCTCAAGGATCTATACTATGGATGGTTTTAAGCATTGGACATGCAAAAGAGACTAAAACGTGGTACCAATCAGATAATAAACATTCAATTTTCGGGTCTCATTATAATGAATACTTTGTATATTGTAAGCTACATGGGCTGGATTCTGGAATACCTACCACATTTGAATTAGCAATTTTCTTGTTGCAATGTTTTCTTTTAGCTAAAATATGATAAAGAATTATAAAATTCGAGGGCGGAAGCAAATATTTATATGATTTTATACAGAAATAAAGTCAGATTTTACCTTTTCTTGATGAATACGTTGTATATTGTAAGTTACATAGGCTGGATTCTGGAATACCTACCACACTTGAAATAGCAATTTTCTTGATACAATGTTTTCTTTTAGCTAAAATATGAAAAAGAATTAAAAAATTCGGGCGCGGAAGCAAATATTTTATGATTTTTTATAAATATTAAGTCAGATTTTTCTCATTCTTGATGAATACGTTGTATATTGTAAGCTACATGGGCTGGATTCTAGAATACCTACCACACTTTAAATACCAATTTTCTTGTTGCAATGTTTTCTTTTAGCTGAAATAGGACGAGGAATTATTAAATTCGGGCGCGGAAGCAAATATTATATGATTTTTTACAAAAATAAAGTCAGATTTTACCTATTCTTGAAATTAATATTTTTGTTAAAATATTTATATTCATGCTTTAGGATCTATACTATGGATGGTTTTAAGCATTGGACATGAAAAACTGACGAAAACGTGGTACCGATCAGATAATAAACATTAAATTATCGGGTGTCATTTTAATGAATACGTTGTATATTGTTAGCTACATGGGCTGGATTCTGGAATACCTACCACACTTGAAATAGTAATTATCTTGTAGCAATGTTTTCTTTTAGCTAAAATGTGATGAAGAATTGTAAAATTCGGGCGCGGAAACAAATATTTATATGATTTTTTACAAAAATAAAGTCAGATTTTACCTATTCTTGATGAATACGTTGTATATTATAAGCTACATGTGCTGGATTCTAGAATACCTACCACACTTGAAATAGCAATTTTCTTGTTGCAATGTTTTCTTTTAGCTAAAATATGATGAAGAATTATAAAATTTGGGCGCTGAAGCAAATATTTATATGATTTTTTACAAAAATAAAGTCATATTTTACCTATTCTTGAAATAGATATTTATGTTAAAACATTCATATTCATGCTTTAGGATCTATCCTAATGATTGTTTTAAGCATTGGACATGCAAAAGTGACCAAAACGTGGTACCAATCAGATAATAAACATTCAATTTTTAGGTGTCATTTTATTGAATATGTTTAATATTGTAAGCTACATGGGCTGGATTCTAGAATACCTACCACACTTGAAATAGCGAATTTCTTGTTGCAAAGTTTTCTTTTAGCTAATATATGATGAAAAATTATAAAATTCGGGCGCGGAAGCAAATTTTTATATAATTTTTTACAAAAATAAAATCAGATTTTACTTATTCTTGATGAATACGTTGTATATTGTAAGCTACATAGGCTGGATTGTAGAATACCTACCACACTTGAAATAGCAATTTTCTTGTTGCAATGTTTTCTTTTAGCTAAAATATAATGAAGAATTACAAAATTCGGACGCGGAAGCAAATATTTATGATTATTTACAAAAATAAAGTCAGATTTTACCTATTTTTGAAATGGATACTTTTGTTAAAACATTCATATCCATGCTTTAGGATCTGTACTATGGATGGTTTTAAGCATTGGACATGCAAAAGTGACCAAAACGTGGTACCAATCAGATAATAAACATTCAATTTTCGGGTGTCATTTTAATGAATACGTTGTATATTTTAAGCTACATGGGCTGGTTTCTAGAATAACTACCCCACTTGAAATAGCAATGTTCTTGTTGGAATGTTTTCTTTTAGCTAAAATATGATAAAGAATTATAAAATTCGATTTTGACGACATTAGACATATTTGGAAAATATATTTTACATTATTTTGTAATTTCAAACGATTTCATTTGTTAGGGAAAGTTTCATTAGTTTTGAGTTTCTTACATAAAATACTTTAAAACCTTTATTAATCAATAGCAAAATAACAATTTCATAATAATTTGCAACGACATTCATACTTATGGGATATATGGCTTACGACGCAAATAAATAAATAAATAACCCTACATAAATATCTCATATCAGAATAAATAAATTCCACAGCGCTCTGCAACTGTATATGAAATGTAAGAAATGAATTTTTATTTATATGCTACTTATATATGCCCCGATTTGTCTTGCAACCATGAATTGAAAATGTTTGTAATATTAAAAAAAATATTTTGTTCAAATTCAAAGTATTTATTTAAAAATGTCTTCATCACGTGATTAAGTTAGAATTTTAAGAGAATTACATTAGAAATATCCCTGTCTATATAAAAAATAATATCTACGGAATACAAAAATAAACAAGCTGACTTAAGGGCCTTAGAGCAGATTTTATGTAAGAAACTCAAAACTAATGAAACTTTCCCTCATAAATGAAATCGTTTGAAATTACAAAATAATGTAAAATACATTTCCCTTTATCTCCCTGTAAAAGATTTTCCCCAATTAAAACTAATGATAATACCTATCCATTTTTACCTCAATATAGAATTGTCGTTATCCCAAATAATCGCGTAACTAATCAAACTTTCCCTAATAAATGAAATCGTTTGAAATTACAAAATAATGTAAAATATATTTTCCAAATATGTCTAATGTAGTCAAAATAATACAAAAAATTTCAAAATAATATAAAATATATTTCGCAATTATCTCCATTCTCAAAATAACAAAGAAATTCAATTTTCATATCACGACGTCACATCAAAAAATTTCACCAATTTTGAAAATATGCATAACAGTCATTATCTTAATAGAAATTCAATTTCCACATTACGACGTCACGTCAAAAAAATTTCACCAATTTTGAAAATACACATACCAGTCATTATCTTAATTAGATCGTCTGCATTCCGCGGGGCGAGTTGTCGTATCTTATACTACTTAGGTTGTATATTGTAAGCTACATTGGCTGGATTCTAGAAAGCTACTAACTTTGAAATAGCAATTTTCTTGTTGCAATGTTTTCTTTTAGCTAAAATATGATAAAGAATTATAAAATTCGGGCGCGGAAGCTAATATTTATATGATTTTTTACAAAAATAAAGTTAGATGTTACCTTTTCTTGATGAATACGTTGTATATTGTAAGCTACATAGGCTGGATTCTAGAATACCTACCACACTTGAAATAGCAATTTTCTTGAAACAATGTTTTCTTTTAGCTAAAATATGATAAAGAATTATAAAATTCGGGCGTGGAAGCAAATATTTTATGATTTTTTACAAAAATTAAGTCAGATTTTTCTCATTCTTGATGAATACGTTGTATATTGTAAGCTACATGGGCTGGATTATAGAATACCTACCACACTTTAAATACCAATTTTCTTGTTGCAATGTTTTCTTTTAGCTAAAATAGGACGAGGAATTATTAAATTCGGGAGCGGAAGCAAATATTTATATGATTTTTTAAAAAAATAAAGTCAGATTTTACCTATTCATGAAATTAATATTTTTGTTAAAATATTTATATTCATGCTTTAGGATCTATACTATGGATGGTTTTAAGCATTGGACATGCAAAACTGACGAAAACGTGGTACCAATCAGATAATAAACATTATATTATCGGGTGTCATTTTAATGAATACGTTGTATATTGTTAGCTACATGGGCTGGATTCTGGAATACCTACCACACTTGAAATAGTAATTATCTTGTTGCAATGTTTTCTTTTAGCTAAAATATGATGAAGAATTGTAAAATTCGGGCGCGGAAACAAATATTTATATGATTTTTTACAAAAATAAAGTCAGATTTTACCTATTCTTGATGAATACGTTGTATATTATAAGCTACATGTGCTGGATTCTAGAATACCTACCACACTTGAAATAGCAATTTTCTTGTTGCAATGTTTTCTTTTAGCTAAAATATGATGAAGAATTATAAAATTTGGGCGCTGAAGCAAATATTTATATGATTTTTTACAAAAATAAAGTCATATTTTACCTATTCTTGAAATAGATATTTTTGTTAAAACATTCATATTCATGCTTTAGGATCTATCCTAAGGATTGTTTTAAGCATTGGACATACAAAAGTGACCAAAACGTGGTACCAATCAGATAATAAACATTAAATTTTTAGGTGTCATTTTAATGAATACGTTGTATATTGCAAGCTATATGGGCTGGATTCTAGAATACCTACCACACTTGAAATAGCAATTTTCTTGTTGCAATGATTTCTTTTAGCTAAAATATGATGAAGAATTATAAAATTCGGGCGCGGAAGCATATATTTATATAATTTTTTACAAAAATAAAGTCAGATTTTACCTATTCTTGTTGAATACGTTGTATATTGTAAGCTACATGCGCTGGATTCTAGAATACCTATCACACTTGAAATAGCAACTTTCTTGTTGCAATGTTTTCTTTTAGCTAAAATATGATGAAGAATTATAAAATTCGGGCGCGGAAGCATATATTTATATGATTTTTTACAAAAATAAAGTCAGATTTTACCTATTCTTGATAAATACGTTGTATATTGTAAGCTACATGGGCTGGATTCTAGAATACCTACGACACTTGAAATGGCAATTTTCTTGTTGCAATGTTTACTTTTAGCTAAAATATGATGAAGAATTATAAAATTCGGGCGCGGAAGGAATTATTTATATGATTTTTTACAAAAATAAAGTCAGATTTTACCTATTCTTGTTGAATACGTTGTATATTGTAAGCTACATGGGCTGGATTCTAGAATACCTACCAAACTTGAAATAGCAATTTTCTTGTTGCAATGTTTTCTTTTAGTTAAAATATGATTAAAAATTATAAAATTCGGGCGCGGAAGCAAATATTTATATGATTTTTTACAAAAATAAAGTCTGATTTTACCAATTCTTGAAATGGATATATTTGTTAAAACATTCAAATTCATGCTTTAGGATCTATACTATGGATTGTTTTAAGCAATGGACATGCAAAAGTGACCAAAACGTGGTACCAATCAGATAATAAACATTAAATTTTCCAGTGTCATTTTAATGTATACGTTGTATATTGTAAGCTACATGGGCTGGTTTCTAGAATACCTACCACACTTGAAATAGCAATTTTCTAGTTGCAATGTTTTCTTTTAGCTAATATATGATAAGAAATATAAAATTCGGGCGCGGAAGCAAATATTTATATGACTTTTTACAAAATTAAAGTCGGATTTTACCTATTCTTGAAATGGATATTTTTGTTAAAACATTCATTTTCATGCTTTAGGATCTATACTATGAATAATTTTAGCATTGGACATGCAAAAGTGACCAAAACATGATACCAATCAGATAGTAAACATTCAATTTTTGGGGTGTCATTTTAATGAATACGTTGTATATTGTAAGCTACATAAGCTGGATTCTAGAATACCTACCACACTTGAAATAGCAATTTTCTTGTTTCAATGTTTTCTTTTAGCTAAAATATGATTAAGAATTATAAATTTCGGGCGCGGAAGCAAATATTTATATGATTTTTTACAAATTAAAGTCAGATTTTACCTATTCTTCCTGAATACGTTGTATATTGTAAGCTATATGGGCTGGATTCTAGAATACCTACCACACTTGAAATAGAAACTTTCTTGTTGCAATGTTTTCTTTTAGCTAAAATATGATAAAGAATTATAAAACTCGGGCTCGGAATCTAATAATTCTATGATTTTTTACGAAAATTAAGTCAGATTTTATCTATTCTTGAAATGGATATTTTTGTTAAAACATTCATATTCATGCTTAAGCATCTATACTATGGATGATTTTAAGCATTGGACATGCAAAAGTGACCAAACCGTGGTAATAATCAGATAAACATTCAATTTTCGGGTGTCATTTTAA
Source organism: Stenolophus ochropezus (assembly GCA_035578165.1). Taxonomy (NCBI): domain Eukaryota; kingdom Metazoa; phylum Arthropoda; class Insecta; order Coleoptera; family Carabidae; genus Stenolophus; species Stenolophus ochropezus. Next base: position 350,304 of record JAQOWZ010000087.1, read on the forward strand.
TAAAAACGTTGTATATTGTAAGCTACATGGGATGGATTCTAGAATGCCTACTTTACTTGAAATAGCAATTTTCTTGTTGCAATGTTTTCTTTTAGCTAAAATATGATGAAGAATTATAAAATTCGGCCGCGGAAGCAAATATTTATATGATTTTTTACCAAAACAAAAGTCAGATTTTACCTATTCTTGATGAATACGTTGTATATTGTAAGCTACATGAACTGGATTCTAGAATACCTACCAAACATAAAATAGCAATTTTCTTGTTGCAATGTTTTCTTTTAGCTAAAATATGATGAAGAATTATAATATTCGGGCGCGGAAGAAAATATTTATATGATTTTTTACAAAAATAAAGTCAGATTTTACCTGTTCTTGAAATGGATATTTTTGTTAAAACATTCATATTCATGCTTTAGGATCTATACTACGTATGTTTTTAAGCATTAGACATGCAAAAGTGACCAAAACGTGGTACCAATCAGATAATAAACATTCAATTTTCGGGTGTCATTTTAATGAATACGATGTATATTGTAAGCTACATAGGCTAGATTCTAGAATACCTACCACACTTGATATAGCAATTTTCTTGCTGCAATGTTTTCTTTTAGCTAAAATATGATGAAGAATTAGAAAATTCGGATGTGGAAACAAATATTTATATGATTTTTTACAAAAATAAAGTAAGATTTTACTTATTCTTGAAATGGATATTTTTGTTAAAACATTCATATTCATGCTTTAACATCTATACTATGGATGGTTTAAAGCATTAGACATGCAAAAGTGACCAAAACGTGACACCAATCAGATAATAAATATTCAATTTTCGGGTGTCATTTTAATATATACGTTGTACATTGTAAGCTACATGGGCTAGATTTTAGAATACCTACCACAATTGAAATAGCAATTTTCTTGTTGCAATGTTTTCTTTTAGCTACAATATGATGAAAAATTATAAAATTCGGGCGCGGAAGCAAATACTTATATGATTTTTTACGAAAACAAAAGTCAGATATTATCTATTCTTGATGAATACGTTGTATATTGTAAGCTACATGGGCTGGATTCTAGAATACCTACCAAACTTGAAATAGCAATTTTCTTGTTGCATTGTTTTCTTTTAGCTAAAATATGATGAAAAATTATAAAATTTGGGAGCGGATGCCAATATTTATATGTTTTTTTACAAAAATAAAGTCAGATTTTATCTATTCTTGATAAATACGTTGTATAGTTTAAGCTACATGGGCCGGATGCTAGAATACCTACCGCACTTGAAATAGCAATTTTCTTGTTGCAATGTTTTCTTTTAGCTAAATTATGATGAAAAATTATAAAATTTGGGCGCGGAAGGAAATATTTATATGATTTTTTACAAAAATAAAGTCAGATTTTACCTTTTTTTGATGAATACGTGCTATATTATAAGCTACATGGGCTGGATTCTAGAATACCTACCACACTTAAAATAGCAATTTTCTTGTTGAAATGTTTTCTTTTAGCTAAAATATGATGAAGAATTATAAAATTCGGGCGCGGAAGCAAATATTTATATGATTTTTTACAAAAATATAGTTAGATTTTACCTATTCATGTTGAATACGTTGTATATTGTAAGCTACATGGGCTGGATTCTAGAATACCTACTACACTTGAAATAGCAATTTTCTTTTTGCAAATTTTTCTTTTAGCTAAAATATGATGAAGAATTATAAAATTCGGGCTCGGAAGCAAATACTTACATGATTTTTTTACAAAAATAAAGTCAGATTTTACCTATTCTTGATGAATACGTTGTATATTGTAAGCTACATGGGCTAGTTTCTAGAATACCTACCATACTTAAAATAGCAATTTTATTGTTGCAATGTTTTTTTTAAGCTAAAATATGAAGAAGAATTATAAAATTTGGGCGCGGAAGCAAATATTTATATGATTTCTTACAAAAATAAAGTCAGATTTTACTTATTCTTGAAATGGATATTTTTGTTAAAACATTCATATTCATGCTTTAGGATATATACAGTGGATGTTTTTAAGCAGTGCACATGCAAAAGTGACCAAAACGTGGTACCAATCAGATAATAAACATTCAATTTTCAGGTGCCATTTTAATGAACACGTTGTATATTGTAAACTATATGGGCTGGATTCTAGAATACCTACCACACTTGAAATAGCAATTTTCTTGTTGCAATGTTTTCTTTTAGCTAAAATATGATGACGAATTATAAAATTCGGGCCCGGAAGCAAATATTTATATGACTTTTTACAAAAATAAAGTCAGATTTTACCTATTCTTGAAATGGATATTTTTGTTAAAACATTCATATTCATGCTTTAACATCTATACTATGGATGGTTTAAAGCATTAGACATGCAAAAGTGACCAAAACGTGACACCAATCAGATAATAAATATTCAATTTTCGGGTGTCATTTTAATATATACGTTGTACATTGTAAGCTACATGGGCTAGATTCTAGAATACCTACCACACTTGAAATAGCAATTTTCTTGTTGCAATGTTTTCTTTTAGCTACAATATGATGAAAAATTATAAAATTCGGGCGCGGAAGCAAATATTTATATGATTTTTTACCAAAACAATAGTCAGATATTACCTATTCTTGATGAATACGTTGTATATTGTAAGCTACATGGGCTGGATTCTAGAATACATACCACACTTGAAATAGCAATTTTCTTGTTGCAATGTTTTCTTTTAGCTAAAATATGATGAAAAATTATAAAATTTGGGAGCGGATGCCAATATTTATATGTTTTTTTACAAATATAAAGTCAGATTTTATCTATTCTTGATAAATACGTTGTATAGTGTAAGCTACATGGGCCGGATGCTAGAATACCTACCGCACTTGAAATAGCAATTTTCTTGTTGCAATGTTTTCTTTTAGCTAGAATATGATAAAGAATTATAAAATTCGGGCGCGGTAGCAAATATTTATATGACTTTTTACAAAAATAAAGTCAGATTTTACTTATTCTTGACATGGATATTTTTGTTAAAACATTCATATTCATGCTTTAACATCTATACTATGGATGGTTTAAAGCATTAGACATGCAAAAGTGACCAAAACGTGACACCAATCAGATAATAAATATTCAATTTTCGGGTGTCATTTTAATATATACGTTGTACATTGTAAGCTACATGGGCTAGATTCTAGAATACCTACCACAATTGAAATAGCAATTTTCTTGTTGCAATGTTTTCTTTTAGCTACAATATGATGAAAAATTATAAAATTCGGGCGCGGAAGCAAATATTTATATGATTTTAAAAAAAAATAATGTCAGATTTTCGTTTTTCTTGATGAATACGTTGTATATTGTAAGCTACATTGGCTGGAATCTAGAATACCTACCACAGTTGAAATAGCAATTTTCTTGTTTCAGTGTTTTCTTTTAGCTAAAATATGATAAAGAATTATAAATTTCAGGAGCGGAAGCAAATATTTATATGATTTTTTACAAATTAAAGTCAGATTTTACCTACTCTTGAAATGGATATTTTTGTTAAAACATTCATATTCATGCTTTAGGATCTATACTATGGATGGTTTTAAGCATTGAACATGCAAAAGTGACCAAAACGAGGTACCAATCAGATAATAAACATTCAATTTTCGGGTGTCATTTTAATTAGTACGTTTTATATTGTAAGCTACATAAGCTGGATTCTAGAATACCTAACACACTTGAAATAGCAATTTTCTTGTTGCAATGTTTTCTTTTAGCTGAAATATGATAAAAAATTATAAAATTCGGGCGCGGAAGCAAATATTTATATGATTTTTTGTAAAAATAAATTCAGATTTTACGTGTTCTTGATGAATAAGTTGTATATTGAAAGCTACATGGACTGGATTTTAGCATACCTTCCACACTTGAAATAGCAATTTTCTTGTTGCAATGTTTGTTTTAGCTAAAATATGATGAAGAATTATAAAATTCGGGCGCGGAAGCAAATACTTATATGATTTTTTACGAAAACAAAAGTCAGATATTATCTATTCTTGATGAATACGTTGTATATTGTAAGCTACATGGGCTGGATTCTAGAATACCTACCAAACTTGAAATAGCAATTTTCTTGTTGCATTGTTTTCTTTTAGCTAAAATATGATGAAAAATTATAAAATTTGGGAGCGGATGCCAATATTTATATGTTTTTTTACAAAAATAAAGTCAGATTTTATCTATTCTTGATAAATACGTTGTATAGTTTAAGCTACATGGGCCGGATGCTAGAATACCTACCGCACTTGAAATAGCAATTTTCTTGTTGCAATGTTTTCTTTTAGCTAAATTATGATGAAAAATTATAAAATTTGGGCGCGGAAGGAAATATTTATATGATTTTTTACAAAAATAAAGTCAGATTTTACCTTTTTTTGATGAATACGTGCTATATTATAAGCTACATGGGCTGGATTCTAGAATACCTACCACACTTAAAATAGCAATTTTCTTGTTGAAATGTTTTCTTTTAGCTAAAATATGATGAAGAATTATAAAATTCGGGCGCGGAAGCAAATATTTATATGATTTTTTACAAAAATATAGTTAGATTTTACCTATTCATGTTGAATACGTTGTATATTGTAAGCTACATGGGCTGGATTCTAGAATACCTACTACACTTGAAATAGCAATTTTCTTTTTGCAAATTTTTCTTTTAGCTAAAATATGATGAAGAATTATAAAATTCGGGCTCGGAAGCAAATACTTACATGATTTTTTTACAAAAATAAAGTCAGATTTTACCTATTCTTGATGAATACGTTGTATATTGTAAGCTACATGGGCTAGTTTCTAGAATACCTACCATACTTAAAATAGCAATTTTCTTGTTGCAATGTTTTTTTTAAGCTAAAATATGAAGAAGAATTATAAAATTTGGGCGCGGAAGCAAATATTTATATGATTTCTTACAAAAATAAAGTCAGATTTTACTTATTCTTGAAATGGATATTTTTGTTAAAACATTCATATTCATGCTTTAGGATCTATACAGTGGATGTTTTTAAGCAGTGCACATGCAAAAGTGACCAAAACGTGGTACCAATCAGATAATAAACATTCAATTTTCAGGTGCCATTTTAAGGAACACGTTGTATATTGTAAACTATATGGGCTGGATTCTAGAATACCTACCACACTTGAAATAGCAATTTTCTTGTTGCAATGTTTTCTTTTAGCTAAAATATGATGACGAATTATAAAATTCGGGCCCGGAAGCAAATATTTATATGACTTTTTACAAAAATAAAGTCAGATTTTACCTATTCTTGAAATGGATATTTTTGTTAAAACATTCATATTCATGCTTTAACATCTATACTATGGATGGTTTAAAGCATTAGACATGCAAAAGTGACCAAAACGTGACACCAATCAGATAATAAATATTCAATTTTCGGGTGTCATTTTAATATATACGTTGTACATTGTAAGCTACATGGGCTAGATTCTAGAATACCTACCACACTTGAAATAGCAATTTTCTTGTTGCAATGTTTTCTTTTAGCTACAATATGATGAAAAATTATAAAATTCGGGCGCGGAAGCAAATATTTATATGATTTTTTACCAAAACAATAGTCAGATATTACCTATTCTTGATGAATACGTTGTATATTGTAAGCTACATGGGCTGGATTCTAGAATACATACCACACTTGAAATAGCAATTTTCTTGTTGCAATGTTTTCTTTTAGCTAAAATATGATGAAAAATTATAAAATTTGGGAGCGGATGCCAATATTTATATGTTTTTTTACAAATATAAAGTCAGATTTTATCTATTCTTGATAAATACGTTGTATAGTGTAAGCTACATGGGCCGGATGCTAGAATACCTACCGCACTTGAAATAGCAATTTTCTTGTTGCAATGTTTTCTTTTAGCTAAATTATGACGAAAAATTATAAAATTTGGGCGCGGAAGGAAATATTTATATGATTTTTTACAAAAATAAAGTCAGATTTTACCTTTTTTTGATGAATACGTTGTATATTATAAGCTACATGTGCTGGATTCTAGAATACCTACCACACTTAAAATAGCAATTTTCTTGTTGCAATGTTTTCTTTTAGCTAAAATATGATGAAGAATTATAAAATTCGGGCGCGGAAGCAAATATTTATATGATTTTTTACAAAAATATAGTCAGATTTTACCTATTCATGTTGAATACGTTGTACATTGTAAGCTACATGGGCTGGATTCTAGAATACCTACCACACTTGAAATAGCAATTTTCTTTTTGCAATGTTTTCTTTTAGCTAAAATATGATGAAGAATTATAAAATTCGGGCTGGGAAGCAAATACTTACATGATTTTTTTACAAAAATAAAGTCAGATTTTACCTATTCTTGAAATGGATATTTTTGTTAAAACATTCATATTCATGCTTTAGGATCTATACAGTGAATGTTTTTAAGCAGTGCACATGCAAAAGTGACCAAAACGTGGTACCAATCAGATAATAAACATTCAGTTTTCGGGTGCCATTTTAATGAACACGTTGTATATTGTAAACTACATGGGCTGGATTCTAGAATACCTACCACACTTGAAATAGCAATTTTCTTGTTGCAATGTTGTCTTTTAGATAAAATATGGTGACGAATTATAAAATTCGGGCCCGGAAGCAAATATTTATATAATTGTTTACAAAAAAGAAATCAGATTTTACCTATTCTTGAAATGGATATTTTTGTTAAAACATTCATATTCATGCTTTAGGATCTATACTATGGATGGTTTTAAGCATTGGACATGCAAAACTGACCAAAACGTGGTATCAATCACATAATAAACGTTCAATTTTTGGGTGTCATTTTAATGAATACGTTGTATATTGTAAACACATGGGTTGGATTCTATAATACCTACCATACTTGAAGTAGCAATTTTCTTGTTGCAATGTTTTCTTTTAGCTAAAATATGATTAAGAATTATAAAATTCGGCCGCGGAAGAAAATATTTATATATATTTTTACAAAAATAAAGTCAGATTTTACCTTTTCTTGATGAATACGTTGTAGATTGTAAACTACATGGGCTGGATTCTAAAATACCTACCACACTTGAAATAGCAATTTTCTTGTTGCAATGTTTTCTTTTAGCTAAAATATGATGATGAATTATAAAATTCGGGCGCGGAATCAAATATTTATATGATTTAAAAAAAATGAAGTCAGATTTTACCTATTCTTGAAATGGATATTTTTGTTAAAACATTCATATTTATGCTTTGGGATCTATACTATGGATAATTTTAGCATTGGACATGCAAAAGTGACCAAGACGTGGTACAAATCAGATAATAAACATTCAATTTTCGAATGTCATTTAATGAATACGTTGTATATTGTAAGCTACATGGGCTGGATTCTAGAAAACTTACCACACTTGAAATAGCAATTTTCGTGTTGAAATGTTTTCTTTTAGCTAAAATATGATAAAAAATTATAAAGTTCGGGCGCGGAATCAAATATTTATATGATTTTTTGTAGAGTATCTAGACCGGTTCTACTCCAAATTGACCTTTGGACTTGCCATCGTATTTTTTTGCTTTGATTTCGCGCTCGCTACTTGCAGGGCCATCTATTTGATAACGGTGGTTACATTTGGAACTATGATAAGGACTTTAAGAAATTTAAATTATAAGACAGTGCACGTGTAGAAAGGTTAAAGGTTATCTATTTGCCGACGATTTGATTTTATTTTTAGGAATTTAATTTGTTTGTGTAAACAGCACATGTACAAAAGGTTAGGGGGGGTTAAGGACATGTATTTGATAGCACACTTTAAGAAATTGTGAAATTATAAAAACATATTTGTATCCGGGTACAAGAATTTAATGTGTTTTTGTAAACAGCATTTGTATGGAAAAGTTAGGGGTTAAGGATATATATTTGATTACAATTTTGAGTAAACTGTATATAAATGAAATTGCGTATGTGAATATTATCGTATGTTACAATGAACAGACAATGATGAACGGTAAGATTATAAATATATATATATATATATATATATATATATATATATATATATATATATATATTAAACTACAAGAACAAAATACTCCTAATCTTCGTTGGACTTCTGGTGATATTTTGTACTCTAAGCGAAAAGAAGTTTTACAAAATATTATAAATGATTTTAAAATATTACAAGTTTATGTATGGGGTGAAGAAAATAAAATGTAGTTAAAAAATGTATTAAACTGTGATGTTATATATTTGGAACCATTACTACAAGATTTTCAAATTAATACAAATTTTTGTAATTTTAAAACAAACTGTGCAACACAAAATGCAATAAACTTAGTAGAAATATTTCACTTACGATTTAATAAGTGCAATGCATCGTTCAGTATATAATAATTATGATTCTTTAAATAATGTATGTACTGAAGATATACATTTGTTACCTATGGAATTTTTTATGGTATACACATCATCTGAAATAGAAAGCAACTGGAACAGATATCCTATAGAATGGCAAAATAATAAAGTATTTCAAATTTATAGAATATGTAAAAATCATATTGAAGATGACGATTATATTTGGTGTGCAAATATTTTAATAAAAGATTGTTCTAAATTTAAAAAAAAATGTAATGTAATGTAATGTAATTTTTGTATTAATAAAATATATTATGTAATAAGATTAAGAAATAAAATAAATATATACATATTAAGAATGTTCATTTTTTATAATACATAAATTTTAATTCCTTCTTCGTCGTCGTCGTCGTCGTGGGGCTAAGAAGAAAAGTTCTATGTTATACATTGACTACAGGATTATAAATAGGATAATCACAATTATACTAGTTTTGACTGCTGCCCCGCTGGCTTCTGCTGCTGCTGCTCCTGCTAGCTGCTGCTGCTGCTGCTCCTGCTGGCTGCTGCTGCTGCTGCTGCTCCTGCTGGCTGCTGCTGCTGCTGCTCCTGCTGGCTGGTGCTCTTTTTGCACTACATTTGCGGCATTTGCAAGGTGGTAAAGAAGCTATAATACTGGGACTTACAGCTTTATCATCCCAATTTTCGCTGCTTTCCACGTTGTAATTCTTGTGCATATCTAGATATTTACACGTACAAATAAATAAATAAATATATATATATATATATATATATATATATATATATATATTTATTTATTTATTTGTACGTGTAAATATCTAGATATGCACAAGAATTACAACGTGGAAAGCAGCGAAAATTGGGATGATAAAGCTGTAAGTCCCAGTATTATAGCTTCTTTACCACCTTGCAAATGCCGCAAATGTAGTGCAAAAAGAGCACCAGCCAGCAGGAGCAGCAGCAGCAGCAGCCAGCAGGAGCAGCAGCAGCAGCAGCAGCCAGCAGGAGCAGCAGCAGCAGCAGCTAGCAGGAGCAGCAGCAGCAGAAGCCAGCGGGGCAGCAGTCAAAACTAGTATAATTGTGATTATCCTATTTATAATCCTGTAGTCAATGTATAACATAGAACTTTTCTTCTTAGCCCCACGACGACGACGACGACGAAGAAGGAATTAAAATTTATGTATTATAAAAAATGAACATTCTTAATATGTATATATTTATTTTATTTCTTAATCTTATTACATAATATATTTTATTAATACAAAAATTACATTACATTACATTACATTTTTTTTTAAATTTAGAACAATCTTTTATTAAAATATTTGCACACCAAATATAATCGTCATCTTCAATATGATTTTTACATATTCTATAAATTTGAAATACTTTATTATTTTGCCATTCTATAGGATATCTGTTCCAGTTGCTTTCTATTTCAGATGATGTGTATACCATAAAAAATTCCATAGGTAACAAATGTATATCTTCAGTACATACATTATTTAAAGAATCATAATTATTATATACTGAACGATGCATTGCACTTATTAAATCGTAAGTGAAATATTTCTACTAAGTTTATTGCATTTTGTGTTGCACAGTTTGTTTTAAAATTACAAAAATTTGTATTAATTTGAAAATCTTGTAGTAATGGTTCCAAATATATAACATCACAGTTTAATACATTTTTTAACTACATTTTATTTTCTTCACCCCATACATAAACTTGTAATATTTTAAAATCATTTATAATATTTTGTAAAACTTCTTTTCGCTTAGAGTACAAAATATCACCAGAAGTCCAACGAAGATTAGGAGTATTTTGTTCTTGTAGTTTAATATTTTTTTTTGCTGTTGTTGCTTAATGATAAAATTGAAAATGGTTGTTTAAAAATTACTTTTTTATATTCATTTGTACTTATTTTTAACACTGCAATTTCTTTGCATACAAATAGATTTCTTTTACTGTATTTATATCCTTTAAAATCAGCTACAGCTACAGTCGACAAAAAAGTACTCATGTTTTCTGCAATGTTTTCTTGCGTGCAGTACGGAAAACTGTATGTATATTCTGCAAAGCACAGTATTTATAGGAGTAAAGTAGCTGTTATGATTGTTTTGTACTAAACAATTTCATCTTTGTGAATCCAACTATTATGAGTATTATCAAATCCCAACCATTTTACAAGTATTTTATTATTTTGCTTTTTCAAAATTTTTTCTACTAAATAAACATTAGTGTTTCACTTTTTGTAATTCTTGTTCATAAAATGCACCATCAATGAATTAACCAAATTTATCCTGTAGTATATACGTAATAGGATTTGTTAACTTCACATTTTTTACAGTAAATATTTCATTTGACCAATTTGGCATATAACCTTTAGCAAAAATTCCTCGATATTTACTGATACGCACGTTATCATTTATTTGAAATTTAGGTTTTTTATTTGAAACAATTTTAATATGATTATATACAGTATTTAAAAGTTTTTGCTCATCTTTCTTTGTTACATTAATTGGTTTCATTTTAATTGTCCTATGTATTTTATTATTATATTCTAAAACAACAATTGGTAATAATTGTAACCATTTATATAAACCTTGCATACTAAATTTTCTCCACACTATATTTTTTAATGTGCGATTTACACGTTCAACAATGGAAGCTTTTGGTGCTTGTTTTGCAAAATAATGATTAATATTATATTTTTCAGTCAATTGTTTAAATTTTTCATTTTTAAATTCTTTTTCTAAATCTGTGTGTAAATTTTTTGGAATACGATTACTTGATTCAAAAATTTTTTGCATTGCATTTGCTACTTCAATACTTGATTAATTTTTTATAGGTTTTGCCCACACATATTTTGAAAATATATCAATTACTACAAGTATATATTTATATTTTTTATTTAAATTAGCATAGGCGTTCATTTCAACCAAATCAGCATCAAATGTTTCATCTAATCCTTTTATAATAAGACGTCTTCTTGTAAAATTTTTCATGTTGGCTTGTGTAGCTCATTAACTATATCTTGTTTTATTTTTGACATTTTACTGTTTACTTAGTTGTTGTAGTTGTATCATGAATGCGTAATTTTTTAAATATAATTTTTAAATCGTCTTTTATAGTATTTATGTCGTTCGTTATATTTTTTATATTGTTTTATATAGCATATATCACATTTTCAGCTTTTAACATATTGTCTTCAGCACATTTATTATGCAAGTTTATATTTTTTTCTAATTCTTCTATTTTATTATTATAATCTTCACTATCGCTATCGCTATTGTTAGTCTATGACGTCTAAACTTGTCAATAGACATTTTACTACTAATTATTCAAGATAAAGATATTATATTAGCCTCTTTTAATTCATTAATTATAGAAATAATTTCATTGTCAAGGTTATTGTTACCAGCGTTTTTAGATGCTAATTTTTTTTTTAATTTTTCAACTAATTCATTAGGATCATCCCAATATTCATATTCTACAGGTTCATTATTATAATTTTTTAATAACATATTCAAACCTGAACCGGTTTTATCAGGAGTAGAGTTAGATGAATGCCTTTTAGGCATTAATAATGGTTTAATAATGCTTTTGTATTTAACTGATGTACTTCCCTTAAGTTGTCCTAATGGGTTATTGTAACGACGTGCAGCATTTGTAATATTTAATATTTTTTTATAATTATTTTCATCATCAGAATTGTAAATTTTTATAGGATTTTTTTTAAAAATTAGTTCGCATAAACCTTCAGTTCCTAAATATTTTTCTTGATTTATATGTATATTTTGTTTTTTAAATTTAATTTCTTTATTGCCCATTAGAATTTTTTTTCTACTTCTATTAAAAGTAACACCGTATGTGTCATCCATATCTTTAGAATTTTTTTTGACGTCACTAATATATTTTTTAAGAGTTGGATCAATATTAGAATTTAATTTTAAATTTTCATCAGTTTGAGTGCGAGTATAATATGGATTTTTCAGACTAGTTCTAGTTTTTTGCTTTTTTTCTTGATCTTCTGTTTTGATTTGTTCAACCCTGTCCACTTCTTCTTCTTCTTTCTCCTCCTTCTCTTCCTCCTCCTCTACCTCTTCCTGTTCCTCCTCCTCCTCCTCCTCCTCCGGTTCATTTTTTGTTACATTTAATATATTAGTGTTTTTGTTTTTTGTAGGTGATATATTATGTAAATTTTTACTAATTTCTGATAATTTTTTGGTTATAGGAATATATGGTTTTTCTAAATTAATTTCTTTTTCTATTTCACCACTTTTTATTAATTGCAGTTTTCGTCGAATATTTTTTCTGGCTTTTATTAATTGTGTTTTTAAACTTTCATTAATATTCATTTTAATATAACAAATATATTTTTAAAAAATAACGTTATAGTTCTGAACAGCTTTGTATACTGCTCTGTATACAAATATACCACTTTTATTTACTTATATAATGATCAAATCCTTTACGATATCGTCCATTATTTATTATACATTGTTTATTTATAACTAAAAATCCATAATTGTCATTCCAACAAGTAGCACACATTGTTTTAAATTGATCAAAAGTCATATCAGTCCCAACATGATCATTGTAAATATGTTTTAAATTTAAATCATCTTGTGTAAATAATATTAGCAAATTAGCATTATCTCGAATTAAATGTTTTGGCATACGTGCATATGTTTGAAATAAATAAAAACAATCTACATATTTATGACGTCCCATAGAAAAATAATCTCTAATTATATCTTGTTTTTCGCTGGCAATATCATCGAATATAAAAATAGAATTATATTTTGTTTCATTTGGTTTAATTATATTCTCTCTATTATTATAAGCATAATATCCAATAGCGCGAATAGGTTTTAATAATTTTTCTAAATACAAATATTTTGGTTGAAAAAGAGAATTTGAATATATATAAATATTTTCAAAATGTAACCCTTTAGGATGTTCTAAAAGAGCGATTATAACATTTGTTTAGCCACAACCAGAAGGACCACTTATAAGACAACGAATTGTTGAAGGAAGTAAAACAGTATGGCGTGGGTTTTCTTTTGTTTCTTTAAAATCGTAAATTTTACACTAAGTGTATCTTTTTGCTTTAAAATTTTCATTGTAACTAAAATGTAATACTATATATTACAATTTTATACAAAATACTATTTAGTTAAATGTAAAACACAGATGATTCAACATCGATATCGACAACGACAAAATCATTTAATAAAAAAAATTGGTGGTGATATATTAAATACAGTTATTAATAAACTTCTTGTTGAACTTCATATACCTGGCTATAATTATTGTGGCCCCGGTACAAAACTACCAAAACGACTAACACGTGGGGATCAAGGTGTTAATTTATTAGACGAGGCTTGTAAAGTTCATGATATTACATATTCTAAAAGCAATAATTTGGAAGATCGTCATAAAGCTGATATAATATTATCAAATAAAGCATCTCAAAGGTTTCATTCGAAAGACGCTGCTATAAAGGAAAAATTGGCGGCTTTAGGTGTGTCAGCTGCAATGAAAGCAAAAGTTAAATTAGGTGCTGGTACTAAAAATATAAAAAAAAACATCAGCGTGGTAAAAAACATAAAAAAAAGCAGCTAAGTTGTAAAAATGAAATAAAACGTATTCAATCTACATTAAACAATAATGAGCCTAACAATAAAAATATTAAAATTGCTTTGAAAGAATTTAAAAAAAATAAAAGAATATTACGTAAACCAAGAATAATATCAGTGCCGAAGAAAGGTGGTTTGTTACCACTTATACCAATATTTGCAGGGTTAAGTGCATTAGGAACACTAACTGGGGGTGCTGCCGGTGTTGCCAAAGTCATAAATGATGCTAAATTTGCAAATAAACAACTAACTGAAAACCAACGTCATAATAAAAAAATGGAAGCAATCGCTTTAGGAAAAGGTTTATATTTACAACCGTATAAAAAAGGATTAGGTTTATATCTATCAAAATTGCCGCATTCTTCTTCTTCAAAAAAAACAATACAAAAAAACTGTTAAAAAAGCTACCAAAACATGCTCTTTCTAATATTGACTTGTTAAATATATAAAAATTTTAAAAATTCCAAATTTTAGAGGAGTTTTTATGAGAAACAATTTACCTAAATATATTAATTATTCTGAATGCGGAATAATTAACTTGGTCAATTATAATAATGAAGGTACACATTGGGTTGCTTATAAAAAATTTGGTAAAAATGTGATATATTTCGATAGTTTTGGAAATTTAAAAACCTCCAAAAGAAATAATTAATTATTTTGGTAGCTGTAATATTAAATATAATTATAATCAATATCAATTATTTAATACTATTAATTGTGGACATCTTTGTTTAAAATTTTTATGTAATATTAATAATTTATAATAAAATTTTTATGTACTATTAATAATTTATAAATAAATTATCTACTGTTTAACCAAATATACTCATTTACCTTTTGTTTTTTCAATAGTCAACATTTCTTTTAATATTGTTTTAAAATTCCAAAAATGGAAAGTTTCATTGCTAATAATAAAACACAATCTGTACCAAAAATAATTATTCGTCGTGAAATATTTGTTACTCATATATCTCCATCATATTGCAGAAAGAATGAGGATTTAAGTAAAATTGCTAAACTTGAAAATGTTCAGTTATTTTGTAAAGAAAATTTAATACGAAAAGAAACTATTTACGACAAGCAAATAAACATTCTCACAAACTTAAATATTTTATCGCATACAAAAAGTAATAAACATAAGTAAAATGTGCAAATTGTTTATAAATAATTTAGTGTTAAACAAACAGCAATGTCATACACATTTACGTTTTCTGGAAACAGCTCTTAATTAACAACAACAATATATCCGCCAATTCAACTAGACCCTAAACATGAATATGTAATAGGGTTAATAAATTTTGAATCTTTTAATTCAGTACCAAATATTGATAGTAGAAATAATTGTTTTTATTATTATGAAGAAGTGGAAAACCAAAAAGAAATTCAAAAAATCGAAATTCCTGATGGATCGTATGAGCTTAAAGATATAAATACATATTTAAGAAAAGAGATGAAAAGAATTGATAAGAAAAATAAAAATAAATATAGCCCCATTACAATCAAAGCAAACAATAATATTTTAAAATGTGAAATGATATGTGATTATGAAGTGGATTTTACACAGCAAAATACAATAAGAGAACTATTGGGATTTGAAGAAAAAAAGTATATTGAAAATAAATTTCACATATTTGAAAAACCTGTCAATATAATTAGAGTTAATGCTATTTGTGTAGAATGTAGCATAGTAACATATTCTTATGATAATTCAAAACAAGTTCATAGAATTCACGAATTTTTTCCGTACGTTCCATCAGGATTTAAAATAATTGAAAATCCATTGAATGTTATATATTTACCTATAAATACAAATATAATAGATACTATAACACTTAAATTAGTTGATCAGAACGGTGAGTTAGTCAATTTCAGAGAAGAAACAAAATGGGAATAATATATATATATATATATATATATATATATATATATATATATATATATATATATATATAGTGGTTTAACACTCCATTGTGGAGTTGCACCGCTTTTACTTAAGCTTTCTAGATTCTTTTATGGAGGGGATCGGACTCCGTTTCAGTTATTTATTAAATGTTCTTCGCTATGATGTTCCATTTCTTCCTATCTCTTGTTTTATTTTTCCAGTTGTTAATTCCCGCTCTTCTTTAATCTTCTTCTACTTCCGCTAGCCATGTTGATCTGGGTCTTCCTCTTCTTTTCTTACTTCCAGGGCTCCATTGCATGATTACTTTTATTGGTTCTTTTTCGTCAGCTCTGCTTACGTGTCCTAGCCATTTTACTCTTTGTTTCTTGATTATTTTTATTATATCTTCTCCTTTTAATTCTTTGTCAATCTCATGGTTCATTCATACTCTGTATTCATTATCAGATATCTTCTTAGGTCCCAGTATCGTTCTTATTATTTTCCTTTCTATTATTCTGAATTTTTCTTCGTCCTTCTTTGTAAATGTCATTGTTTCGGCTGCTATTGGTCTTATTATTGTTCTATATACTCTCATTTTTGTTGTCTTGCTTAAAATTCCGTTTCGTAGTAATTTTTTCTTTTATTTCTTCATCTCTTTCGCCTCTATTTGTTAATATTACACCTAAGTATTTGAATTTGTTTACTTGTTCAAACTCTGCTTCTCCTATTTTAATAGTCTTGTCTTGCACTTCTTTTCCCATTATCATTATTTTAGTCTTTTTTGGTTGATTTCTAGTCCTATTTTCTTTCCTTCTTTTACTATCTCCTCTAGCATTTTTCTCATTATATTTCTGTTTTTCGTTATTATTACTATGTCGTCTGCATATGCTATTATTTGACTTCGTCCTGTTCTGAGGGTTCCTTTCTTTACTTTTCTCATGGTATATTCCAGTGCTAAATTAAATAATGTGGCAGATAGAGCATCACCTTGTCTTATACCTTTACTTGTTAATATATCATCCGTTTCTCCTTTTTGTGTTTTAATTCGTATTTTTGATGTTTTCATAGTCATTGCTATCAATCTTCTTAATTTGCTTGGTATTTGTAGTTCTTTTAAAGCTTTCATTAGTTGCTGTCTTTTAATTGAGTCAAAGGCTTGTCTGAAGTCAATGAACAGAATCTCGGTGTTTATGTTGTACTCAAGTGTTTTTTTCCATTATCTGTTTAATAATATGTATCGCGTCCGTGGTAGATTTTCCTTTCATAAAACCACATTGATAATTTCCGATAATTCTTGCTGATTCATTTGTTATTCTTCTTTGTATTATTGTTGACATTATTTTATAGGTAGTGTTCAGTAACGTGATTCCTCTGTAGTTTTCGCATATTTGTTGGCTTCCTTTCTTATGTATTGTTACAACTTGTCCTGTTTCCCATTTTTTCGGCATTTCTTCCTCCCTCCATATTTTTACTATAAGTTCATGGATGTGATTCTGTATTGCTTCGCCTCCGTACTTTAATAATTCCATATTAATATTGTCGCTTTCAGGTGTTTCACCGTTGCGACTATGTTTTATAATTTCTTTTACTTCCTCTAGAGTTGGTTCTGCTATGTGTTTTTCGTTTTCTTCTGGTAATTCACTTTTTATTTCCTGTTCCTCTTCTGTAAGTAGTTCCTTAAAATAATCTGTCCATACCTTTTTGTATTGTTCTTCAGATTCTGTTAGTTGCCCATTTTTATCCTTTATCTCATATGTCTTGGTCTTATATATTTTAGTTTGTTCTTTTATTTCCTTGTAAAATCTTTTTGTGTTTCTGTTTGCTCTTTCATTCTCAATATTTTTTATTGTATTTTCTATTGATATTCTTTTGTTTTTCCTAATAATTTTATTACATTTCTTTCTTTTTTCTCATACTTCTCCTTGCCCTCTTTTTTATTTGTTCTTAAATATGTTAATCTTGCGTTTCTCTTTTCATCTAGTATTATTTTAATTTCTTCATTAAACCAGGCTTTTTTATTTTTTGCATTCTTATTTTCATGTCCTATTCATTTTTGAGCAGCGTCGTTAATACATCTTTTTATCCAGCACCATTTTTTTTCTATATCTTCCATTTTATGTTCTTCCTTTTTTATGTTTTTTTCTACCTCCTCTTCGTATTTCTCTCTCGAGCTTTCATTGTTTATATTTTCTATATTCCATTTAATTCTCGTTATATTTTTTCTATCACTTGTTTTAACTTTGTTTCGTATCTTTGTTGTTACCATGTAGTGATCCGAGTCGGTACATGCTCCTCTGTATATCCTTACGTTTAGTATCGAAGATTGCCTCCTTTTCGTTACTAGTACGTAATTTATTTGTGTTTGAGTCTTATTGTCTGGTGCTGTCCATGTTACTTTATGTTTTTTCGGGTGTTTATACTTCGTGCTACTTATTATCATGTTACTCTTTATTGCTAACTCGCAGAACCTTTGCCCATTATCATTTGTTCTTTCATGTATTGTGTGTGTACCTGCGACTTGTTGTATGTAGTTCTCTCTTCCTATCTGTGCGTTAAAGTCGCCCATTATAATGCTTAGGTCTTCCTTCGGTATTTTTTCAATTTCCTCTTCCAAATTCTCATAAAAATCTTCTTTCCTTTCATTTGTTGCTTTCTCCGTAGGTGCATACACATTTAATATCGATATGTTGACAGGTGATCCTTCTATTCTAATGTATGCCAACCTTTCATTAATTGCTTTAAATTCTATTATTTTTTCTTTTAATTTTTTTATAACTATGAATGCTACCCCATATTTCCCCTGTTTATCTCCGGAATATAATGTTCTATAGTAATTCTTCTTGATTATACCTTCACCGCCCCATCTTGTTTCCTGAATCGCTGCCAGATTAATATCATATCTTTTCAATTCTTGCGCTACTTCTTCCATCTTTCCTGGTTGGAGCATCGTTCTTATATTCCATGTACTAAATTTTAATATTTTGTTCTTTTTCCTATTTACTTTTTTTGTTTTAATTGTATTGCCTTTCCCTTATCTTTATATCCTTTTCCTCGCTTTCCGTATTCCATATTGCCATCCTCGTTCTCCATTGTTAGTTGTTTAAGTTTTTTGGAGCTTTATCTTCCTGTTTTTCTATATTCATCATATATAATAGGCATGCTAAATCATATATAAGAAAAAAATATATTATTAAAGAAGTTAGTGTTAATCAAACACTGAAGCAGTTAACAAGTGAAAATAAGAACTACTTAAAATCTTTGGGATTTAAAGTGTTATAATTATCAAAAATAAAACTAATAAATTTTTTTAAAAATTAATACTAAAACTAGTAAACCAAAAAACACAAATAAAATAATTAGTTTCATAATTTATATTCATTTAAAACTTCGTACATCATTCTGCAAGTGTTCTAATTATATATATTGTATAAAAAAGAAAAAAAATGACTCAAAATATTTTAAATATAAAGGAACGTGTTTATTTTGATGAAAACATACAAAGTCTAGAAACTCATACTTATCAACCGTATGCTTCAATGATGAAATAAGAATATCAATACAAAGGCAAGATTTATTTACATTGCCATCAAATAGTTTTATTTATATTGAAGGAGCATTATTAACTAATGAAAATACATCCACCCAAACTGGAAAAATTATTAATAGTGGAATAATGCATCTTTTCGACGAAATTCGTTATGAAATTGGTGGAATTGTAATAGAACGTATTTGAAATCCTGGAATTACAATATTGAAAGGTTACTGTTCATATTCTAAAAATGATTTTATTTCTTTACAAAATGCTTGCTGGTCACCAAAGGATTCTATTATTACTTTGAGTGATAAAACAAAAGGAACTTTTAATTTTTGTATACCACTTCGCATGATATTAGGATTTGCTAAAGATTATAAAAAAATAATTTTAAATATGCGTCAGGATTTAGTTCTTCTACGTAGTAGTACAGATAAAAATGCTATATATATATATATATATATATATATATATATATATATATATACTATATATATATATATATATATATATATATATATATATATATATATATATGATAAAGAACAATTAAAAATAAATCTTACAAAAGTACAACGGCATGTACCCCATGTAACTGTTGGAGATCAAGAAAAATAAAAATTAATTAAATATATGGATAGTAACATTGAAGTTCAAATTCCATTTAGAAGTTGGGAATTACATGAGTATTCATCATTACCAAAAACTAATCGCAACACATGGGTTGTAAAAACAGCTACTTAATTGGAAAAACCAAGATTTATTATTTTTGGATTTCATACGAATCGTAAAAATATTATAAATAAAAATATGAGTGAATTTGACCATTGCGATTTAACTAATTTAAAATTTGAATTGAATTCTGAAATTTTTCCATATGATAATTTAAATCTAAATTTTGAAAATCATCAATGGTCTATTTTATATAACATGTTTGCACAATTTCAATCTGCTTATTATCAGAAAGATGATAACATACCCATTTTTACACCAGAAGAATTTATAACAAAATGTCCTATTGTTGTAATAAATACGCAACATCAAAATGAATCAATAAAATCTGGTGTGATCGATTTGAAAATAAATTTTGCAACAAATAAAACTATTCCTGACAACACTACCGCTTATTGTTTAATATTATATGATACAATTGTTAAATATACTCCTTTAACAAATACTGTACGAAAAATGTAATTTTAAAATAATAACACAAATAAATATTATTTAACATAAATTAATTTATATTTATTTATATATACAAAGTCAAATTTATACATTCATTAATTTATTTCTATTTCTTCTTTTCCTTCTTCTTCTTCTTCTTCTTTTTCAGTATTGTCGTCTTTATCATCAGTTGATAGCGTTGCTGGTATTTGAATCTTTTCATACTCTTCATCCGGACTCCATTTTCTAACATGTTCACAATTTATACAATTATTGTGACCTGTTAAACGACATAATATTATGCATTGGTTAAAAACATCGCATGACCCTCCATCTAACTCTTCCTCGTCGTTAACATATCGAAATGAATTTAAAAAACTTTTCGTATAATGTTCTTTGTTTTTCCTCCTCATTAGACGGTAAAATTTTAAAAATATTATTTATGTATTTATATTCACTTTCATTGTTGGTATCATGTAATATTTTATAATTATAATAATCAGTTGATGATCTTATAAATTCTAATTTAAATAAATACACTTGTCCACAATATAATTCAATACAATATTTTAAAAAAATACATATTCCGTCTTCATCTTCAATAATCAAATCAAACATTCCATTTAATAATGGAGTTTTATATTTTAAAGGTAGAACAACTGTTTTATTTCTTGTTACAAACACTCCATTATTATTATTGAAATATATACCCGAAATATTATCAAAAATTTTTTTTAAATCATTTTTATTAGTAACACTACAGATAAACGTATGCATGTTTGAAAATTAAATACTTTAATATGTTACAAATTTATTCATTACATTTATTATACATATACCCCCACCATTTCTTATTCTACTTCCACTAATAATTGTGAACTAATAATTGATAAAGTATTTGTAACAATATTTGAATAATATAATAAAATTTCCCTAATAGCTATATTACATACATTATCATTACAATTATCAATTATATTATATATATATATATATATATATATATATATATATATATATATATATTTATATATATATGTCAGTATCTACCATTTGCAATGCTTCTTTTATTATATTATTATAATAATTATGCAAATTTAGTGAATTTAAATAATTTATTACTTTATTTATAATGTATGATAATTGAAATAAGTTATTGATACAATTATAACCTAAATAAATATCATTATTTTTAAATTCAATAATAATAATTTTATTGTTTTCAATACTATTAAAAATAACTTGTGTTCACTAAAGTTATATGACTCTATATTTGAAGTATTATTTAAATATGATACAATTAAATTATAACATGAAAGGAACTCATTCCATTCTTCTGTATTAAAACTTATTTTTTATTTCAAAATTTTGTATAGAATTTGTACCTACATATATATATATATATATATATATATATATATATATATATATATATATATATATATTATTGTCTAGAAAATATCGATGTTCCACAAGTACCTTTTTATAAGTTTGGTTTTGCATGTTTAGTAGAAGATTCACATATATCATAATTAAGCAAATTTTTTGTAAGTCGTTTTCGAGGTATTGTAGTTTTTGAACGATTTGCAGACATTGTAGTACTTTTAGGTGTCTAAAATTTTTTTATTATATTAAAATTTTATATAAATATCTATATATTTTATTACCTTCATTTTTTTTTCTTTTAATAATATAAAATACCAACAATTTAAAAAGTAGCAGGTTTAGTAAGCATGTACACACACAACCAAGATAACTTTTAAACTAATTTATTTAAAATATATTTTACATATTTATGTTATTATCTTATCAATTCCTATTAATTATAACCTTTTGACCTTATAACAAATATTATCTTTATCTAAAATATTACAACACAATTTATTTATGCTCAACAACATTTCTTGTTTTTTATTCCAAATACAGTAAGAAAAATTTTCACAAATTCTGCATGCCATACCATCCACTTGTAAGGTTGGTAAAACAAAGCATTTTAATACACAACAATAATCTTTCTCTTCTTTGAATAATGATTGTAGCAACTTATTTATTGCAGGAGTAGCTGTTTCATTTTTAGACGTCTAAAAATTTTTTTTTATTAATACATATAAACTTATAAAATAATTTTATATTACCGTCATTATAAAACAGCACAATCAACAAACATGCATGTGAATACTGTGGAAAATAATTTTTTGTCCTCATGAACTGTAAACTTAACAATCTCACATCGTTGACGTCTATGGTAGTTGCGATTTTACACATGCGCGGAACTTTACCGCACTCAGTAAAGTAATACGCACCCACATTTTTAAGTTTTAAGAGACCATTAATAAATAAAGCTGCTTTGTAATAATAAAGAGTACTTACAAAAACGCTAGCTACCGCAGTTCATCGTTCAATAATAATAATAATAAATAAATAAATAAATAAATAAACCTGAATTTCTTTTAATTTAATCTGCTGGCGCCATCTGTTAGCATACAATAATAATCAGTGAGAATGTCAAAATATTCAATGAATGACTAACGAGAATTGATTATTTTATTTAAAATATATGGAATTAATTTTAATAATGTTAAAAACGGTAAGTAACATTAAAATCATTCATGTAGTCTGTTTAGGACTAGATATATGTAGGAATCAATTATAATAGTCTACCTAACCTTAAAAAATTTTTACTTGATGACAAGAATGGTTTAATGTTAACAAGCAAAATTTATAGAAAATTCATATTTTAATAGATATCTCGGACAAAAAATTTAATACATTATGTGTGCGTTAGGTATTTGTACAACGCTCGGTTTTATTGCAGCACTCCGCTGCGCGTCGTGCTTCAATATGAAACCTCGCGTTGTAAAATAACACCGCACGTATAATGTAAATAACTATTAAACTAATTAATTTCAAAATGTTTATTCATATTTATTAGTTATAATCTAAAAACATTTGACCTTTCATCATTTTATAGCACAACACTTTATATATTTACAATGGACGAACGAGTACAACATGTTTTAGTATTTTTCTCCCATTTTTCCCATATTGAACGACGGTAATGTGTAGCCTACCGTTGTGACATACAGGACACTTGATGTTTCTGGTTGATGCTGGTGGATTATCTCTCAAAATCTCCCAACGGTTATTGCAGGAAGTGCAATAATATTTCTAAATAGTCCAAGATGAGTCTGTTGAACGTGTAGACGAAGACATACTTGTAGCGCGCTTCGACTCGCTGAGCGGAGTGTGAGATCTGGGGTTCAAATCCCAGTGACGACAAACTTCTAAACAAAAATAAATACCGCTGTATTTGGACTTCGGTCTGTTGGACAGTGTAAATTAAAATAAAATAAAATAGTGTTAGAGAAGAAAATAAAAGTTGATCCTGTTCTGCAAAAATTTATTATAAACCCAAAATACAAAATACATATATATATAATCAATGTGGCAGGGACTGTCAGCAGGGCAGATAACATCTGGGATAGGTTCAAAAATCAAGCTCCTGAAAAGAAAGAATATATGAGTAAATAAACTCAGTGAGTGGTTTATCTGAAAATAAAACATTATTACACAATATTTATTTCGCATCCGTTATGGGCTTAAATAAGCATAATAGATAAATAATTTACATCGATAACCCCGAAACATACGCAGGAAGATTCAACTGCTAACGACTCGAAGATACACTCACAACGAGTTAATACGTATCGGTAACCCCGAGATACACTCAAGAGGCTCCATATATCAGGCAACCCCGAGACACCCTCAAGAGGCTCCATCCGCGACGGATGCAAACGCACCGGTAACCTCGAGACACACTCAAGAGGCTCCGTATATCAGGCAACCCCGAGACACACTCAAGAAGCTCCATCCGCGACGGATTCAAACGCACCGGTAACCCCGAGACACACTCAAGAGGCTCCGTATACCAGGCAACCCCGAGACACACTCAATAAGAGGCTCCATCCGCGGTCCTACAACACGGAGACACACTCAAGAGGCTCCGTATATCAGGCAACCCCGAGACACACCCAAGAGGCTCCATCCGCGACGGATTCAAACGCAACGGTAACCCCGAGACACACTCAAGAGGCTCCGTATATCAGGCAACCCCGAGACACACTCAAGAGGCTCCATCCGCGCCAAACGTATCAGACACTATATCGCTCTACGAATTGACCGTCGAATAAAGCATCTCAAACCAAGCGTTAACACACAAATATACTATCTCCCTTTATACGTTAACTATCAAATAAACTATTCCATACTACGCATTAACCATTAAATAAAATATCTCACAATACGCTTTAAACATAAAATAAAACCGCTCACACTACGCGTTAAGTATAAGATAAAAACCCTCTCACCTGTTGTCACAACACTCTCTCTTAATAAGAATTCACAAAGAAATCACTTCACGTTGTTTACTACTAGAATATTAAAATGGAACTATTTAAAATTAACTTACGGAGTTGAAGTAATAGTGTACCGTAACCATTTACGTAAGACAATAGATAAAAAATAGTAAATACATTCCTAAATTAATAAGGGAATTAAATTAAATAAAAGTGGATATAACAATAGATGATGATATTTCACCGTCGTGAACTTGGTTTAACGACTGCATCAAATAATGGAATATGAAAACGGTTTCGCTTTATATAAAGCAATTGGAACTGATATCCTACAGAATGGTAAAATAACAAAATATATTATGTAATAGGATTAAGAAATAAAATAAATATATATGTACATTTTAAAAATGTTTATTTTTTTTATAACATACATACAATTACAATATAAAAACAAAATTTACATATAATTTTTATTGTAATTTTTTTACAAATTCTAAATTTGCTGTATTATTAATTAGTCCTCGGTGAATTAGGTATACATATTCTTCAGTGTCACTCGCAGCATTCTGGTTCATTTGTTCAATGTTCATCACTAATTGCGTTAAATCGTTGCCCCAAATAAATTCGAAAATCTTCTAAATACACCATAATACAATCACCAAGTTTTGTAGTAGTACGTTTTAACAATTTGATTTTAAAAGGCTTACCTATCGTTAAGGTATTAATACCCCTAACTTCTGGTTTTTTCGATAAACTTGTCATCGAAGAATATGCTGATGATGATGATGACGAAGAAGAAGAAGCCATTGTTGAATTATTGGTAGTAAAGATAAGTTAATTCTAGTCTTGTAACTACTTGTTAATGTGTGTACTGTTGTTACACATATATTTAGTTTCTGCTATTGGATTTATATAAATTATATAGAGACACCACCCTTATTTGCGTAATGCAACTATAAATTGCATCATTCTCTTTCTCATAAATTCAGCACTTTTCCCTTGAGATCTCTTAAAAGAAGACGATCCTTGTATATATAAGATGTACTTAGTAAGATAAGACATTCCTTGTTTAGCTACTGCTAATGTAAGATTTCATTTTGTTTTAAATTAAATTTTTTTAAAAACTTAAATTTGAATTAAAAATTTATTATTGGCGCTGTCGGTAGGATTGGCAAACAAGTATTTGTGAATCGAAAACCAAGTGTTCAATTCGTTCAAATTCACAAATTTGTCGATTTTTATCGTTAAATTCTGCCAATCACGAATCAACGAGTCAATCCTGCAATCATCAGCGATACTCAAGTAAAAAAATACGGAACTCATCTTATCTTACGTGACGAGGAATCCTTCTACGGCAGTTCCTGATCCAAAGGACCCGAGAAGTAAACCACACGGACTCGGACTCTACGCATCGAACGAACATCGATCGAGAGCCAACCAGTCACTACCCATTCCCATTCCACATCGAACGGACATCGATCGACAGCTGACCGTGCCATCATCCACCGTCACCCTCCATTGAGCCGACATCGACCCCCAACCCCCATGTTTAAAGAAATTATAATTTTACTGTAAGTAAACTTTATGTTCTCATACAAACTGGACGAACTATTAAACACACTTAATAACCTAAGTATCAATATGACTCCCCCTGTACCAACCAATGTACTCGATAACTTAAACAATGAAATTATAAAATTATTAGACCTAATACCATGCTTTGATGGAGATGTAAAAACTCTACCAAATTTCATAAACACCGTAGACGACATAATAAGTTTAGTCAATCAATCAAACCCATCAGAGATTACAAAAAAAATAGTTATCCTTACTTTAAAAAACAAAATTAAAGGAAGTGCTGCGCAATACCTCAGCATCACAACTATAAACTCCTGGAAGGATTTAAAAGAGCATTTATTACAAAATTGTTCCGATACTATATCAGAGCACACTTTAATGTACGAAATTACAACTTACAAGCAAACAAAGAATAATATAATTAAATTCTTCAATAAATTTAATGACATTTATCTAATATATAACAGTAAAGTAGAATGCAAATACAATAGAGCAATCAGCAAAATAATATTAGAATACTCCATAAAATACTTTACACAATGTTTTGTAAACAATTGCAGAGATCCATTTAGATCCCAACTCTCTGCCAGAAACCCGCAAAATTTAAGTGAAATATTAAATCTTATCACTAACGACCTCCAATACATACACAACCAACACACACAAACACAAAAAGCACCTCCACCAAAGAATCAATTGCAATTCAACCCACCAAAATACCAATCTCCAATGCATAAATATCCTCAACAACCACAACAACAACCATCTAAATCTTTTGTCCCTAGTGCAAATATTCGTAATGCACAACAAAGAGTTACCACACCCATGAGCATCCAAACCTCTCAATTCTCCAACCACGATCAGAACAATTATTTACTCAAGATGTCGAAAGTGCAGATAATACACCAGTAGAATACCCAGAATCTTTGGAAACTGAGCAAGAAAATGAAATTAACGAGGAAAATAATTTTTTAGACATAGACCAATAACAACAAGAATCGAATCCTTAACTAACAATTTCAGTAAACTACCATTCATCAAAGTGTCAAATTTAAAAATTTTATTAGATACTGGCTCTACCCAAAATTATATCAATCCAAATTTCACAAAATTTCCCGAATTATTTACAGTACATACTTGCAACGGCAAATCTTCAGGGAAAGAATTCACATTTTTCAAATTCAAAAATAATAATATAAGAAGTTATATTTTTAATTTTCATAAAGCTTTTGACATTTTATTAGGCCTACCAGGAATAAAATTACTTAAAACAAAATTTGATTTTATAAAAGAAGAAATAACATTTTTAAATAAATTTAAATATAAATTACAATATTTTAACTCAAATAAAAACGAAAATTTTAACATAGAAATAAAAAATCAAACTATACACTTAAATCCCGAAGAAAAAAAGGCTTAAACAAAGTAATAAACAAATACAAATATTTAATATTACAAGAAAATGAAAAACTTACTTTCACCAACAAAATCAAACATCAAATTAAAACTACTGACAGTGTTCCTATCCATTCCAAACAATACAAATATCCAGAGACGTACAAACAAGAAGTACAAACACAGATCGACAAAATGTTGCACGACGACATTATACAACACTCTTACTCCCCTTGGTCCCCCCCTATTTGAGTCGTCCCAAAGAAAATGGACGCTTCCGGTAAACAAAAATTTCGTGTCGTAATTGACTACAGAAAATTAAACGACAAGACAATCACTGACAAATTCCCTATACCAGACATCACTGACATCTTAGACAAGTTAGGCAAGTCAAACTATTTCACAACCATCGACTTGACATCGGGTTTTCACCAAATAGAAGTTGACCCAGACGACATCCCAAAAACTGCATTTTCAACAAATTTCGGACATTACGAGTTTAAAAGAATGCCTTTCGGCTTAAAAAATGCACCGTCGACATTTCAAAGACTTATGAACTTCGTTCTCAAAGATCTGATTAATAAAACATGCTTTGTCTATCTCGACGACATAATTATACTAGGCACATCCCTCGAAGATCATTTAAACAATATCGAAAAAGTATTCCAAAAATTAGAGGAAGCCAACTTAAAAATCCAGCTAGATAAATGCGAATTTCTCCGCAAAGAAGTCACTTATCTCGGGCACGTTATTACTACGAAAGGAATCAAACCCAACCCGGACAAAATTCTCGCAATAACAAAATTCCCTATTTCTAAAACAAGTAAAGAAATAAAATCATTTCTCAGACTCCTGGGCTATTATAGAAGATTTATCGACAGCTTTTCAAAAATCACTAAACCCTTAACCAACTGTCTAAAAAAGGGTCAAAAAATTTACATAAATGTTCGGAATACATCAAATGTTTCGAAAAATGCAAAACACTTCTCTCTAGCAGCTCCATTTTACAATATCCAAATTTCTCAAAAACATTTATCCTAACAACCGACGCGAGCAATTACGCGATCGGAGCAGTTTTATCGCAAAAGAACGAAAATAATAAAGATCTCCCCATAGCCTACATTTCACGAACCCTCAATAATCACGAAATTAATTATTCAGTTGTCGAAAAAGAACTCTTGGCTATCATATGGGCAACAAAACAATTTCGGCCATATTTATTAGGACACCAATTCAAAATTGTTACAGATCATAGACCTTTAGTTTGGCTTAATTCAGTTAAAGAACCAAATTCCAAATTAATAAGATGGTGCCTCAAATTAGCAGAATTTGACTATACAGTTGAATACAAGAAAGGATGCCAAAATGTCGTAGCCGATGCCCTGTCCCGAATCAGACCAGACTTTAAAATAGAATACAAAAAATCAAATATTTTCGAATCTGACAAACCACTCGTCCATTGTATTTCTAGCGACACAAAAATGAGTAAAGGTTTTGCATATCAAGTAAAACAAAATTACCCTAATGAAATTTATTACAACATGGACAACAGAATTCTTATACAAAACGACCCACGATTAATTTGTCATTTAATTACAAAAGATAAATACCACAATAAGCCTTCAATTAGAAATATAAAAATATGCCTAGAAAAATTATTAGATTACAGCATACAGAATGAAATAAACGAAATTGACATGCCAAAAATTTGTTCCGGCCTTGATGGAAAAAATTGGAACGAAATAGAAGACATAATAAAAGTAATATTTCTAAATTCTAATATCAAAATTAATGTTTATGAACAACCTAATGACGTAGAATTATACTTAAATTGGGGCACAGATTCTGTAATCGTAGAAACAGGTAGCGTAAAAGATTCAACTCATACAGCTCACTCTGATAACGAGCACCCAGTAAATGGCTTAACATATTTAGAAACACCTATAAATAAATGTAAAAACCAGATAGTTGTAAAAGAAACTAATGGTAAAAACGATATAAAAATAAGCAAGCTTTTTAATAATAATATTCTACGCATTTACCTTTATTTAAACAAAATTGACAGTAATAAAACAATACTGAAATTCATTAAAGAACTCCTACAACCTGGAAAAACGTACTATTGCTTCATCCCTGACAAATTCAAAACAACTTCAACGCCGTACTGCAAACCTACTTCGACGCGAATAGCTATAAATTAGTAGCATGCAATTTGATAAGTAATGATATTGAAAATAAAGAAGACCAGCCACTCACAATAAGAAACTATCACGAGGGAAAGACTAACCACAGAGGTATAACGGAAACTTACAACAAACTAAAACAATCATATTACTGGCCCAATATACTGAAAGATATTCAAAATTACATTAATAAATGCAATGTTTGCTTAACCATATGAAAGAAACCCTATTCAAATACCTAACATCAAAACACCCACCGCCGACAAATCTTTCGAAAAAATTCATATTGATCTCTTATCGTTAGAACAAATTAATATATTAACCATAGTAGACTCTTTTTCAAAATTCGCTGTAGCATATGTAATTAAAGATAAAAATGCAATAACAATTTTAAACAAATTAATTAAATATTTTACACATTTCCCAATACCAAAAGAAATAGTATCTGATAACGGCCTAGAATTTAATAACAAAACAATTCAAAATTATCTGGCTCTCAGACAAATAAATATCCATTATATTTCTATTGATAATCCCAAGAGTAATGGCATAGTAGAAAGATTCCACTCTTCCCTCATAGAACATATGAGAATTATTAACCAAAATCCGATAATAAAAACTTTACAACTCAAAGAAAGATTGAACTATGCACTAATAGCTTACAACAATAGCATTCACTCAATTACGAAAAGAACTCCCTTAGAAATTATTTTCGGACTCATCTCTGAGCCAAATTTGAAACCAGAAGAATTACAAGTCGACGAATATTTACAAAAACACTCCGAAGTTCTTAAACAAATAAACGAACATGTAAAATCTAACATAGAAAAATATAAAGCAAAATATTCAGGAAAAACCGAAAAACAATACGAAATACCAAACCAAGCTTATGTAAAAATAAATAAAAGAAATTCCGGCAAAATAGAAAAACCAAAATTTAAAATTCTAGGTGTAAAGACAATACGTCCGGCAAGAGGACAAATTGTAGACGAAAACGATAAAAAACATAAAATATCAAATCTTAAAACTCCTCGACTTGTTACAGACTAATTCCTTTCGGAATATCCCAAATCATACAAGATACACTAATACTGGACTTAACATACTTGACTTAGGGACAGCCTACATACAGGTAAACACCCAAATAATATCATTCCAAGTTCCCATATCTAATATCCTTCAACAATACCATGTCTTAGAATCCAACACTAACACCCTATATCAAAAATTACAAAAATATAAATTTCAAGATAGTATCACAAACAACAAAAATATATTAAATAATATCATATTACATTTAAGAGATAAAGTACAACTCTTAAATACTAAAAGAAATAATCCCGGTTTAATTAACGGGCTAGGCTCAATAATCAAAAGTATAACAGGTAACCTGGATGATACAGATAAAGAAAGATACGATCAAATAATAGAAAATATTAAATTCAATGAAAATAAATTAACCGATAAGATCAATACAATGGTAAAAATCAACAACAATATCACCGCCCAATTTAACGATAAAATTGAAATAATTAATGAGAATAACAACATTTTTAATAAAAAACTAGACACTTTAGAAAAAGTATTAGGAAAAATTATCGACGAAATAGACATTGTAAGAACTCAAAACATTCTAAACGAATTAATACAAATAGAACAAGAACTTTATTTCTCTCTAATACTATTAGAAGAAACTATAACTTTCTGCCAATTAAATACTTTATATTTCGGAATAATAAATTACAACGAACTAATAAACGAAATCAATAAGATTGAAAACAATTTTATAAAAACAATTTTAATTAACAATATTCATAATAACAATCTTTTAAAAACGTATTGTCCTATAAAAGACGAGAACCTTATAATCCTGATAGAAATCCCATCAAATATCATTAAAGAAGAACTCTTTCAAGTCACTTAAATTCCAACATACCAACACGAAACATACAAAACTGTAAATGTACTAAATGGCCTATACACGAAAAATAATTGTAAAATAAAATCCGTAAATAAATGTATTAGAATAAGTAACAAAGAATACTGCTGTCTATCTCAACACAAAGAATATGAAAAATGTTTAGAGAAAGTAATATGCTATAAAGATTTCCAATATTGTACTAAATATCATTAATCAACTCAATCATTGAAATAAAAAATTCTAATTTAAAATATCTGTATTTTCCGTATAAAAAACAAATAAAATTTTATTGTAACAACACGTTGCATATTAAAGATTTAAAAGGCATATATTATACAAATAACTGCAAATTTAACGATCAAATTAAGATAAAAGATAACTTCGGAGAATTAGTAGATATCCAAATAAATTCTACTAATACCTATATCAAAAAATTAAAAGACGAAATAAAAAATATATCACTAATTAAACACGATTTAGAAAGTAGTATTTGGCTAGATTATCCATATGATGTAAGCATTAATAATTACCATTATATTTTGATTTATAGTTTAATTACGTTAATTATTATTATAATATTAATTTGTAAGTACAAAGATTGTCTTCGAAACAAATTTAAAAATTTAAACCAATTAGAATTAAAAGAAACCAGTAAAAGTTCCAAAATTGTAACTTCCACTCTTAAGGAGGGAGGAATTATATAGAGACACCACCCTTATTTGCGTAATGCAACTATAAATTGCATCATTCTCTTTCTCATAAATTCAGCACTTTTAACTTAAGATTTTTTAAAAGAAGACGATCCTTGTATATATAAGATGTACTTAGTAAGATAAAACATTCCTTGTTTAGCTACCGCTAATGTAAGATTTCATTGTGTTTTAAAATAATTTTTTTTAAAAACTTAAATTTGAGTTCCAAAATTATTATTTATATATTGTCTTATCTTGCTTATAGTTTTGATAACATATTTATAATTGTGGAATATTTTAATATTTTGTAACTAGTAAACAATACGTGCACAAAGGTTATAGGTGCACAATAACAGACTGATTTACAGTTATTTTAATAAAACATATTTGTAATTGTGGAATATTTTAATATTTTGTAACTAGTAAACAACACGTGCACAAAGGTTATAGGTTCACAATAACAGACTGATTTACAGTTATTTTAATAACATATTTATACTTGTGCACTCAAAGTTATAGGTTATTGTTGATAAACTAATTTTTTAATTCATTTTAATATTTGATTTTATTAATTTAGATAAAAGATTTTTTAGCTGCTTTAATATAGACTCATTAGGACATTGTATATTAAAAAAAGATAAACTAAATGGAATTGCTTTCGTAACAGTTTTTAAATATTTGCTATATTCATATAAAATATTATTTTTCAAAATATATATATATATATATATATATATATATATATATATATATATATATATATATATATATATCCATTTATATACTAAAAAACTCCGTCTATATCAGAAGGTATACCGGGAAACAATGAATTTATTGTTCCACGATTTATAACAGAATAACTACATTCGTCAAGCTGTACTACATGAATATTATTAAAAAATATATAAGTTCGCCCCATATTAGTATGTACAGCAGCAATAATGCCTTTAATTTCTTTTGAAACTTAACTTCCTTTAGTAATTTTAAATATTTCAATGGCACTTAATATCATAAAAAGTATCATCATTTATTAGTACAATATTACCGTTTGGTTTACGGTATATAGCTGATACATTTTTAAAATTATTATTTAATGATGGTACCCAATCTTGTAAATAATAAGGTTTTGTATAACCATCCTCTAAAATATTTTTAATTCATACCCAATTATTATAAAATATTAAAAAGTTATTATTAACAATTAAAAAATGTTATATTATTTAAATTACATAATTCTGGCTCTGATTCTGTTTGTTTTTTACCTATTTCTGTATTTGTTTTGTTTTTCCTGAATATAGATTAAGTTCAATTTAAAATCAGAAATATTTTGATATATTACAATTCTGTGTAGGCTATACATAACAGAATTTTTGTTTTGTACATGTTCTAAGCCCAATGCATGTCCTATTTCATGAACTAAAACTTCAAAAAAATTTATATATTCTTTATCTTCTTTGGTATGTGATAATTTATAACTCCATTTTTCTACAGCATCCATATGAATATCAACAGAACTTTGGTATTGTTCAAGCGAAAATGCATGTGCTAAAACTTGCCCTGGGCCATCAAAATTATATGGGCAGTAATTATTTTTAAAATATGAATAATGTCGTTTTCTACTCTTTGAAATTATAATATTTGGATATATTGTATTATTATGCAAATATGGAATATATTCAAATGCAACATTAATATATTTTTCCCA
The DNA here is from genome assembly GCA_035578165.1 of Stenolophus ochropezus. Classification (NCBI taxonomy): domain Eukaryota; kingdom Metazoa; phylum Arthropoda; class Insecta; order Coleoptera; family Carabidae; genus Stenolophus; species Stenolophus ochropezus. The sequence goes on from JAQOWZ010000087.1 coordinate 384,772, forward strand.
TATTTTAAAAGCTTCATCTGCCACTTTAATTTGATAATTTTGACCGTAAACAAAAGTCCATGTTATAACATTGTTTTGCCAAATATATTTTTCATATTTGCTGTTATTGTCAGGTACTCCACATCGTTTAGATTTTAATGAATTTAGCAATTCATTATTTAATGTTCCTGTTACCTTTAAATTATAATATGTTTGATAATTTTTTATTGCATCAACATACCTATTATCAATTTCGGAAATAGTTGATAGTTCATTTATATTTGTTTTTAAGTACCCATCATTTTGTAATAATTCTACAGATTCTATAAAGTCATAATTTAAACTCATACTATTTTCTTCACAATAACATAATAAATGCACTTGTATTTGTATAATAAATATATTTAATAACTTCATTTTACAAATAATCAGTTAACAATAAATACAATTTATAAAATAAATTTCTTTTATACCTTTAAACACAGCAAAAAATAAATAAAAAAATAAATGCCGATGTTTAAAATATATGAGGCATTTTGGCGTGGAGAATATTGTCAGTCGTAGGAACTCCGTTTTTTTCTGAGGACCTTTGGTATAGGAGACGACTGTTAACTAGGTGTTAATTACAGGTGTGCAAAATAATGTTAAAATTTGCTGCTGTTGAACTTCAGATATATTTTTATTAAATAAAGTTATTAAGTCGAATATATTTGAACTTTACAATCTTATGACAACCTTATTATCATATAATGTTTTACTATATAAGAACGTTTGTAAAACATATAATTCTAGTATTGAAATATGCCTTCATTAGAAAATGTTCCATTTTCAAGCAATATTTGCAATGTATACCAATTACTCAACAATTGAGATGAGGATGACCCACTAACGATAGCAGCAGAAATTGAAGATATTCTACTTCCAATACCTACACAGGTAACTGCAAACCCCGAAGATATTATAGCAATTGGCGACGAAGAAGATATTATAGAAATTAGTAACGAAGAAGAAGATAACAGTATAATAGAAATAAGCGACGAAGAGGATAATATTATGGAATATTTAGAATTAAGTGATTTTTTATAAAATTTATTATGAAAATAATTATGTATTTACAATAAAAATATATACATATGTTCATTACAATGTTTATTTACAATAAATATCCCCAAGGAAATGTATCTGTACATGAAGGGTTTACAATACGTTTATCATCATATGGGCTTAACACAATTTTTTTCTGCTTTACTGTATATACATTACGGTTTTATGATAATATTGAAAATTAAATTTTACTTAAAGTATTATTTTTAAATAAACAATCGTAATAGTTGCTAAATGTTATTTTTTTTACCGTTGCACCTGTAACACCTTTAGCTTTTTTACTTACTTTTTCTTCAACATTCTTTAAAGTTTTGTAGCAATACATTTTTGAACGTAATCCTATAAATTCTGTCATTATTTTGGCATTGTTTTCATCTTTCATAAGACCGATAATTTTTTTGTTTACTTGAGGTATATTATAAATATTATTTTCACTATAATCAGAGGTACCGAATTTATGAATATCACGTTTCATTATTTCATAAATATCAAAATTAAAAAAATTATAAATAAAGCTATCAGTATCTGTATATAACAATTTTGCATTTTCACCAAAATTTGCTTTTATATAATTAAAATGAAAATCATACATGTATGTTTTAGCTAAATCTAGTATAGAAAATCCTACATAAATTGGTTTATTAAAAAAAACATGTTGTTTTTTCATTTCAATAAGTATAGAATTATCACTTAAAATAATACAACTGTGAAAATTTGGTTGTGATATATAATATTTTGCACCATATCGCCCCTCATATTTTGTAACTAAGTTTACAATTTTATATTTCCGAACGTTTTCCATAGTTTTTCCAAAAACAGCATTATTTAATAATTTTAAAAAATTCTTCTCAAACTCGTTTTTCCATTTTTTTCGTAATTCTGTATTTAAATCAATGTATTTTCGTAGCCAAGGTCTTTGTTGAAATTTTAATATTTTATGTATATGCGTAATTTTCATACCTAAATTTATATATTGTTTTAAATTTATATAATGTATTACATAATTTTTTTATGATGCAAATTTGCTATTAATTTTGAGTATTTTGAAACTGGTGGAGTAAAATGTTCCACTGCAACAGGTAAATCTTTATGTTTATTATGCAAATTTATTGGATATTCGAAATCTACCTCAAAAATATATCCTGTATTGCTTTCATCGTTTATATTTAATACATTTATATTATTTAAATCTTTTTCTTCAACCCATTCAAAATTATTTTGAGGTAAATACATTCTCATCGCAGCTCCATACAAATTGTTAATATCATAATAAATTAAATAAGAATCTTTTTCACTCGCATTGTACATATTTCCCATATATTTATTATTAACTTTTCCATATCTATTAGAGCATTGGGATAGTCCAACGCGAATACCTTTCTCAATAAAATGAATTTTATCTACATCTGTTAGCACTCTAATTCCACATTTGTACATTTAAGCATAGCATCAAATGCTAACCCTGGAGCTGTGTAATAGTGCAACGCATCTAAATCATAAGTTTTCATACAAGTATTACTAAAGTTTTTAAAAACGTCGCTTAATAGTAATACATCAGTCTTTAAATATAAATTAGCATATTCACCTATTGTTCTTATTTTTAACACAGACCAAACTTTTTTGCAAACTGGTACTCTTCTTCTGATACACTTTCACCTTTAATTGAACTGTAAAAATTTTCTATATTAGGTAATTTTGTTTCCTCCAATTTAGCTTAGGAATCAATGTTCTCGTAAGGAAAAATTCAAACTCTTCGTGTGCAGTATGAAAACTTCCTGTGATATTTTTTTCTTCGTTTGACAAATATGAAGACAATTTGTCTAAACTGCTACTTATAAAACGAAATGAGTCAATAAATCGTAATTGTATTTTTGTATTGTCAACATATTTAGTGAAAGATATATATTTTTCTTTATATATTGGAAGAATTTGTGTTCTTCCAGGTATTTGTGTAGTTATTGTTTTTATTACAAAATGAGCGTCATACGAACTTAAATTGTGAAATACTACTGCAATAACACGTGATTTTCTGTATTTCAAATTACATACTTGGCGTGCAGCTCCACAATATTTTCCTGTAAGGTGACAATGATCTCGTACTTTAATATCACCTGCATCGAAATTATTTTTACATATATGACATATTGTAGCACTCAAAAAATCTTGTTCTTCAGAAAAAGTTAAATTCATTGGTACAATATTATTCATAATGTTATCAACATTTTTAGCAATATGTTGTAATTTTTCACAGAATAATTCCAAACAATTAGTTTCATTATACAAATTAAATTCTGATAAATTCAGCACTTTTAACTTGAGATTCATGCTTTAGGATCTATACTATGGATAATTTTAGCATTGGACATGCAAAAGTGACCGAAACGCGGTACCAATCAGATAATAAACATTCAATTTTCAGGTGTCATTTTAATGAATACGTTGTATAATGTAAGCTACAAGGGCTGGATTCTAAAATACCTAAAACACCTGAAATAGCAATTTTCTTGTTGCAATATTTTTTTTAGCTAAAATATGATAAAAATTATGAAATTCGGGCGCAGAAGCAAATATTTATATGATTTGTTACCAAAACAAAAGTCAGATTTTACCTATTCTTGATGAATACGTTGTATATTGTAAGCTACATGGGCTGGATTCTAGAATACCTACCACACTTAAAGTAGCAATTTTCTTGTTGCAATATTTTCTTTTAGCTAAAATGAGATGAAGAATTATAAAATTCGGGCTCGAAATCAAATTTCTATATGTATTTTTACAAAAATAAAGTCAGATTTTACCTTTTTTTGAAATGGATATTTTTGTTAAAACATTCATATTCATGCTTTTTTAGCACTGGACATACAAAAGTGACCAAAACATGGTACCTATCAGATAATAAACATTTAATTTTCGGATGCCATTTTAATGAATACGTTGTATATTGTAAACTACATGGGCTGGATTCTAGCATACCTACCACATTTGAAATAGCAATTTTCTTGTTGTATTGTTTTCTTTCAGCTAAAATATGATGAAGAATTTTAAAATTCGGGCGCGGAAGCAAATATTTATATGATTTTTTACAAAAATAAAGTCAGATTTTACCTATTATTGATGAATACGTTGTATATTTTAAACTACATGGGCTGGATTCTAGAATACCTACCACACTTGAAATATCAATTTTCTTGTTGCAATGTTTTTTTTTAGCTAAAATCTGGAGAAAAATTACGAAAATCGGGCACAGAAGCAAATATTTATATGATTTTTTACCATAATAAAATTTAGATTTTACCTATTCTTCATGAATACGTAGTATATTGTAAGCTACATGGGCTGGATTCTAGAATACCTACCACATTTGAAATAGCAATTTTCTTGTTGCAATGTTTTCTTTTAGCTAAAATATGATGAAGAATTATCAAATTCGGCCGCGGTATTAAATATTTATATGATTTTTTACAAAAAAAGTCATATTTTATCTATTCTTGAAATGGATATTTTTGTTAAAACATTCATATTCATGCTTTAGTATCTATACTATGGATGGTTTTAAGCATTGGACATACAGAAGTGACCAAAACGTGGTACCAATCAAATAATATACATTCAAATTTCGGGTGTCATTTTAATGAATACTTTGTATATTGTAAGCTACATGGGCTGGATTCTAGAATACATACAACACTTGAAAAAGCAATTTTCTTGTTGCAATGTTTTCTTTTAGCTAAAATATGATGAAAAATTATAAAATTCGTGCGCGCAAGCAAATATTTATCTGAGTTTTTACAAAAATGAAGTCAGATTTTACCTTTTTTTGATGAATACGTTGTATATTGTAAGCTACATGGGCTGGATTCTAGAATACCTACCACACTTGAAATAGCAATTTTTTTGTTGCAGTGTTTTCTTTTAGCTAAAATATGATGAAGAATTATAAAATTCAGGCGCGAAAGCAAATATTTATATGATTTTTTACAAAAATAAAGTCAGAATTTACCTATTCTTGAAATGGATTTTTGTGTTAAAACATTCATAATCATGCTTTAGTATCTATACTATAAATAATTTTAGTATTAGCCATGCAAAAGAGACCAAAACGTGGTACCAATCAGATTATAAACATAAAAATTTCAGGTTTCATTTTAATGAATACGTTGTATCTTGTAAGCTACATAGGCAGGATTCTAGAATACCTACCACACTTGAAATAGCAATTTTCTTGTTGCAATGTTTTCTTTTAGCTAAAATATGATGAAGAATTATAAAATTCGGGCGCGGAAGCAAATATTTATATGATTTTTTACAAAAATTAATTCAGATTTTACTTATTCTTGAAATGGATATTTTTGTTAAAACAGTCATATTCATGCTTTAGTATCTATCCTATGGATAATTTTAGCATTGAACAGGAAAAAGTGACCAAAACATGGTACCAAGCAGATAATAAACATTCAATTTTCGGGTGTCATTTTAATGAATACGTTGTATATTTTAAGCTACATAGGCTGGATTCTAGAATACCTACCACACTTGAAATAGCAATTTTCTTGTTGCAATGTTTACTTTTAGCTACAATATGATGAAAAGTTATAAAATTCGGACGCGGAAGCAAATATTTATATGATTTTTTTCAAAGATAAAGTCAGATAATACCTATTCTTGATAAATACGTTGTATATTGTAAGCTACATGGGCTGGATTCTAGATACCTACCACACTTGAAATAGCAATTTTCTTGTTGCAATGTTTTCTTTTAGCTAAAATATGATGAAGAATTATCAAATTCGGCCGCGGTATTAAATATTTATATGATTTTTTACAAAAATAGAGTCTTATTTTATCTATTCTTGAAATGGATATTTTTGTTAAAACATTCATATTCATGCTTTAGTATCTATACTATGGATGGTTTTAAGCATTGGACATACAGAAGTGACCAAAACGTGCTACCAATCAAATAATATACATTCAAATTTCGGGTGTCATTTTAATGAATACCTTGTATATTGTAAGCTACATGGGCTGGATTCTAGAATACATACCACGCTTGAAAAAGCAATTTTCTTGTTGCAATGTTTTCTTTTGGCTAAAATATGATGAAAAATTATAAAATTCGTGCACGGAAGCAAATATTTATCTGAGTTTTTACAAAAATAAAGTCAGATTTTTCCTTTTTTTGATGAATACGTTGCATATTGTAAGCTACATGGGCTGGATTCTAGAATACCTACCACACTTGAAATAGCAATTTTCTTGTTGCAATGTTTTCTTTTAGCTAAAATATGATAAAGAATTATAAAATTCTGGCACGGAAGCTAATATTTATATGAATTTTTACAAAAATAATGTCAGGTTTTAACTATTCTTGAAATAGATATTTTTGTTAAAATTCATATTCATGCTTTAGGATCTATACTATGCATAATTTTAGCATTGGACATGCAAAAGTGACCAAAACCTGGTACCAATCAGATAATAAACTTTCAATTTTTGGGTGGCATTTTAATGAATACGTTGTATATTGTAAGCTACATGGGCTATATTCTAGAATACCTACCAGACTTAAAATAGCAAATTTCTTGTTGCAATGTTTTCTTCTAGCTAAAACATGATAAAGAATTAAAAAACTCATTCGCAGAAGCAAATATTTATATAATTTTTCACAAAAATAAAGTCAGATTTTACCTATTCTTGATAAATACGTTGTATATTGTAAGCTACATGGGCTGGATTCTAGAATACCTACCACACTTAAAATAGCAATTTTCTTGTTGGAATGTTTTCTTTTAGCTAAAATATGATGAAAAATTATAAAATTCGGGCGCGGCAGCAAATATTTATATGATTTTCCAAAAATAAAGTCAGATTTTACCTTTTCTTGATGATTACGTTGTATATTGTAAGCTACATGGGCTGGATTCTAGTATACCTACCTCACTTAAATAGAAATTTTCTTGTTGCAATGTTTTCTTTACTATCATGGATATTTTTGTTAAAACATTCATATTCATTCTTTAGTATCTATACTATGGATGCTTTTAAGCATTTTACATGCAGAAGTGACCAAAATGTGGTACCAATCAGATAATAAACATTTAAATTTTGGGTGTCATTTTAATGAATACTTTGTATATTGTAAGCTACGTGGGCTGGATTCTAGAATACCTACCACACTTGAAATAGCAATTTCCTTATTGCAATGTTTTCTTTTAGCTAAAATATGATAAAGAATTATAAAATTCGGGCGCGAAACCAAATATTTATATGATTTTTTACAAAAATAAATTCAGATTGTACCTATTCTTGAAATGGATATTTTTGTTAAAACTTTCATATTCATGCTTTAGTATCTATACTATAAATAATTTTAGCCTTGGCCATGCAAAAGGGACCAAAACGTGGTACCAATCGGATAATAAACATTTAATTTTTAGGTTTCATTTTGATGAATACGTTGTATATTCTAAGCTACTTGGGCTGGATTCTAGAAAACCTACCACACTTGAAATAGCAATTTTCTTGTTGCAATGTTTTCATTTAGCTAAAATATGATGAAGAATTATAAAATTCGAGCGCGGAAGCAAATATTTATATGATTTTATACAAAAATAAAGTCAGATTTTACCTATTCTTGATAAATACGTTATATATAGTAAGCTACATGGGCTGGATTCTAGAATACCTACCACACTTGAAATAGCAATTATCTTGATGCAATGTTTTCTTTTAGTTAAAACATGATGAAGAATTATAAAATTCGGACGCTGAAGCAAATATTTAAATGATTTTTTTACAAAAATAAAGTTAGATTTTACCTATTCTTGAAATAGATATTTTTGTTAAAACATTTATATTCATGCTTTAGGATCTATACTGTGGATGGTATTATACATTGGACTTGCAAAAGTGACCAAAACGTGGTACTATTCAGAAAATAAACATTCAATTTTCGGGTGTCATTTTAATGAATACGTTGTATATTGTAAGCTACATGGGTTGGATTCTAGAATACCTACCACACTTAAAATAGCAATTTTTTTGTTGCAGTGTTTTCTTTTAGCTAAAATATGATGAAGAATTATAAAATTCGGGCGCGGAAGCAAATATTTATATGATTTTTTACAAAAATAAAGTCAGATTTTACCGTTTCTTGATGAATACGGTGTATATTGTAAGCTACATGGGCTGGATTCTTGAATACCTACAACACTTTGAATAGCAATTATCTTGTTGCAATGTTTTCTTTTAGCAAAAATATGAAGAAGAATTATAAAATTCGGGCGCTGAAGCAAATATTTATATGATTTTTTTACAAAAATAAAGTCAGATTTTACCTATTCATGAAATGGATATTTTTGTTAAAACATTTATATTCATGCTTTAGTATCTATACTATGGATGGTTTTAAGCATTTTACATGCAGAAGTGATCAAAACGTGGTAATAATCAGGTATTAAACATTCAAATTTCGAGTGTCATTTTAATGAATACTTTGTATATTGTCAGCTACGTGGGCTGGATTCTAGAATACCTACCACACTTGAAATAGCAATTTTCTTGTTGCAATGTTTTCTTTTAGGTAAAATATGATGAAGAATTATAAAATTCGGGCGCGGAAGCAAATATTTATATGATTTTTTACAAAAATAAAGTCAGATTTTACCTTTTCTTGATGAATACGGTGTATATTGTAAGCTACATGGGCTGGATTCTTGAATACCTACCACACTTTAAATAGCAATTATCTTGTTGCAATGTTTTCTTTTAGCAAAAATATGAAGAAGAATTGTAAAATTCGGGCGCTGAAGCAAATATTTATATGATTTTTTTACAAAAATAAAGTCAGATTTTACCTATTCATGAAATGGATATTTTTGTTAAAACATTTATATTCATGCTTTAGGATCTATACTGTGGATAGCATTATACATTGGACATGCAAAAGTGACCAAAACGTGGCACTAATCAGAAAATAAACATTGAATCTTCGGGTGTCATTATAAAGAATACGTTGTATATTGTGAGCTACATGGGCTGGATTCTAGAAGACCTACCACACTTGAAATAGCAATTTTCTTGTTGCAATGTTTTCTTTTAGCTAAAATATGACGAAGAATTATAAAATTCGAGCGCGGAAGCAAATATTTATACTATTTTTTACAAAAATAAATTCAGATTTTACCTATTCTTGATGAATACGTTGTATATTGTAAGCTACATGGGCTGGATTCTAGATTTCCTACCACACTTGAAATAGCAATTTTCTTGTTGCCATGTTTTCTTTTAGCTAAAATATGATTAAGAATTATAAAATTCGGGCGCGGAAGCAAATATTTATACGTTTTTTACAAAAATAATGTCAGATTATACCTATTCTTGATAAATACGTTGTATATTGTAAACTACATAGGCTGGATTCTAGAATACCAACCACACTTGAAATAGCAATTTTCTAGTTGCAATGTTTTCTTTTAACTAAAATATGATGAAAAATTTTAACATTCGGGCGCGGAAGCAAATATTTATATGATTTTTTACAAAAATAAAGTCAGATTTTACCTATTCTTGAAGTGGATATTTTTGGTAAAACATTCATATTCATGCTTTAGGATCTATACTATAGATGGTTTTAAGCATTGGACATGCAAAAGTGATCAAAACGTGGTACCAATCAGATAATAAACATTTAATATTCGGGTGTCTTTTTAATAAATACGTTGTATATTGTGAGCTACATGGGCTGGATTCTAGAATACCTACCACATTTGAAATAGCAATTTTCTTGTAGCAATGTTTTCTTTTAGCTAAAATATGATAAAGAAATATAAAAGTTAGGCGCAGAAGCAAATATTTATATGATTTTTTACAAAAATATAGTCAGATTTTACCTTTTCTTCATGAATACGTTGTATATTGTAAGATACATGGGCTTGATTCTAGAATACCTACCATACTTGAAATTGCAAATTTCTTGTTGCAATGTTTTCTTTTAGCTAAAATATGATGAAGAATTAAAAAATTCGGGCGCAGAAGCAAATATTTATATGATTTTTTACAAAAATAAATTTAGATTTTACCTTTTTTTGCTGATTACGTTGTATATTGTAAGCTACATGTCCTGGATTCTAGAATACCTACCACACTTGAAATAGCAATTTTCTTGTTGCAATGTTTTCTTTTAGCTAAAATATGATGAAGAATTATAAAATTTGGGCGCTGAAGCAAATATTTATATGATTTTTTACAAAAATAAAGTCATATTTTACCTATTCTTAAAATGGATATTTTTGTTAAAATATTCATATTCATGCTTTAGGATCTATCCTATGGATAATTTTAGCATTGGACATGCAAAAGTGACCAAAATATGGTATTAATCAGATAATAAACATTCAATTTTCGGGTGTCATTTAAATGAATACGTTGTATATTGTAAGCTACATGGGCTGGTTTCTAGAAGACCTACCACACTTGAAATAGCAATTATCTTGTTGCAATGTTATCTTTTAGCTAAAACATGATGGAGAATTATTAAAGTCGGGCGCGAAAGCAAATATTTATACAATTTTTTACAAATATAAAGTCAGATTTTACCTATTCTTGATGAATACGTTGTATATTGTAAGCTACATGGGCTGGATTCTAGAATACCTACCACACTTGAAATAGCAATTTTCTTGTTGCAATGTTTTCTTTCAGCTAAAATATGATAAAAAGTTAAAAAATTCGGGCGCGGAAGCAAATATTTATATGATTTTTTACAAAAATAAAATCATATTTTACCTATTCTTGAAATGGATATTTTTGTTAAAACATTCATATTCATGCTTTAGTATCTATACTATGGATGGTTTTAAGCATTGGACATGCGGAAGTGACCAAAATGTGGTACCAATCAGATAATAAACATTCAAACTTTAGGTGTCATTTTAATGAATACGTTGTATCTTGTAAGCTACATAGGTTGGATTCTAGAATACCTACCACACTTGAAATAGCAATTTTCTTGTTGCAGTATTTTCTTTTAACTAAAATATAATAAAGAATTATAAAATTCGGGCGCGGAAGCAAATATTTATGATTTTTTACAAAAATAAAGTCAGATTTTACCTTTTTTTGATGAATACGTTGTATATTGTAAGCTACATGGGCTGGATTCTAGATTACCTACCACACTTGAAATAGCAATTAACTTGTTCCAATGTTTTGTTTTAGCTAAAATACCATAAGGAGTAATAAAATTCGGGCGCGGAAGCAAATATTTATATGATTTTTTACAAAAATAAAGTCAGATTTTACCTATTCTTGAAATGGATATTTTTGTTAAAACTTTCATATTCATGCTTTATGATCTATACTATGCATTGTTTTAAACATTGGACATGCAAAAGTGACCAAAACGTGGTACCAATCAGATAATAAACATTGAAATTTCTGGTGTCATTTTAATGAATACGTTGTATCTTGTAAGCTACATGGGTTGGATTCTAGAATACCTACCACACTTGAAATAACAATTTTCTTGTTGCAATGTTTTCTTTTAGCTAAAATATAATAAAGAATTATAAAATTCGGGCGCGGAAGCAAATATTTATGATTTTTTACAAAAATAAAGTCAGATTTTACATATTCTTGAAATGGATATTTTTGTTAAAACGTTCATATTCATGCTTTATGATCTATATTATGCATTGTTTTAAACATTGGACATGCAAAAGTGACCAAAATGTGGTACCAATCAGATAATATACTTTCAATTTTCGGGTGTCATTTTAATGAATACGTTGTATATTGTAAGCTACATGGGCTGGATTCTAGAAGACCTACCACACTTGAAATAGCAATTTTCTTGTTGCAATGTTTTCTTTTAGTTAAAATATGATGAAAAATATAAAATTCAGGCGCGAAAGCAAGTATTTATATGATTTTTCACAAAAATAAAGTCCGATTTTACCTATTCTTGAAATGGATTTTTTTGTTAAAACATTCATATTCATGCTTTATGATCTATATTATGCATTGTTTTAAACATTGGACATGCAAAAGTGACCAAAATGTGACACCAATCAGATAATAAACATTCAATTTCTGGGTGTCATTTTAATGAATACGTTGTATATTTTAAGCTACATTGGCTGGATTCTACAATACCTACCACACTTGAAATAGCAATTTTCTTGTTGCAATGTTTTCTAGCTAAAATGTGATAAAGAATTATAAAGTTCGGGTGCGGAAACAAATATTTATATGATTTTTTACAAAAATAATATCAGATTTTACCTATTCTTGATGAATACGTTGTATATTGAAAGCTACATGGGCTGGATTCCAGAATACCTACCACACTTGAAATAGCAATTTTCTTGTTGCAATGTTTTCTTTTAGCTAAAATATGATGAAGAATTATAAAATTCGTTTGCATAAGGAAATATTTATATGATTTTTTCCAAAATTAAGTCATATTTCACCTATTCTTGAAATGGATACTTTTGTTAAAACATTCATATTCATGCTTTAGTATCTATACTATGGATGGTTTTAAGCATTGGACATGCAGGAGTGACCAAAACGTGGTACTAATCAGATAATAAACATTTAAATTTCGGGTGTCATTTTAATGAATACGTTGTATATTGTAAGCTACATGGGCTCGATTCTAGAATACCTACCACACTTGAAATAGCAAATTTCTTGTTGCATTGTTTTTCTTTTAGCTAAAATATGATGAAGAATTATAAAATTCGGGCGCGGAAGCAATGATTTATATGATTTTCTACAAAAATTAATTCAGATTTTACCTATTCTTGAAATGGATATTTTTGTTAAACATTCATATTCATGCTTTAGTATCTATACTATGGATAATTTTAGCATTAGACATGTAAGTGTGACCAAAACATGGTACCAGTCAGATAATAAGCATTCAATTTTTGGGTGTCATTTTATTGAATACGTTGTATATTGTAAGCTACATAGGCTGGATTCTAGAAGACTTACCACACTTGAAATAGCAGTTTTCTTGTTGCAATGTTTTCTTTTAGCTAAAATATGATGAAGAATTATAAAATTCGGGCGCGGAAGCCAATATTTATACGATTTTTTACAAAAATAAAGTCAGATTTTACCTATTCTTGATGAATACGTTGTATATTGTAATGTGAAAGGCAATACCCTTTCAACTTTAGAAAGTAGGTATCAAATTATTTGATTATTTCGCGTCTGATGTTTTATAAAGTTGCGTTGACAATTTATGACGTATGAGTGCAGTGTAATGAACCTGCAAAATATGTAATTAACATAAATTTTTTCATTGCAATCACTGATATTTGATGATTATGTAAAAATACTCTGATTAAAAAATACAGCAATGGGTAGTCAGAGTCCGAGAAAGAAAGATCAAAATTATAATAACGATTTTGGTAAATAAGTTATTAAATTATTATTTTTGTTGAAACTTTTATTTTAATTTTAATATATATTTATTTTAATATTAGTAAATTGTTTGCGTATTTATTTTAACAACCCGTCTTTCCACGATCCGAAAGTCGACCTATTTAAAATACCTCGGTTTGGCAAGAACTCACATTTTTATTTTATTGTAGTGTTTGGTAAAAATTACCATCCGTTACAATTGGTGGCAGCGGGTTTTGAGGTATTTTCGCCAAATAAGAGTAGTCAGTACATCTGATTTACTCGTGAGTATTTTGAATAGTGTAAACATGTCTTGGAAAACTCGCGGAAGAGAAAATAATAAAATAAATAAAAATAAGTGACAACGATGGCTGGTGGAAACGACGGTGCAGCAGGAAATGGTGACTCTGGAAGTTCTGGCACAGGCAGCTCGCAGCAAGAACAAGGTATGTTATCTTTTGGTTTAATAGCGCATACTGTTGATCAATTCTCTGGAAGTAACGTAAACGAATATTTTAAAAAAATTGATTTACGGGCAAATGTTGAACAATGGGACGAACAGAAAGTGATAGATATTATTAAATGTAGACTAACGGGTTATGCATTTGAATTTTATACTCACGGACCAGAATTAAAAAAAAAAACATATAAAATACAAAGACTTTAGAAAGATACTGACAGAACGATTTACAAAACGTAAACTACCAGGCCAAATTTATAATAAAATTTCAAATTGTAGACAAAATTTAGGTGAAACAGTTCAAAATTTTGCATCTAGACTTAGAACACTGAAGAAAAATTTATTAAAAGAAGAAAGAGAAGTACAAGACAATTTTGCTTCAAAATTAATACTTTATCAATTTAAACTTGGATTAAGACCAGAAATTAAAAGATACATTAGAACAATCATGGACAGTAACAAAGACCTAACCTTTGAAGACGCGATGACTTTAGAGGAAAGAGAAGAAATCGAAATATGCCAACAAAAATTTAAAAACATGGAAATTGGTTTTGTAAAAAACTCAGTGCCGAATACTAGAAAATGCTACATATGTATTAAAGCTAATCATTTTGCTAAAGACTGTAGAAATAAAAATGTTTGAGAAAATGTTACAAAATCCAAATCAAAATTTTAAACCAAATTACAATCAAAATCAAGGCTACAGAGGTCCCGGGTCATCAAACCATTACATGTACAATACTAATTCGTCATATAAATCAAGAAATAATAGTAATTTTAATCACCAACATTGGACTCAGCCTAAAAATAAGAATAGAAATTTCACAACTCAGAAGAGTAATTTAAACGAGCAACCCCTCTCGTTCAAGCCTCAGCACGGGAGGACATCTCAGTAAAGTCAACGTCTTCGCCCAATATTCTAATTCCACAATTAAATTCAGAAAATTCAGTGCCAAATTCTATCACTCTACAAATTAAAAATAAAATTTTATATCTTTTAATTGATACTGGAGCAGCAGTATCACTTGTCAAAGAGAAATGTGCTATAGGGCATGAAATAATGAAAGAAAATATTGTAAATTTATCTTCGAAATCCGGTGATACAATAAAATATTTTGGCACTTCAGAAATATTTTTTAATTTATCCAACTTACAAGTACCTTTTAAATGTATAACCTGCTCAAATGATTTAAAGTACAAGCAGATGGATTATTGGGTCGTGATTTTTACAATATTATGGGGCAATTATAATTTATAAGTCCGAAGAAATTATTATCGCAGACACACATATAAACTTGCTTGCTAGTTATGAAACGGAAGAGTCAAATGAAGAGTCAGCAGAAACAATCAGAGCACTGACACCAGATAAGAACACGAACAACGATATCCGCAAAAATGTTAAGAAAGGTCACGAACAAGTGACGTCAATTGTAAACGAAGAAGTTAAAATGTCAAATCAGAGGAAACGCGAAGTGGAGAAGAAACAGCAAAATTCAAACTTTTCAGTTAATGGTTATAACTGGGTACGTTTGAAGAAAGCTAAAAAAATTCCACCGAATTAC
This sequence comes from Stenolophus ochropezus, assembly GCA_035578165.1. NCBI lineage: Eukaryota > Metazoa > Arthropoda > Insecta > Coleoptera > Carabidae > Stenolophus > Stenolophus ochropezus. The sequence continues at coordinate 400,291 of JAQOWZ010000087.1, forward strand.
AAATTTCGATGTTTAGCAAGGCAGGAACTGATCAATCGAGCCCAAGACATTTTAATAGAACCCGAAGAAGTGAAAATACATGGAGTTATGGTTGCAAGAACGTTAGGAAAAGCTGAAAAAGAAATAGTAGTCCAATTAATTAATATAAGTAGACGAAGTATTAGAGTACCGAAAAATACGATAATATGGATAGTATTAGAAAGGAAAATATAAGAAATAGTGAAGAAATGGAAGACGATGTAAAAGTAAATAGTGTAGATTGAGATAAACATTTAACTGCGAATAAAGAAAATTTTGAGAAAGAGTTCGATTTGCAGCACTTATCAGGGACTACTAAGGAGAAAGTCCTGGTTTTATTAGAAGAGTACTCAGATATATTCCTGTGAAAAGGATCAAAATTGGGGTGTACGCATAAAATAAAACATAGGATTATAACTGATAAAAATATACAACCCATAGTAAAAGCGCAGTATAGAGTACCATTCAGTCAGAAAGAAATGCTGAACAAGGAGTTAAAATCCATGTTAGACGCCGGTATTATTGAACCGTCTGACTCACCATGGTCCGTGCCAGTTATAATAGTTCCAAAGAAGTCCGAAAATGGAGAGAAGAAAATTAGAATATGTATTGACCTGAGAGGATTGAATTCTGTCACAAAGAAAGACCATTATCCCGTCGCTAATATGCAAGAAACACTTGACCAACTCGGAAATGCAAACCTTTTCTCCACACTTGATTTAGCTTCTGGCTACTGGCAAGTGAAGTTGGATGAGAGGGACAAAGAAAAAACAGCTTTCACTACCAACGGTCAACATTACCAGTTCACGAAAATGCCATTTGGATTAGCAAATGCTCCCAGCACTTTTCAACGGCTGATGAACAGTATATTAGCAGGCTTAACAGTCGAAATATGTCTTGTATATCTGGACGACGTGATTGTGTTCAATGGAAACGGTATAGACGATCATATCAAACGGTTAAGACAAGTTTTTGAGAGATTAAGGGAAGCAAATTTAAAACTACAGCCTTCAAAATGTAAGTTCCTGTTAAAAGAAACAAAATATTTAGGACACGTTATTAACGAAACTGGAATAAAACCAGACCCAGCAAAAGTTTCGTAATTGAAAACTACCCAAAACCTAAAAACGCAAAAGAAATTAGACCATTTCTTGGATTAGTTGGATTTTACAGGCGATTCATTAAAGATTTCGCAAATTCCGCAGCGCTATTGTATTATCTAACTAAGAAGGATATAAAATTCAGTTGGACAGATGTATGTGAAAAATCATCTAATGACCTAAAGACAGCCCTTTGTTCAGACTCTGTGCTAATACACCCAGACTTTTCCAAAGATTTTATCTTATCAACAGACGCTAGCGGCAAAGGTATAAGCGCAATACTCAGTCAAAAAGTAGGAGGTTACGAGAAGCCAATCGCTTTTGCTAGTCGTCAACTAAAAACTCACGAAGAAAACTACACAACTACTGAACTAGAATGTTTAGCAATAATATAGGGTCTTAAACAATATAGATGCTATATATACGCACGAAAATTTTTTATAGTTACAGACCATAAACCTTTAAAATGGCTTATGTCTCTCAAAGATCCAAATACAAGATAAGGAAGATGGGCTATACTTTTAAATGAACACGAATACGAAGTAATTCATAAATTCTAGAATTCCTATAAATTCTTTTCAAAATGAAGAAAATAAAGGCGAAGTTTTCGTACCTATCTGGGATAGATATGAAATACTAACTCAGCAAAACGAGGATGACGACTTAAAGAAACTTAAAACGCAAGACGGATTTTTTGTAGATGAAGAACAATTACTCTTCAAGGAAAGAATTGATGATGAAAGACATCATAAATTAGTTATACCCAAATCAATGGTTTTTAAAGTTATGCATGCATATCATAATCTTCCGTACGCAGGACACCAAAGATTCGAAAAAACATACAAAAGAATCAAAGATAAATTTTGGTGGAAATCTATGACGAAAGACATTAAAGACTATTGCGATAAATGTCATTCGTGCAACGAACGGAAAACATCTCCACTTTTAAAATCCACTCCTCTACAAAAATTCCAAGAAGTAACGAAACCTTTTGAAAGAACATCTACGGACATTGTAGGACCTCTTACTACTACGATGAATGGAAACAAGTACATTCTGACATTTCAAGATCATTTTACAAAATATCCGGAATCATTCGCCATTCCAAACGATAAAGCCGAAACAATAGCTAAAATTTTTGCCCAACAAATAGTTACCAGACACGGTGCGCCAAGACAATTGTTAACTGACCGTGGTGAAAATTTCATGTTAAAATTATTTAGAGAAGTTTTGAAAATATTTGGTACTGAGAAGATACAAACTACTGCATATCATCCCGAAACAAATGGAATGTTAGAACGAAGTCACGGGTTTTCAAAGACATACTATCTCATTTTATTGACAGAGACCAGACTGACTGGGACGAATGGTTACCTTATGTTCTTATGGCATACAGAAGTAGCGTTCATAACTCTACAAATGAAACTCCATTTTACTTAATGCACGATAGAGACATGGAACTACCATATGACGACATAACTAGACCACAAACATTACGATATGACTATGACGAAAATTATTCATCTGAATTGCGCGAACGTTTAAATATAGCTTTCGAAAAAGTTAGACAAAAAATGAAACAAACGACAGATGCAAGAAATAAACAATTTAATAAAAATGCAAAATTAACAGAATATAAAATAGGTGACGCGGTTTATTTACATAACACAACTCAAACTATCGGACATTCGCGGAAGCTCATGAAACCTTGGACAGGACCGTACTTTATTGTAGACAGAACTAGTACAGTAAATTATAATATTCGTTCAGCCGAGAATGACAAAATTATTAAAGTTCACGTGAATAGACTCAAACCATTCAAAGCATATATAGACGACCCAGACAAAGTAGATGACGAAATTATTGAAAATTCAAATGAAACAAAGCAAAATTCTCAGCCAGCAGTAATTGGTAGCAATAGAGCACTTCAAAATTATTTTCATGCTAGCTTGTTAAATGCAGCGAATACACCAATGCGTGTGCCACAGCAACCAAGCACACCGACCCCTAGGTACCAAACACGAAGTCGAGGACCAGTTCCAAATCTACCATGGATCCTAGAGTGTTCTCCGTGGAGGAGACGATAACACATATTTGTTTTATGTTTTAGAAGATGCAGTACATATTTACTCTCGTTTTTCTCAGAGTCTCGTTAGCTCTCATCTCCTATGATTGCCGTGGACCAGCAACAAATATTACAACATTATCAATAAAGGATGTAGCACCTATACCATCCACTCGAATTCCTCATTGGTTAGATTAGAGTTACGAGATAAATAAATTAAAAAAATAAGAACAATATTTTTGGGAAAAAAAAGGGTTATGTTTAAGAAAATATAGTTAATTTTTATTGTATGTTATTTAGCTTATAAATTATCAGCATAAATGATCATGGTCCATACACAACACACATCTGAGTACGAGATGCAGCGTCAGTGAAATCCGAACATTCCACCGCTTATCGCACTACGGTCAAGGATCGACACACAGACAGCATGCAGCGCAACCAAAAGCAGACCACACCAATATTGTTACAACAAAACCCCAACCCTAAGTAAAAAGTGTATTGTGACCAAGTGAAAACAGAGATTTTAAGGTAGAAATAGTAAATTATGTGTATCATATTTATATAAAGTTTGTTACCGTAGGATATCCACCCAACATAAATATTTCATAATTTTTAAAATTTAGTTTTTTTAAATTGTACGTTCTAGAGAAACGTAAATTTTCGAAAGTGGGAGGAATGTAAAAGGCAATAAAATATATTTAAAATAAAATTTGGGCGCGAAAGCAAATATTAAAAATATTATATATAATTTTAGCACTGGACATGCAAAAGTGACCAAAACTTGGTACCAATCAGGTAATAAACATTAAATTTTGGGTGTCATTTTAATGAATACGTTGTATATTGTGAGCTACATGGGCCGAATTCTTGAATTAGCAATTTTCTTTTTGCAATGTTTTCTATTAGCTAAAATATGATGAAAAATTATGAAATTCGTGCGCGGAAGCAAATATTTATATGATTTTTTACAAAAATAAAGTCAGATTTTACCTATTCTTGATGAATACGTTGTATATTGTAAGCTACATGGGCAGGATTCTAGAATACCTACCACACTTGAAATAGCAATTTTATTGTTGCAATGTTTTCTTTTAGATAAAATATGATTAAATATTATAAAATTTGAGCGCGAAAGCAAATATTTATTTGAGTTTTTACAAAAATAAAGTCAGATTTTACCTATTCTTGAAATGGATATTTTTGTTAAAACATTCATATTCATGCTTTAGGATCTATACTATGGATAATTTAAAGCATTCGACATGCAAAAGTGACCAGAACGTAGTACCAATCAGATAATAAACATTCAATTTTCGGGTGTCATTTCAATGAATACATTGTATATTGTAAGCTACATGAGCTGGATTCTAGAATACCTACCACACTTGATATAGCAAATTTCTTGTTGCAATGTTTTCTGTTAGCTAAAATATGATGAAGAATAATAAAATTCGGGCGCGGAAGCAAATATTTATAAGATAATTTACAAAAATAAAGACAGATTTTACCTATTCTTGATGAATACGTTGTATATTGTAAGCTACATGGGATGTATTCTAGAATACCTACCACACTTGAAATAGCAATTTTCTTGTTGCAATGTTTTCTTTTAGCTAAAATATGATAAAGAATTATAAAACTCGGGCGCGGAAGCAAATATTTATATGATTTTTTACAAAAATATAGTCAGATTTTACCTATTCTTGATGAATACGTTGTATATTGTAAACTACATGGGCTGGATTCTAGAATACCTACCACACTTGAAATAGCAATTTTCTTGTTGCAATGTTTTCTTCTAGCTAAAGTATGAGGAATAATTATAAAATCCGGGCGCGGAAGCAAATATTTATATGATTTTCTACAAAAATAAAGTCAGATTTTACCTATTCTTGGTGAATACGTTGTATATTGTAAGCTACATGGGATGGATTCTAGAATACCTACCACATTTGAAATAGCAATTTTCTTGTTGCAATGTTTTCTTTTAGCTAAATTATGATGAAGAATTATAAAACTCGGGCGCGGAAGCAAATATTTATATGATTTTTTACAAAAATAAAGTCAGATTTTACCTATTCTTGAAATGGATATTTTTGTTAAAACATTCCTATTCATGCTTTATGATCTATACTATGGATGGTTTTAAGCATTGGACATGCAAAAGTGACCAAAAGGCGGTACCAATCAGATAATAAACATTCAATTTTCGTGTGACATTTTAATGAATACGTTGTATATTGTAATCTATATGGGCTGGATTCTAGAATACCTACCACACTTGAAATAGCAATTTTCTTGTTTCAATGTTTTCTTTTAGCTAAAATATGATGAAACATTAAAAAATTCGGACGCGGAAGCAAAAATTTATATGATTTTTTAAAAAAATTAAGTCAGATTTTACCTATTTTTGAAATAAATATTATTGTTAAAACATTTATATTCATGTTTTAAGATCTATATTATGGATGGTTTTAAGCATTGGACATGCAAAAGCGACCAAAACGTGGTACCAATCAGATAATAAATATGCAATTTTCGGGTGTCATTTTAATGAATACGTTTTTTATATTGTAAGCTACATGGGCGTATTCATCAAGAAAAGGTAAAATCTGACTTTATTTTTGTAAAAAATCATATAAATATTTGCTTCCGCGCCCGAGTTTTATATTTCTTTATCATATTTTAGCTAAAAGAAAACATTGCAACAAGAAAATTGCTATTTCAAGTGTGGTAGGTATTCTAGTATCCATCCCATGTAGCTTACAATATACAACGTATTCACCAAGAATAGGTAAAATCTGACTTTATTTTTGTAGAAAATCATATAAATATTTGCTTCTGCGCCCGGATTTTATAATTATTCATCATACTTTAGCTAGAAGAAAACATTGGAACAAGAAAATTGCTATTTCAAGTGTGATAGGTATTCTAGAATCCAGCCCATGTGGCTTACAATATACAAAGTATTCATCAAGAATAGGTAAAATCTGACTTTATTTTTGTAAAAAATCATGTAAATATTTGCTTCCGCCCCCGAGTTTTATAATTCTACATCATATTTTAGCTAAAAGAAAACATTGCAACAAGAAAATTGCTATTTCAAGTGTGGTAGGTATTCATCATCATCAATAGCACAACGTTCCTCTGTGGAACAAGGCCTCAAGTACCTGAAGTACTTGTTTCGTGACATGTTTTACTTGCATTTTAGAGATGCAGGTTGTCAGCCTACAGTCTCTGCAAGGCCAGCACACACCGAGCCGTTGTGCGGCAACCCATCCAAACGGACAGGGCGGGCTATGTTGCTTTTTTACACGATCAGACAAAACACGCCACGACCACACAACCGTACTGGCTGACGTGGTAGGTATTAGGGCCGGTAAAAAAGTCGACATATCGATATAAGTCGACTATTTAAAAAAGTCGATCGATCAACTTTTAAAAAATATAATATCGATTAATTAAATTTAGACTTTCGATATTTTCGACTTTTTAATCGTCGACTTTTTCAATTTGTTAGACTTTCGACTTTTTCGAATTTTTAATCGTCGGCTTTTTCGACTTCTCAATTTATTAGACTTTCGACTTTTAGATTTTAACTTCGATTTACCTGCTACTTTAAAATCTTTTCTAATTATTTTGACTCAAACTATTAGAATGTTAGAGTTTGCTTGGAGTATTTTCAATCTACTCTCATTACTGATAATTTTTTTTCCATTTTTTAATATTTACATACAAACAATAATGAATTTTCAATATCATGATAACAAAATTAGAAGAATAAATTACTAATTGCAATAATGAGTAAGTATATAAGGAAAATAAGACCCTTTAAATACACTACAACTACAATATTGTAATTTTACCCCAAATCTATGTACAAGTACACGTATTTATTGCGGTCTACAATTTCTAAGACTTTCGATATTTTCGGCATTTTAATCGGCGACTTTTTCAATTTATTAGACTTTCGACTTTGAATATTTCGTAGACATTCAATATTTTCGACTTTTTAATCGTCGACTTTTTCGACTTTTCAATTTATTACTTTCGACTTTTAGATTTCAACTTCGATTTACCTGGTACTTTAAAATCTTTTCTAATTATTTTGACTCAAACTATTAAAATGTGATTTCAGATATTCGCAAAAGCCTACTTGAATGCAATTTTAAACACCTGTTAATTTTTTTTTTAAACGATATATCTCTGGAACTAATTATCGGATTTGAAAAATAAAAAAACTGTTGGATAGAGAATTGAAAGGCCTTTTGAACTGTGTCATGTTTGATACACAGCACACCCTTTCCCATTTAAAATTTTTGAGGTGCAGTCCACCCCCATTTTAGGGTTGAAGTTATGCCATTGGTACTAATCCATTCAGGTGTCCCCCTTTATATTAAAATAGTCGTGTTCGAGCTTTTTTTACAAAATTAATGTTAAGTGGCCAAAAAGTGCGCTGATAATTTTCACTGGCCCACCCTGTATAAGTGAATAAATTTAGTGTTAAGAAAAGTAGATTTTTTATGATCTTGAATTAAAATTATTCACACTGAAAAATTATTCATAGATATAAAAAGCTATATTTTCAATTGTTCCATTTTCTTCAACTGTATCGACCGACACTCGAATTTTCTGACTTAAATATTTCGACTTTTTCGACTTTTAATTATTTCGACTTTTTCGATTTTTCAACTTTATCAACTTTTCAACTTTTTCGACTTTTCAACTTTTTCGACTTTTTTAAATAGTTGATGTTTTCGACTAGTCGATTAAAATCGATTTTTCAAAAAGTCGATAATCGACTTTCTGTTTCCAAAGTCTGCCAGCCCTAGTAGGTATTCTAGAATCCAGCCCATGTAGCTTACAATATACACCGTATTCATTAAAATGACACCCGAAATTTGATTGTTCATTATCTGACTGGAACCAGGTTTTGGACACTTTTGCATGTCCAATGCTAAAATTATCCATAGTATAGATCCCAAAGCATGAATATGAATGTTTAACAAAAATATCCAATTCAAGAATAGGTAATATCTGACTTTATTTTTGTAAAAAATTATATAAATATTTGCTTCCGCGCCCGAATTTTATAATTCTTCATCATTTTTTAGCTAAAATAAAACATTGCAACAAGAAAATTGCAATTTCAAGTAAGGTAGGTATTCTAGAATCCAGCCTATGTAGCTTACAATATACAAAGTATTTATTAAAATGACACCCGAAAATTGAATGTTTCTTATCTGATTGGTACCACATTTTGGTCACTTTTGCATGTTTAATGCTTAAAACCATTCATAGTATAGATCCTTAAGCATGAATATGAATATTTTAATAAAAATATCCATTTCAAGAATAGGTAAAATCTAATTTTATTTTTGGAAAAATCATATAAATATTTGCTTCCGCGCCCGAATTTTATAATTCTTCATCATATTTTAGCTAAAAGAAAACATTGCAACAAGAAAATTCCTATTTCAAGTGTAGTAGGTATTCTACAATCCAGCACATGTAGCTTACAATATACCACGTATTCAGTATAATAACACCCGAAAATTGAATGTTTACTATCTAATTGGTACCACGATTTGGTCACTTTTGCATGTGCAATTCTTAAAACCATCTATAGAATAGATCCTAAAGCATGAATATAAATGTTTTAACAGAAATATCCATTTCAAGAATAGTTGAAATCTGTCTTTATTTTAGTATAAAAATCACATAAATATTTGCTTCCGCGCCCAAATTTTATAATACTTCAACATATTTTAGCTAAAAGAAAACATTGCAACAAGAAAATTGCTATTTCAAGTGTGGTAGGTATTCTAGAATCCAGCCCATGTAGCTTACAATATACACCGTATTTATCAAGGATATGTAAAATCTGACTTTATTTTTATAAAAAATCATATAAATATTTGTTTCCGCGCCCAAGTTTTATAATTCTACATCCTATTTTAGCTAAAAGAAAACATTGCAACAAGAATATTGCTATTTCAAGTATGGTAAGTATTTTAGATTCCAGCGCATGTAGCTTACAAAATTCAACGTATTCATCAAGAAAAGTTAAAATCTGAATTTATATTTGTAATAAATCATGTAAATATTTGCTTCCGCGCCCGAATGGTAGGTATTCTAGAATCCAGCCCATGGAGCTTACAATATACAACGTATTCATTAAAATGACACCTGAAAATTGAATGTTTATTATCTAATTGGTACCACGTTTTTGTCACTTTTGCATGTACAATGCTTAAAAACATCCATAGTATAGATCCTAAAGCATGAATATGAATATTTTAACAATAAATATTCATTCCAAGAATAGGTAAAACCTGACTTTATTTTTGTAAAAAAACATTGCCACAAGAAAATTGCTATTTCAAGTGTGGTAGGTATTCTAGAATCCAGCCCATGTAGCTTACAATATACAACGTATTCATTAAAATGACCCCCGAAAAATGAATGTTTATTATCTGACTGGTACCACGTTTTGGTCACTTTTGCATATCCAATGCTAAAATTGTAGATCCTAATGCATGTATATGAATGTTTAACAAAAATATCCATTTCAAGAATTGGTCAAATCTGACTTTATTTTTGTAAAAAATCATATAAATATTTGCTTCCGCGCCAGAATTTTATAATGCTTCATCATATTTTAGCTAAAAGAAAACATTGCAACAAGTAAATTGCTATTTCATGTGTGGTAGGTATTCTAGAATTCAGCCTATGTAGCTCACAATATACAACGTATTCATTTAAATGACACCCGAAAATTGAATGTTTATTATCTAATTGGTAGCAAGTTTTGGTCACTTTTGCATGTCCAATGCTTAAAACCATCCATAGTATAGATCTTAAAGCATGAATATGAATGTCTTAACAAAAATATCCATTTCAAGAATAGATAATATCTGACTTTATTTTTGTTAAAAATCATATAAATATTGGCTTCCGCGCCTGAATTTTATAATTCACTATCATATTTTAGCTAAAAAAAAACATTTCAACAAGAAAATTGCTATTTGAAGTGTGGTAGGTATTCTAGAATTCAGCCTATGTAGCTTACAATATACATCTTATTCATTAAAATGACACCCGAATATTGAATGTTTATTATCTGTTTTGTACCACGTTTTGGTCACTTTTGCATGTCGAATGCTAAAATTAACCATAGTATAGATCCTAAATCATGAATATGAATGTCTTAACAAAAATATCCATTTCATGAATAGGTAAAATCTGACTTTATTTTTGTAAAAAATTAAATAAATATATGCTTCCGCCCCCGTAATAAAATGACACCCGAGAAATGAATGTTTATTATCCGACTGGTACCACGTTTTGGTCACTTTTGCATGTACAATGCTTAAAACCATCCATAGTATAGATCCTAAAGCATGAATATGAATGTTTTAACAAAAATATCCATTTCAAGAATAGGTAAAATCTGACTTTTTTTTGTAAAAATCATATAAATATTTGCTTCCGCGCTCGAGTTTTATAATCCTACATCATATTTTAGCTAAAAGAAAACATTGCAACAAGAAAATTGCTATTTCAAGTGTAGTAGGTATTCTAGAATCCAGCCCATGTAGTTTACAATATACACCGTATTCATCAACAATAGATAAAATACGACTTTATTTTTATAAAAAATCATATAAGTATTTGTTTCCGCGCCCGAATTTTATAATTCTTCATCATATTTTAGCTAAAAGAAAACATTGCAACAAGAAAACTGCTATTTCAAGTGTGGTAGGTATTCTAGAATCCAGCCCATGTAGCTTACAATATAAAACGTATTCATCAAGAATAGGTAATATCTGACTTTATTTTTGTAAAAAATCATATAAATATTTGCTTCCGCGCTCGATTTCTATAATTCTTCCACATATTTTAGCTAAAAAAAAACCTTGCAACAAGAAAATTGCTATTTCAAGTGTGGTACGTATTCTAAAATTTGTTTCTTTTAGCAATTGATAAAGTTGGTCAAAGTTAGCTCGCTGGAAGTTAAAGATGGGATTATCATTAATGGTGGAGTTACAGGAAGGATTGACAATAAACACAGATGAAGGAAGTGATACTAAGAGAGCGGGATGAAATTTGTCTTCATCAACAACAGGAGCATTGCAATGGGTGAACATTAGAAATAACAACATCAAGTATTCTTCCGTCGCTGTTGGTTACATGATTATATTGAGTAGCCATAAGAAAATTTAAAAAATGTTCGAACCGATTAATAATATTGTTATAGTGGCCATGGTTATAAAATTCAACCAGTTTATTCATATTAAAATCTGCAAGAATCAGAAAGTTGTCATTTTGTAGAAAATTACAAGATTCCAGACAATCAAGTACATATTCATGTTGAATTAAAGAAATTGGCAGGGGAATACAGGCCACAATAATTTAGAAATACTTATTATGTGATATTTTAATGCGGACACATATAATGTCACAATTAGAGTTTGAATTCAGATCTAAGTCCACAAAAGTTGTAAAGTATTTTTTATTAACCGCACAAAAAACACCTCCATCTCTAGATTTATTATGCCTTTCGAAATCTCTATCCTTTCTATATACTGTGAAGTTTTTGCTTATAAGTTCAGAGTTGTTTACTGATGGTGTAAGCCAGCTTTCTGTAACTGTAATAACATCAAAGTCTGAGTAAGTTGAGGCATTCAAAAAGTCATCAAGTTTACTGTTCAGACCTCTAGCATTCTGATAATAGATATTGATTATTAAATTTAAGCAAAAATATATATGTATTTGTAGTGTAAATAAGTTAATTTCAAAACGATAAATTATTTGAGATATTTAAAATTTCTTGCAAAAAGTGAACAAAACAATAAGAATTATAAGTTTATACAAGGTTAAATTAATTATACGAAGTTTAAAGAGTTCAGTGAACTATACTACAAAATAAAACAAAGTTTAAGAAGTGATTGTGAGAAAGTACAAAAACGGAAAAGAAGTATTTTAACTTAAACTGCTCCATATGACTAAATAATAATTAAATTTACTAGATCAGAGTATCAATATTGTCAGTCGGATTGAGTTTTTTTATAACATTGCCGTGCTTATAGAAGATGTTGCCATCACTGGACCACACGTTTTTAAAACCAAGCTTTGTTGACACAGATTTTAATAGTTCGAGGCGAGATTGTGTAAGGTCTTCTTTGATGGTTATATTTGTGTTTTTTTATTTCTTTCTTGCTTTTAAAACAGCGTCACGGTAGCGGTAGGATATAAATTTTACTATGACGGGGCGAGGTCTTGATCGAGGGGAAGACGGGTTGTTCAATGTTCTCTTACCAACTCTATGTGAATGATCAATGGCGTGGATAGGTAAGTCTAGTGATAATTTCGACTTGATGACTTCATTGACTTTCTTCTCCACGTTTTCAGAATATTCTTCTGGAACACCGAAAATCCGGAGGCAGTTACGCCTGGAATACTGTTCCAGATTGTCCAGCTTGCTACGGAGAACACGATTTTCGTCACTGATGCCTTCGATGAGGGCCTCGTAGTAAACTTTTTGCTCTTCAAGTTTTTGCTTAACTCTAGCAAAAACCTTGTCTACCAAATTGGTGAGAAAGTTATCATCGGTTAATAATTTGGTGGGTGTTTCCGATACAATTGCGGAAATAATTCTAGTATTCGACATTGTAGATATTTCAAATTTTTTCCGAAGAAATATAAAATAAAAATATTTATTTAGCGGCACTTTGTCACAAAGGAGCAGAAAAAAACACGTCTACTTTCGATGATGCATTGGCAAAAATAAAAATAAAAAGGTATTCTAGAATCCATCCCATGTAGCTTACAGTATACAACGTATACATATATATCATATAAATATTTGCTTCCGTGCCCAAATTTTCTTAAACTTTATCATATTTTAGCTAAAAAAAAAACATTACAACAAGAAAGTTGCTATTTTAAGTGAGGTAGGTATTCTAGAATCCAGCCCATGTAGTTTACAATATACAACGTATTAATTAAAATGACACCTGAAAATTAAATATTTATTATCTGATTGGTACCTTGTTTTAATCACTTTTGCATGTCCCTTCCTAAAATTATCCATAGTATAGATCCTAAAGAATGAATATGAATGCAAATTGTTATTTCAATTGTGGTAGGTATTCTAGAATCCAGCCCATGTAGCTTACAATATACAACGTATTCATTAAAATGACATCCGAAAATTTAATGTGTATTATCTGATAAGTACCACGTTTTGGTCACTTTTGCATGTCAAATGCTTAAAACCATCCATAGTATAGATCCTAAAGAATGAATATGAATGTTTTAACAAATATATCCATTTCAAGAATAGGTAATATCTGACTTTAATTTTGTAAAAAATCATAAAAAAATTTGCTTTCGAGCCCGAATTTTATAATTCTTCATCATATTGTAGCTAAAAGAAAACATTGCAACAAGAAAATTGCTATTTCAAGTGTGGTAGTTATTCTAGAATCCAGCCCATGTAGCTTACAATATACAACGTATTCATCAAGAATAGGTAAAATCTGACAATATTTTTGTCAAAAATTATATAAATATTTGCTCTCGCGCTTGAATTTTATAATTCTTCATCTTATTTTAGCTACAAGAAAACAATGCAACAAGAAAATTGCTGTTTTGAGTGTGGTAGGTATTCTAGAATTCAGCCCATGTAGCTTACAATTTACAACGTATTCATCCAGAATAGGTAAAATCTGACTTATTTTTTGTAAAAAATCATATAAATATTTGCTTCCGCGCCCGAATTTTATAATTCTTCATCATATTTTAGCTAAAAGAAAACATTGCAACAAGAAAATTGGTATTTCAAGTGTGGTACGTATTCTAGAATCCAGCCCATGTAGCTTACAATATACAACGTATTCATCAAGAGTAGGTAAATCTGACTTTATTTTTGTAAAAATTCATATAGATATTTGATTCCGCGCCCGATTTTATAATTCTTCATCATATTTTATCTAAAAGAAAACATAGCAACAAGAAAATTACTATTTCAAGTGTGGTAGGTATTGTAGAATCCATCCCATGTAGCTTACAATATACAACGTATTCATCAAGAATAGGTAAAATCTGCCCTTATTTTTGTAAAAATCATATAAATATTTGCTTCCGCGCCCGAATATTATAATTCTTTATCATATTTTAGCTAAAAGAAAACATTGCAACAAGAAAATTGCTATTTCAAGTGTGGTAGGTATTGTAGAATCCAGCCCATGTAGCTTACAATACACAACGTATTCATTAAGAATAGGTAAAATCTGTCTTTATTTTTGTAAAAAATCATATAAATATTTGCTTCCACGCCCAAATTTTATATATCTTCATCATATTTTAGCTAAAAGAAAACATTGCAACAAGAAAATTGCTATTTTAAGTATGGTAGGTATGCTAGAAACCAGCCCATGTAGCTTACAATATACAACGTATTCATCAAGAATATGTAAAATCTGACTTTATTTTTGTAAAAAATCATATAAATATATGTTTCAGCGTCCGAATTTTATAATTCTTGAACATATTTTAGTTAAAAGTAAACATTGCAACAAGAAAATTGCTATTTCAAGTGTGGTAGGTTTTCTAGAATCCAGCCCAAGTAGCTTAAAATATACAACGTATTCATCAAGAATAGGTAAAATCTGACTTAATTTTTGTAAAAAATCATATATGTATTTGCTTCCACGCCCGAAGTTTATAATTCTTCATCATATTTTAGCTGAAAGCAAACATTGCAACAAGAAAATTACTATTTTAAGTGCGGTAGGTATTCTAGAATCCAGCCCATGTAGCTTGCAATATACAACGTATTGCTAAAAGAAAACATTGCAACAAGAAAAATGCTATTTCAATTGTGGTAGGTATTGTAGAATCCAGCCCATGTAGCTTACAATATACAACTTATTCATTAAAATGATACACGAAAATTGAACGATTATTATCTGATTGGTACAACGTTTTGCTCACTTTCTGCATGTCCAATACTTAAATTCATCCATAGTATAATCTTAAAGCATGAATATGAATTTTTTAACAAAAATATCCATTTCAAGAATAAGTAAAATCTGACTTTATGTTTGTAAAAAATCATATAAATATTTGCTTCCGCGCCTGAATTTAATATTTCTTAATCATAATTTAGCTAAAAGAATACATTGCAACAAGAAAATTGCTATTTGAAGTGTGGTTGGTATTCTAGAATCCAGCCGATGTAGATTACAATATACAACGTATTCATCATGAATAGGTACATCTGACTTTATTTTTGTAAAAAATCATATAAATATTTGCTTTCGTGCCCGAATTTTATAATTCTTTATCATATTTTAGCTAAAAGAAAACATTGCAACAAGAAAATTGCTATTTCAAGTGTGGTAGTTATTCTAGAATCCAGCCCATGTAGCTTACAAAATACAACGTATTCATCATGATTAGGTAAATCTGACTTTATTTTTGTAAAAAATCATATAAATATTTGCTTTCGCGCCCGAATTTTATAAATCTTCATCATATTTTAGCTAAAAGAAAACATTGCAACAAGAAAATTGCTATTTCAAGTGTGGTAGGTATTCTAGAATCCAGCCCAAGTTGCATACAATATACAACGTATTTATTAAAATGACACGTGAAAATTTAATGATTATTATCGGATTGGTACCACGTTTTGGTCACTTTTGCATGTCCAATACTAAAATTATCCATAGTATAGATCCTAATGCATTAATATGAATGTTTTAACAAAAATATCTATTTCAAGAATACGTAAAAGCTGACTTTTTTTGTAAAAAATCATATAAATATTTGCTTTCGCGCTCGAATTTCATAAATTTTCTTCATATTTTAGCTAAAAGAAAACATTGCAACAAGAAAATTTTCTATTTCAAATATGGTAGGTATTTTGGATTCCAGCCCATGTAGCTTACAATATACAACGTATTCATTAAAATTACACATTAATTGTATGTATATTATCTGATTGGTACAACGTTTTGATCACTTTTGCATGTCCAATGCTTAAAACCATCCATAGTATAGATCCTAAAGCATGATTAAGAATGTTTTAACAAAAATATCCATTTCAAGAATAGGTAAATTCTGACTTTATTTTTGTAAAAAATCATATAAATATTTGCATCCGCGCCCGAATTTTATAATTCTTCATCATATTTTAGCTAAAAGAAAACATTGAAACAAGAAAATTGCTATTTCATGTGTGGTTGGTATTCTAGAATCCAGCCCATGTAGCTTACAATATACAAAGTATTCATTAAAATGGCACCCAAAAATTAATTGTTTATTATGTGATTGGTACCACGGTTGGATCACTTTTGCATGTCCAATGTTTAAAATTAATAAAATTAGGGCGCGGAAGCAAATCTTTATATGATTTTTTTACAAAAATTTAGTCAGATTTTACCTATTCTTGAAATAGATATTTTTGTGAAAACACTCATACTCATGCTTTAGGATCTATACTATGGATAATTTTAGCATTGGACATGCAAAAGTGACTAAAACGTGGTACCAATTCAATAATTCACATTCAATTTTTGGGTGTCATTTTAATGAATACGTTGTATATTGTAAGCTACATTGGCTGGATTCTTCAATACCTACTAGACTTCAAATAAAAATTTCCTTGTTGCAATGTTTTATTTTAGCTAAAATATGATAAAGATTTTGAAATTCGGGTGCGAAAGCAAATTTTTATATGATTTTTTACAAAAATATAGTTAGATTTTACCTATTCTTGAAATGGATATTTTTTGTTGAAACATTCATATTCATGCTTTAGGATCTATACTATGGATAATTTTTGCATTGGACATGCTAAAGTGACCAAACCGTGGTACCAATCAGATAATAAACATTTAATTTTCGGGTGTCATTTTAATGAATACGTTGTATGTTGTAAGCTACATGGGCTGGATTCTAGAATACCTACCCCACTTGAAATAGCAATTTTCTAGTTGCAATGTTTTCTTTTAGCTAAACTATGATGAAGAATTATGAAATTCGGGCTCGGAAGCAAATATTTATATGATTTTTTACAAATATAAAGTCGGATTTAACCTATTCTTGAAGAATACGTTGTATATTGTAAGCTACATGGGCTGGATTCTAGAATATCTACCACACTTAAAATAGCAATTCTCTTGTTGCAATGTTTTCTTTTAGCTAAAATATGATAAAGAATTATAATATTCGGGCGCGGAAGCAGATATTTATATGATTTTTTACAAAAATAAGGTCAGATTTTACCTATTCTTGATGAATACGTTGTATATTGTAAACTAAATGGGCTGGATTCTAGAATAACTACCACACTTGAAATAGCAATTTCCTTGTTGCAATGTTTTCTTTTAGCTAATATATGATAAAGAATTATAAAAATCGGGCGCGTAATCAAATATTTATATGATTTTTTACAAAAATAAAGTCTGATTTACCTATTCTTGAAATGGATATTTTTGTTAAAACATTCATATTCATGTTTTAGGATTTATACTATGGATTGTTTTAAGCATTGGACATGCAAAAGTTACCAAAACGTGGTACCAACCAGATAATAAACATTCAATTTTCGGGTGTCATTTTAATGAATACGTTGTATTTTGTAAGCTACATGGGCTGGATTCCAGAATACCTACCACACTTGAAATAGCAATTTTCTTGTTGCAATGTTTTCTTTAAGCTAAAATGTGATAAAAAATTATAAAATTCGGTCGCGGAAGCAAATATTTATATGATTTTTTACAAAAATAAAGTCATGTTTAACCTTTTCTTGATGAATATGTTGTATATTGTAAGGTACATGGGAGAGATTCTAGAACACCTACCACACTTGAAATAGCAAATTTCTTGTTGCAATGTTGTCTTTTAGCTAAAATATGATAAAGAATTACAAAATTCGGGCACGGGAGCAAATATTTATATGATTTTTTACAAAAATAAAGTCAGATTTTACATATTCTTGATGAATTTCCTTGTATATTGTAAGCTACATCGGCTGGATTCTGGAATAGCTACCACACTTGAAATAGCAATTTTCTTGTTGCAATGTTTTCTTTTAGCAAAATATGATAAAGAATTACAAAATTCGGGCGCAGAAGCAAATATTTATATGATTGTTTACAAAAAAAAGTCAGAATTTACCTATTCTTGAAATGGGTATTTTTGTTAAAACATTTATATTCATGCTTTAGGATCTATACTATGGATGGTTTTAAGCATTGGACATGCAAAAGTGACTAAAACGTGTTACCAATCAGATAATAAACATTCAATTTTCAGGTGTCATTTTAATGAATACGTTCTATATTGTAAGCTACATGGACTGTATTCTAAAATACCTACCACACTTAAAATAGCAATTTTCTTGTTGCAATGATTTCTTTTAGCTAAAATTGATGAAAAATTATAAAATTCGGGCGCGGAAGCAAATATTTATATGATTTTTACAAAAATAAAGTCAGATTTTACCTATTCTTAATGAATACGTTGTATATTGTAAGCTACATGGGCTTCATTCTAGAATACCTGACAAACTTGAAATAGCAATTTTCTTGTTGCAATGTTTTCTTTTAGCTGAAATATAATGAAGAATTATAAAATTCGGGCACGGAAGCAAATATTTATATGATTTTTTACAAAAAAAAAGTCAGATTTTACCTATTCTTGATGAATACGTTGTATATTGTAAGCTACATGGCCTGGATTCTTGAATATCTACCACACTTGTAATAGCAATTTTCTTGATGCAATGTTTTCTTTTAGCTAAAATATGATAAATAATTATAAAATTTGGGCGCGGAAGCAAATATTTATATGATTTTTTACAAAAATAAAGTCAGATTTTACCTAAGCTAAATGGGCTGGATTCTAGAATACCCAACACACTTGAAATAGTAATTTTCTTGTTGCAATGTTTTCTTTTAGCTAAAGTATGATAAAGAATTATAATTTATAAAATTCGGGCGCGGAAACAAATATTTATATGATTTTTACAAAAATAAAGTCACATTTTACGTATTCTTGAAATGGATATTTTTGTTAAAACATTCATATTCAAGCTTTAGGATCTATACTATTGATAGTTTTAAGCATTAAACATGCAAAAGTGACCAAAACGTAATACCAATCAGATAATAAACATTAAATGTCATTTTAATGAATACGTTATATATTGTAAGCTACATGGGCTGGATTCCAGGATACCTACCACACTTTTAATTGCAATTTTCTTGTTGCAATGTTTTTTTTAAGCTAAAATATGATAAAAAAAATACAAAATTCGGGCGCGAAAGCAAATATTTATATGATTTTTTACAAAAATAAAGTCAGATTTTACATACTCTTGATGAAAACGTTGTATATTGTAAACTACATGGGCTGGATTCTAGAATACCTATCACACTTGAAATCGCAATTTTCTTGTTGCAATGTTTTCTTTTAGTTAAAATATGATGAAGAATTATAAATTTCGGGCGCGGAAGCAAATATTTATATGATTTTTTACAAAAATAAAGTCAGATTTTACTTATTATTTAAATGGATATTTTTGTTCAGACATTCATATTCATGTTTTAGGATATATACTATGGATTGTTTTAAGCATTGGACATGCAAAAGTGACCGAAACGTGGTACCAATCAGAAAATAAACATTAAATTTTCGGGTGTCATTTTTATAAATACGTTGTATATTGTAAGCTACATGGGCTGGATTCTAGAATACCTACCACACTTGAAATAGCAATTTTCTTGATGCAATGTTTTCTTTTAGCTCAAATATTAATAACAATTATAAAATTCAGGCGCGAAAGGAAATAATTTTATGACTTTTTACAAAAATAAAGTCAGAATTTACCTACTTTTGATGAATACGTTGTATATTGTAAGCTACATGGGCTGGATTCTAGAATACCTACCACACTTGAAATCGCAATTTTCTTGTTGAAATGTTTTCTTTTAGCTAAAATATGATGAAGAAATATAAAATTCGGGCACGGAAGCAAATATTTATATGGTTCTTTACAAAAATAAAGTCAGATATTACCTATTCTTGTTGAATACGTTGTATATTGTAAGCTACATGGGTTGGATTCTAGAATACCTACCACACTTGAAAAAGCAATTTTCTTGTTGCAATGTTTCCTTTTACCTAAAATATGATGAAGAATTATAAAATTCGGGCGCGAAAGCAAATATTTATATGATTTTTTACAAAAATTAAGTCAGATTTTACCTATTCTTGATGAATACGTTGTATATTTTAAGCTACATGGCCTGGATACTAGAATACCTACCACAATTGAAATAGCAATTTTCTTGTTGCAATGATTTCTTTTAGCTAAAATATGATGAAGAATTATAAAATTCGGGCGCGCAAGCAAATATTGATATGATTTTTTACTAAAATAAAGTCAAATTTTACCTATTCTTGAAATGGATATTTTTGTTAAAAAATTCATATTCATGCTTTAGGATCTATTTTACCTATTCTTGATGAATACGTTGTATATTGTAAGCTACATGTGCTGGATTCTAGAATACTTACTACACTTGAAATATAAATTTTCTTGTTGCAATGTTTTCTTTTAGCTAAAATATGATGAAAGATTATAAAATTCAGGCGCGGAAGCAAATATTTATATGGTTTTTTACAAAAATAATGTCAGATTTTACCTATTCTTGATGAATACGTTGTATATTGTAAGCTATATGGGCTGGATTCTACAATACCTACCACACATGAAATAGCAATTTTCTTGTTACAGTGTTTTCTTTTATCAAAAATATGATGAAGAATTATAAAATTCGGGCGCGGAAGCAATTATTTATATGATCTTTTACAAAAATAAAGTCAGATTTTACCTATTCTTGAAAGGGATATTGTTGTTAAAACATTCATATTCATGCTCTTGGATCTGTACTATAGATGGTTTTAAGCATTGGGCATGCAAAAGTAACCAAAACGTGTTACCAATCAGGTAATAAACATTTTATTTTTGGGTGTTATTTTAATGAATACTTTGTATATTGTAAGCTACATTAGCTGGATTCTAGAATACCTACCACACTTGAAATAGCAATTTTCTTGTTGCAATGATTTCTTTTAGATAAAATATAATGAAGAATTATAAAATTCGGGCGCGGAAGCAAATATTTATATATTATTTTACAAAAATAAAGTCAGATTTTACCTATTCTTGATGAATACGTTGTATATTGTAAACTGCATGGGCTGGGTTCTAGAATACCTACCACATTTGAAATAGCAATTTTTTTGTTGCAATGTTTCTTTTAGCTAAACTATGATGAAAAATTATAAAATTTGGGCGCTAAAGCTAATATTTATGTGATTTTTTTAAAAAATAAAGTCATATTTTACCTATTCTTGAAACGGATATTTTTGTTAAAACATTCATATTCATGCTTTAGGATCTATACTACGGATAATTTTAGCAATAGACATGCAAAAGTGACCACAAGGTGGTACCAATCAGATAATAAATATTTAATTTTTTTAGCTAAAATATGATGAAGAATTATAAAATTCGGGCGCGGAAGCAAATATTTATATAATATTTTACAAAAATAAAGTCAGATTTTACCTATTCTTGATGATTACGTTGTATATTGTAAACTACATGGGCTGGGTTTTAGAATACCTACCACACTTGAAATAGCAATTTTCTTGCTGCAATGTTTCCTTTTAGCTAAAATATGATGAAGAATTATAAAATTTGGGCGCGGAAGCAAATATTTATATGAATCTTTACAAAAATAAAGTCATATTTTACCTATTCTTGAAATGAATGTTTTTGTTAAAACATTCATATTCATGCTTTAGGATCTATACTACGGATAAATTTAGCAATGGACATGCAAAAGTGACCACAAGGTGGTACCAATCAGATAATAAACATTTAATTTTCGGGTATCATTTTAATGAATACGTTGCATATTGTAAGCTACATGGGCTGGATTCTAGTATATCTACCACACTTGAAATATCAATTTTCTTGTTGCAATGTTTTCTTTTAGCTAAAATCTGATAAAGAATTAAAAAATTCGGGCGCGGAAACAAATATTTATATGATTTTTTACAAAAATTAAGTCAGATTTTACCTATTTTTGATAAATACGTTGTATATTTTAAGCTACATGGTCTGCATTCTAGAATACACACCACACTTGAAATAGCAATTTTCTTGTTACAATGTTTCCTTTTAGCTAAAATATGATAAAGAATTATAAAATTCGGGCGCGGAAGCAAATATTTATATGATTTTTTACAAAAATAAAGTCAGATTTTACCTATTCTTGATGAATACGTTGTATATTTTAAGCTACATGGGCTGGATTCTAGAATACCTACCACATTTGAAATAGCAATTTTCTTGTTGCAATGTTTCCTTTTAGCTAAAATATGTTGAAGAATTATAAAATTCGGGCGCGGAAGCAAATATTTATGTGATTTTCTACAAAAATAAAGTCATATTTTACCTATTCTTGAAATGGATATTTTTGTTAAAACATTCATATTCATTCTTTAGGATCTATACTACGGATAATTTTAGCATTGGACATGCAAAAGTGACCAAAAGGTGGTACCAATCAGATAATAAACATTCTATTTTCGGGTACCATTTTAAGAATACGTTGTAAATTGTAAGCTACATGGGCTGGATTCTAGAATACCTACCACACTTGAAATATAAATTTTCTTGTTGCAATGTTTTCTTTTAGCTAAAATATGATGAAGAATTATAAAATTCGGGCGCGGAAGCAAATATTTATATGGTTTTTTACAAAAATAAAGTCAGATTTTACCTATTCTTGTTGAATACGTTGTATATTGTAAGCTACATGGGTTGGATTCTGGAATACCTACCACACTTGAAATAGCAATTTTCTTTTTGCAATGTTTCCTTTTAGCTAAATTATGATGAAGAATTATAAAATTTGGGCGCGAAAGCAAATATTCATATGATTTTTTACAAAAATAAAGTCAGATTTTACCTATTCTTGATGAATACGTTGTATATTTTAAGCTAAATGGCCTGGATACTAGAATACCTACCACAATTGAAATAGCAATTTTCTTGTTGCAATGATTTCTTTTAGCTAAAATATGATGAAGAATTATAAAATTCGGACGCGCAAGCAAATATTGATATGATTTTTTACTAAAATAAAGTCAAATTTTACCTATTCTTCAAATGGATATTTTTGTTAAAGACTTCATATTCATGCTTTAGGATCTATTTTACCTATTCTTGATGAATACGTTGTATATTGTAAGCTACATGGGCTGGATTCTAGAATACCCACTACACTTGAAATATAAATTTTCTTGTTGCAATGTTTTCTTTTAGCGAAAATATGATGAAGGATTATAAAATTCGGGCGCGGAAGAAAATATTTATATGGTTTTTTACAAAAATAAAGTCAGATTTTACCTATTCTTGATGAATACGTTGTATATTCTAAGCTACATGGGCTGGATTCTACAATACCTACCACACATGAAATAGCAATTTTCTTGTTACAGTGTTTTCTATTAGCGAAAATATGATGAAGAATTATAAAATTCGGGCGCGGAAGCAAATATTTATATGATTTTTTACTAAAATAAAGTCACATTTTACCTATTCTTGAAATGAATATTTTTCTTTAAACATTCATATTCATGCTTTAGGATCTATACTATGCATGGTTTAAAGCATTGGACATGCAAAAGTGACCAAACCGTGGTACCAATTAGATGATAAACATGCAATTTTCGGGTGTCAATTTAATGAATACGTTGTATATTGTAAGCTACATTGACTGGATTCTAGAATACTTACTACACTTGAAATATGAATTTTCTTGTTGCAATGTTTCCTTTTAGCAAAAATATGATGAAGAATTATAAAATTCGGGCGCGGAAGCAATTATTTATATGATCTTTTACAGAAATAAAGTCAGATTTTACCTATTCTTGAAAGGGATATTGTTGTTAAAACATTCATATTCTTGCTCTTGGATCTGTACTATAGATCGTTTTAAGCATTGGGCATGCAAAAGTGACCAAAACGTGGTAGCAATCAGTTAATAAACATTCAATTTTCTGGTGTCATTTTAATGAATACGTTTTATATTGTAAGATAAGTAGGCTGGATTCTAGATTTCCTACCACACTTTAAATAGCAATTTTTTTGTTGCAATGCTTTCTTTTAGCTAAAATATAATGAAGAATTATAAAATTCGGGCTCGGAAGCAAATATTTATATGATTTTTTACAAAAATAAAGTCAGATTTTACCTATTCTTGAAAATGGATACTTTTTTAAAACATTCATATATATGTTTAGGAACTATACTATGGTTGGTTTTAAGCTTTAGACATGCAAAAGGGACCAAAAGGTGGTACCAATTAGATAATAAACATTCAATTATCGGGTGTCATTTTAATGAATACGTTGTATATTGTAAGCTACATGGACTGGATTCTAGAATACCTACCACACCTCAAATAGCAATTTTCTTGTTGCAATGTTTTCTTTTAGCTAAAATATGATGAAGATTTATAAAATTCGGGCGCGGAAGCAAATATTTGTATGATTTTTTTACTAAAATAAAGTCAGATTTTACCTATTCTTGAAATGGATATTTTTCTTTAAACATTCATATTCATGCTTTAGGATCTATTTTACCTATTCTTGATGAATACGTTGTATATTGTAAGCAACATGGGCTGGATTCTAGAATACTTACTACACTTGAAATATAAATTTTCTTGTTGCAATGTTTTCTTTTAGCGAAAATATGATGAAGGATTATAAAATTCGGGCGCGGAAGCAAATATTTATATGGTTTTTTACAAAAATAAAGTCAGATTTTACCTATTCTTGAAATATTTTTGTTAAAACATTCATATTCATGCTTTAGGATCTATACTATGGATAATTTTAGCATTGGACACGCAAAAGTGACTAAAACGTGGTACCAATCAGATAATAAACATTCAATTTTCGGGTGTCATTTTAATGAATACGTTGTATATTGTAAGCTACATGGGCTGGATTCTAGAATACCTACCACACTTGAAATAGCAATATTCTTGTTGCAATGTTTTCTTTTAGCGAAAACATGATAAAGAATTATAAAATTCGGGCGCGGAAGCAATTATTTATATGATCTTTTACAGAAATAAAGTCAGATTTTACCTATTCTTGAAAGGGATATTGTTGTTAAAGCATTCATATTCATGCTCTTGGATCTGTACTATAGATGGTTTTAAGCATTGGGCATGCAAAAGTGACCAAAACGTGGTAGCAATCAGTTAATAAACATTCAATTTTCGGGTGTCATTTTAATGAATACGTTTTATATTGTAAGATAAATAGGCTGGATTCTAGATTACCTATCACACTTTAAATAGCAATTTTCTTGTTGCAATGCTTTCTTTTAGCTAAAATATGATGAAGAATTATAAAATTCGGGCTCGGAAGCAAATATTTATATGTTTTTTTACAAAAATAAAGTCAGATTTTACCTATTCTTGAAAATGGATATTTTTTTAAAACATTCATATTCATGCTTTAGGAACTATACTATGGATGGTTTTAAGCTTTAGACATGCAAAAGGGACCAAAAGGTGGTACCAATTAGATAATAAACATTCAATTATCGGGTGTCATTTTAATGAATACGTTGTATATTGTATGCTACATGGACTGGAGTCTAGAATACCTACCACACCTCAAATAGCAATTTTCTTGTTGCAATGTTTTCTTTTAGCTAAAATATGATGAAGATTTATAAAATTCGGGCGCGGAAGCAAATATTTATATGATTTTTTTACTAAAATAAAGTCAGATTTTACCTATTCTTGAAATGGATATTTTTCTTTAAACATTCATATTCATGCTTTAGGATCTATTTTACCTATTCTTGATGAATACGTTGTATATTGTAAGGTACATGGGCTGGATTCTAGAATACTTACTACACTTGAAATATAAATTTTCTTGTTGCAATGTTTTCTTTTAGCGAAAATATGATGAAGGATTATAAAATTCGGGCGCGGAAGCAAATATTTATATGGTTTTTTACAAAAATAATGTCAGATTTTACCTATTCTTGATAAATACGTTGTATATTCTAAGCTACATGGGCTGGATTCTACAATACCTACCACACATGAAATAGCAATTTTCTTGTTACAGTGTTTTCTATTAGCGAAAATATGATGAAGAATTATAAAATTCGGGCGCGGAAGCAAATATTAATATGATTTTTTACTAAAATAAAGTCACATTTTACCTATTCTTGAAATGGATATTTTTTTTTAAACATTCATATTCATGCTTTAGGATCTATACTATGCATGGTTTAAAGCATTGGACATGCAAAAGTGACCAAACCGTGGTACCAATTAGATGATAAACATGCAATTTTCGGGTGTCAATTTAATGAATACGTTGTATATTGTAAGCTACATTGACTGGATTCTAGAATACCTACCACACTTGAAATAGCAATTTTCTTGTTGCAATGTTTCCTTTTAGCTAAAATATGATGAAGAATTATAAAATTTGGGCGCGGAAGCAAATATTTATATGAATCTTTTTACCAAAAATAAAGTCAGATTTTACCTATTCTTGAAATGGATATTTTTATTAAAACATTCATATTCATGCTTTAGGATCTATACTATGGATGGTTTTAAGCATTGGACATGCAAAAGTTACCAAAACGTGTTACCAATCAGGTAATAAACATTTTATTTTCGGGTGTTATTTTAATGAATACTTTGTATATTGTAAGCTACATGGTCTGGATTCTAGAATACCTACCACACTTGAAATAGCAATTTTCTTGTTGCAATGTTTTCTTTTAGCTAAAATATGATGAAGAAATATAAAATTCGGGCGCGGAAGCAAATATTTATATAATATTTTACAAAAATAAAGTCAGATTTTACCTATTCTTGATGAATACGTTATATATTGTAAACTACATGTACTGGGTTTTAGAATACCTACCACACTTGAAATAGCAATTTTTTTGTTGCAATGTTTCTTTTAGCTAATCTATGATGAAAAATTATAAAATTCGGGCGCGGAAGCAAATATTTATATGATTTTTTTACAAAAATAAATTCAGATTTTACCTATTCTTGATGAATACGTTTTATATTGTAAGCTACATGGGCTGGATTCTAGAATACCTACCACACTTGATATAGTAATTTTCTTGTTGCAATGTTTTCTTTTAGCTAAAATATGATAAAGAATTATAAAATTCGGGCGCGGAAGCAAATATTTATATGATTTTTTACAAAAATAAAATCAGATCTTACCTATTCTTGAAAAATTTTTGTTAAAACATTCATATTCATGCTTTAGGATCTATACTATGGATAATTTTAGCATTGGACAAGCAAAAGTGACTAAAACGTGGTACCAATCAGATAATAAACATTCAATTTTCGGGTGTCATTTTAATGAATACGTTGTATATTGTAAGCTACATGGGCTGGATTCTAGAATACCTACCACACTTGAAATAGCAATATTCTTGTTGCAATGTTTTCTTTTAGCTAAAATATGATAAAAAATTATAAAATTCTGGCGCAGAAGCAAATATTTTTCTGATTTTTCACAAAAATAAAGTCAGATTTTACCTATTCTTAATGAATACGTTGTATATTGTAAGCTACAAGAGCTGGATTCTGGAATACCTACAATACTTGATATAGCAATTTTCTTGTTGCAATGTTTTCTTTTAGCTAAAATATGATAAAAAATTATAAAATTCGGGCGCGGAAGCAAATATTTATATGATTTTTTACAAAAATAAAGTCAGGTTTTACCTATTCTTGATAAATACGTTGTATATTGTAAGCTACATGAGCTAGATTCTAGAATACCTACCACACTTGAAATAGCAATTTTCTTGTTGCAAAGTTTTCTTTTAGCTAAAATATGATGAAGAATTACAAAATTCGGGCGCGGAAGCAAACATTTATATGATTTTATACAAAAATAAAGTCAGATTTTTTTTTTTTTAAAAAAGAAAATTACAGACAAAAAAGAAGAATAAGGGAGAAATAATTATAGATAACGGGCATATGTTGATTTACAGTGGAGTGCCGAAAGAAAACATAGCAGTAGCAGGAGTAGCTTGCCTTGTAAATAAAAAGTTAATAAACTACATGCAGTCCTGGGAAGGATGTAGTGAGAGGATCCAAAAAATCGAGTTAAAAATTAAAAAAGAAAGTGAAAAACAATAATAATAATATATAGACCGGATAAAGATGAGTTAGTTGACATAAAAGACAAATTTTGGGAAGAATTAAATCTAGTTACAGAGTATAGTAAAGTGGAAATTTATGTAATCGGAGTAGCCATACGAGATGAAAACACTGCAAATACAGTGGGGATATATGGAGAAAACCGAAGAAATAATAACGGAAGAAGACTGATAGACTAGTGTATATTAAATGACTTGTTAATTACTAATACGTTTTTTCAACATAAAAATGTACATAAATACACAAGACAAGGACCAAGAGTAGAAGATAGATCAATAATAGACTATATAGTTGTGGAAAACAAAAAGAGAAATTTAGTTCAGGATTGCAGAATGAGGCGTGGTCCAGAAATCTTCAGCGATCATTTTCTCGTAGAAGCAAGAATTAAAAAATGAGTAAAGATGAGAACACTAAAACTGAAGAAACAAGGATAATGGAATATGAGACAATAAAAACATACAAACTTAGATATATAATAACAGCGACAAAAAATGCACAAGAAATAAATAGATTAACTGTCATAGAGAAAATCAACTATAAGGACAAGGATATAGAAGAAACATGGAATATTTTTAAAAAAATAATGACACAAGCAGCAAAGAATATATGTGGAAGTAGTAAAAAGAAAGCTAATAAAAGAATGACGTCCTGGTGGAATGAGGAAATAAAAGAGGAAGTAAAAAAGAAAAAGAAAACATGGGTAAAATATCTTAGTAATGGAACATGAAAACTATGATCAATACAAACAACAAAGACGGAAGCTTAAGGAAATAGTAGCACAAGCGAAAGAAAAAAGCTGGGAACAATTTGGAAAACAAATGGAAGACAACAGTAAAGAAAGTCAAAAATTATTTTATAAAACACTGAAATCATTAAGAAATGAGAAGAGGAAAGTAGCAAATATAGTCAAATCCAAAGAAGGTACAATATTAACAGAAGAACAAAATATCATGAACAGATGGAAGCAATATTTCCAAGAGCTATTATTCACAGATGAAGATAATCAGATAGAACCTGTTGAACAAATTTTAACAGACCAGGTAGAAAATGTGAATGAAGACTAAACGCAGGAAATACAAATAGAAGAAGTAAAAGAAGCAATACGAATCCTTAAAAATGGTAAAGCAGCAGGGCATGACAAAATTACGCCAGAAATGTTAAAGTACATGGGGGAAAAGAGCATAGAAATATTAGTAACAATTTTCAACAAAATTTGGAATGGAAATAAAATACCAAACGATTGGAAATTAGCAATAATTGTGCCGATACACAAGAAAGGAGACACTACAGAATGCAACAACTACACAGACATATCGTTATTGTGTACGACACTGAGAGTATTTAGGAAAGGACGCAGTAGCCAAGACCATATATTCACAGTTAAGGACTTAATACATAAGACTAAGATCACTAACACAAAAACATACATGACATTCATAGATTTAGAAAAAGCGTTTGACAGAGTACAAAGAGAGATAATGTGGAAAATCCTAAAAAGAAAAGGTATAAGCACCAATCTTCTAAATGCTATAAAAGGACTGTATAACAAAAACACGAACTACGTAATTAGCCAAAATAGGAAAAGCGAGCTCTTCGAATCAAAGAACGGTTTGAGACAAGGAGGAGTAATGAGCCCAGTATTATTTACGATATTTATGGTTGAGATAATAAAGGACTGCGATCAAAAATTCAATAAGATACATGTAGGGTATAGAAATCTACTACCAGTAAAAATATCAATATGTGCTTACGCCGATGACGTAGTAATTATGGTAAACAGCGAGGAAAAAATGCAACATAATGTTAACACCTGGAACGAAATTATAAAGAAATACAATATGAAAATAAATGCGACTAAAACCAAAATAATGGTAATCTCTAACGAACCAACAACTGCTAATATAACAGTAAATAGTGAAACAATAGAACAAGTTAATAAATTACAATATTTAGGCATAACAATAGATATTAACGGTACACAAGATGCTGACATAAACGAAAGAATAATTGAAACGACAAAAATATATCGCGCAATGAAACACAATTTTATAGGAAAAACAGAAATAAACAATAAAACAAAAATGACGGTATTTAACACAATATATAGAGCGATATTGACGTACGGGTGTGAATCATGGATATTGTCAAATAGAACGAAAAGTAAAATACAGGCGATAGTGATGAAATATCTAAGAAGAGTTAAAGGAGTAACAATGTTAGATAGAGTAAGGAATGAAGCCATCAGGGAAGAACTGCAATGCAAACCAATACTAGATTTCATAGAAACAAGACAACTAGCCTGGTGGGGACACATGATACGAATAAACGAAAGTAGACCGGTACGCCAAGTGTGGATGACCAACGTTACACCAAAAAGGGGAAGGGGAAGACCAAAGGACACATGGGATAACGTAGTAAAGAAGATACTGACGAAAAGAAACATCCCGATGCAAGAAGCAAGAAGAATCGCAAAGGACAAGAAACAATGGGCAAAATTAGTGCACATGTGAAATTACTGGACATTAAATTATGTAAATTTAATTAAGATTAAGTCAAAATGTATACATCCTACACCTGAGGGTAGAAGGATGGCTGACTATATATATATATATATATATATATATATATATATATACCGGGTGTCCCAGCTCGACCGACACATGGGAGTTTTACATGGGAAATCAGTTAATTATGAATAGTATCTCCCCAGTGCAAGATATTAAATTGAAATTTTGTATACTTATCGGAGAATATTGATTCTATGGATCACAGTTATTTGAAATATGCAATTTCGTCTGCAGGGCGAGATTTATTAAATTTAAAATCTAATATTTTCGTTAAAAATCAGACAGCCATGGAAATAAAAGAAAATATTTATCTGACAGTTTAGTATCACTGATTTTAATTCTTATTCCCTGTATTTTAATATTATTTAAGTTGAATTTAGTTTATTTTTGTTAAATAATATACCAATATTACAAAAATATAAATATCTACAATGGCATGTCATTAACTGTCAGAACTGTTACATAGATATTTTCTTTTATTTCCATGACTGACTGATTTTGAACGAAAATGATAGATTTTATAATTTAATAAATCTCGTCTTGCAGACGAAATTACATATTTCAAATAACTGTCATCCATAGAAATAATATTCCCCAATAAGCATACAAAATTTGAAGTTAATATCTTGCACTGGGGAGATACTATTCATAATTAACTGATTTCCCATGTAAAACTCCCATGTGTCGGTCGAGCTGGGACACCCGGTATATATATATATATATATATATATATATATATATATATATATATATATATATATATAGTGGTAGACGGATTTTTCTTGACTGGTCAATTGATGAAAGGAAAGAAAACTACTGGAATATTCAGTCAATGGGATAAAATTTTATTTCCTCTCCTACCGGTTTCGACCCCACATGGGTCTTCCTCAGGGAGTGAAAGTCATTTTATACATTAATAATGTTTTGTAAATACATTTGTCTATAATTGTAACAGTACAGTTAAAAATCAAATCGTGATGACCCTGAGGAAGACCCATGTGGGGTCGAAACCGGTAGGAGAGGAAATAAAATTTTATCCCATTGACTGAATTCCAGTAGTTTTCTTTCCTTTTATATATATAGTATTGGAATAATTTATTTATTCGTTTATTTATAGAGATATGTATTTAATATAACTGTCACAGTATGCATTGTTTGTTACAGTTGCGCATTGCTATTTTAATAATAAATATTATTTTGAAATTTTTTTATAAAATACATTGTTCAATAACATAAATATTCAATCACAATTTCACACATTGTTATTAATAAAATTTATAAGTATCTCGTTATTTATTCAAACAATGGCATTTAATTTGTGATAAAAATAAAGTATAAAATGTACAAGAATGTGAGTAATTAAATAGTACATTTGTATGTATTGTTAAATAATATAAATATTAAATAACAATTTAACACATTTTTATTAATAGATTTGAGAAGTGTTACATAAATTATTTAAACATTAGCATTAAAATCAATGATAAGAATGAATTATTAAATACACAATAATTTGTTTATTTAAATGCAAAATAAATTGTAAGGAAATGTTATTTGTTAAATAATACATTCGTTTAAATAATACATTGTTGAATAATATGAATACTCAATCAATATTTCATACATTATTATTAATAAAAATTAGTAGTGTTACGTGAGTAGTTTAATAAAAAATGTCATTAAATTCTGTAGTAAGAATGCATTGTAAAATGTACCGGATTATTAGTTTATAAATGGTACATTTTTTTATGTATATGTATACACATTGTAAATTAAAAAAAATACTTAATCTCTATGTTCCAAGTTGTAAATAGCAAATAAAATAAAATTAATAAATTGTAAATTTGTTTATATATACAGTGTCTTCCATTTAACAAGACTAATACAATGAGCAAAAATTTTCGACCTGTGGTTCTCGAAATATGGGGCAGAACTTTCTTATTTTAAATGGGAACATATGTTTATTTTTAGGTTATTCAATAGAGTATTTTTTTCTAAATTCAACGATATAAACATATCATATACTAATTTAATAAAATAACTGAGAAAAATGCATGTTAGATTTATATGTTTTTTATTTATATCTGGCTGCTATGTTTATATCGTTGAATTCTGGAAACGTACTCTATCGAATAACCTAAAAATAAACATATGCTCCCATTTAAAATAAGAAAGTTGTGACCAGTATTTTGAGAACCACTGATCGAAAAAAAATTTTTTTTGCTCATTGTATTACTGTTGTAAAATGGTGGTTCTTTGCCAATTTTACCAACCTCGTAGCTCTTATAATTCTCGAGTTAGCAATGGAGGCACACTTAAATGGAACACCCTGTATAACAATATAAATAGTCAATCCTTATTTGCCACATTGCCGTCAATAAATTTCAGAAGTTTCATGTAATTTATTTGAAAAAAAGGCACTAAGTTTGTGATAAGAATAAATTATAAAATATATAGTAATGTGGTTATATAAATGGTATATTTAGTATAATATAAACATAATATATAATAATATAAATACTGAATCACTATTATACACATTGTTTTTTAATAGATATCAAAAGAGTTACGTAAAAAATATAAACATTGGCATTAAAATCTGTGATATGAATGCAATATAAAATGTACGGGAATGTTAGTTGTTTAAGGTTTAATTTGTTTATATATAAATGTTTGAGATTTTAATGTTGTCAGCTCCGTTTATTGTGAAAGGTACACCGCATATTAGCCAATGTCAACGCCATATACGCTTCTCTGTATTTTTTTGTAGTTTATAGTTAGTGGCGCTGTCGCTAGCGAATTTTGTTGGTTTTAAAATTCGTACAAGGACAAGTTCTGTTCGGTTCCTGCTTTGTTGCGCCAAAGTTGTTTTGTATCGCTCCGCAACAATCCATTGTTGTACTGCTCCAGTAAAGTATTTACATTTGTTATATCTGTTATTTTGTATAGTTTTTGGTTGTGCTGTGTGTAAATAAATAAGTGTTTTTCTCGTGGTTGTGTCAAAGTGAGATTTACGACCTCACCATTGTTACCATCATCCATACTCGATATTCTGGGTATCCATCCCTGTTATCCCGCACATTTTTTGGTCCTTCGAGCCGGATCCTATCCGGATTATCCGAGTTTTTTCCACCCTTAAAACCACGTGCAAAACCTGTCAAATCCTTGTCCATGCGCATAGCCTGTCAAATCCTAATCCAGTGTCATCCACCCATCCTTTGTTAATTCTAACCTCGCAAACCTGCGTGTAGAATCACGATAACTTCGAAGTCATCGCCAAACAGTTCCGTTTTCGCGTCCGTAACCTTCACCAGGTTCAACAATGGCTGAAGTCTTGCGCCACCAGCAAGAGTTGACGGAACAGATCCGGAAGTTACCGCTGGCACTCCGTACGCAGCTGTCGAAAGAAGAAATAACTCCGACAAGCAAGCTGATCGACAGCGCGCTCGCCAACCTACAGAGACATTGGGATGACTTCCTGACTAACCACCACTCTTTTAGAGCAGAAAAGGGCTCAGAAGCTACGGTGTACTTCGTTGAAGATCACTTCTCCGCCACAGAGCTCTTGTACTTGACGGGTGTCGCTATCCTGGAGGCCCTCCGTCCTTCGCCACCTCCGCCAGCTCCAGTTGTCGCTCCAGTTCAACCGCCAAAGCCTTCCCTTCCGCCTCTACCTAAGGTAAACCTGCCGGAGTTCTCCGGGTCATACTTGGAATGGGAGGCATTCCACGACGCCTTTCAGGGTCTCGTGATAGACCGTGACGATGTTCCCGACGTCCAGAAGCTGCTCCTCCTCAAGGCAGCACTGAAAGGTGAAGCCGCACTCCTAGTGCATACCATGGCCACCACGGCAGCGAACTTCCAGGGAGCCTGGGACGCCGTCTGCGCCAGGTACCGGAACAGTCGGCTTCTGGTAAGTGCTCACCTGTCGGCACTGTTCGACCTGCCCCAGGTATCGAAAGAGTCCGCACGCGACCTGCGGGCCCTGATCGACCGAGCACGGGAAGAGATAAGATCGCTCGAGCAGCTAGGGCGACCTGTAGACAAGTGGGACGACGTCATCGTGTTCTTACTCCTCCGTCGCCTGGACTCCGCATCCCGCCGAGCATGGGAGTTGCATCTCGCTTCCATAGATGCGACTCAAACGTTGCTGAACCCCGACTACAAGTTGGAACAGCCGACACTCAAGCAGCTCGAGGCCTTCTTCGAGATGCGTATCCGCGCATTAGAGATGTCGGCCCCGCTGAGCCCACCTGCCCGCTCCATAACGGCCTCCAACGCGAAGGCTGCGCCACTTCGCTCACACCAGGTCTCTGCAAGCGTCAAGAACACGAACTGCGTGTTCTGCGGAGACTCGCACTCCAACTTCTCCTGCTCATCGTTCCGGGGGAAGTCTCCACAAGAGCGTCTGTCCGAGGTCAAGCGACTTCGGCTCTGCTTTAACTGTCTGGGTTCTCACCAGCGTAACGCATGCAGATCCACGAAGACGTGCTCCAAGTGCAGCCAGACGCACAACACGCTGCTGCACGACGCTTTCCCATCCAGTTCTGTTACAGGTTCGGCCAGTCCTCCAGAAAGAGCTGCTGCTCTCCATACCTCCACGGTCTCTAGTCACTCCACGCACCAGGGCACATCCCGTGCCATGGTTCTCCTGACCACAGCGCTGGTCAGCATCTGTTCGCCCAGCGGACAGCGCGTACAGACACGCGCGCTCCTCGACACCGGGTCCGAGGTGTCTTTCATCTCTGAAGACATTGTGCAATGTCTTGGTCTAGCCAGGCGGCGCTCCCACGTCAAGGTCGTCGGCGTCGGGGCCTCGCACTCTGCCACGGCCTCCTCACAAGTGGAAGTCGTCTTCCGATCCAGAGCAGCACCTGGTGCCGGGCACCAGGTATCCGCCTACGTGCTTCTACATCTGACGGCTCACGTTCCACAACGGAGAGTCCGTCCCTTAGATCCGCAGCTGCTGCTGCACCTCGAGCTGGCCGATCCATGCTATCACCGAGACCAGAAGGTTGGCCTACTGCTTGGAGCCGACGTTTTCGGCCCTCTACTCCGTCCAGGAGTGTATCCAGTCCCAGGCTCCAAGGTGGTAGCCATCAACACAGCTCTAGGTTGGGTCCTGTCAGGAGCCGTCGACGAGGACGGTGCATCTCCCGTGTCCTCTCTACATTGCCATGTAGAGGAGGACCTGGATCACAAACTCCGCCACATCTCAGGTGAAGAGAATCCTGCCGACGTCGCCTCCCGCGGTGCTACTCCGCAGATACTCTCCACCTCGAGCCTATGGTGGAACGGTCCTCCATGGCTTTCTGACGCGACTCAGAATTGGCCGACCGCAACACAAGAGCTACCCGATTCACCAGGTGAGGAAGCTGTCCAGAAAACCCGCTCCATGCCGGTCCAAGTCGAAGAAGAGTTCGCTCTGTTAGCGCGGTATTCCTCCCTGTCACGCACGCTCCGTGTAACAGCCCAGTGCATGCGATTCGCCCGCCGCTGCGACAAGAGAGGAAGAATTTCCAGACTTGCAGGTCTGGAAGATCGAGAGCAAGAGACATGCACCGGCTTCCTAACCACATTCGAACTAACTGCTGCGAGAGTCCGTCTGATCCGCAATGTCCAGAGAGAGAAGTTTGCCACTGAAATAGCGCAACTGAAAAGCGCTAGACCCATTCCAAGGACTTCGCCTCTCGTGAGTCTAAATCCATTTCTCAACGCTCACGGCATGCTATGCGTGGGCGGTAGACTCGAGAATTCCGGACTTCCCGATTCCGAAAGACACCCGCCTATCCTTCCAAAGTCATCTCCGCTAAGCCAGCTACATGTCCTACATTGGCACGCATTAGCCCTCCACGCTGGCTTAGCATTAACTCACTCACTCCTCCAGAAGCACGTCTGGATCCTCCAAGGGCGAGCCCTAACAAAGAAGCTGCTCCGAACTTGCATCCCTTGCAGGCGCCGTCGTTCGCTGATGGGCAAACAACTCATGGGAAACCTGCCAGCTGCCAGAGTGACTCCCAGCCGCCCTTTCCTGCGTTCAGGAGTAGATTACGCAGGACCCATCCAGTGCCGCCCGTCTCCAGGTCGTGGGCGACACTCCACTAAGGCCTACATCGCCCTCTTCGTCTGTCTTTCCACCAAGGCGCTTCACCTGGAGGTCGTGAGCGACTTGACGACCAAGGCCTTCCTGGCGGCCTTCCGTCGGTTCGTTGCACGCCGAGGAGTGTGCAGCGAGCTGCTTTCCGACAACGGCACGACGTTCGTC
Source organism: Stenolophus ochropezus (assembly GCA_035578165.1). NCBI lineage: Eukaryota > Metazoa > Arthropoda > Insecta > Coleoptera > Carabidae > Stenolophus > Stenolophus ochropezus. Next base: position 437,652 of record JAQOWZ010000087.1, read on the forward strand.
GGTGCCAGCGCAGAGCTGCGTTCCATGTTCCATCAGGCGTCGCTGTTCTACCACGAAGTAGCTTCTACCCTGTCCGATTCCGGCACACGTTGGAGCTTCATTCCACCGTCTGCACCGCACTTCGGCGGCCTGTGGGAGGCCGGAGTCAAATCAGTAAAGAGTCTCCTCCGCAAAACCATTGGTGAGACGACCCTCACGTACGAGGAGCTATCTACAGTACTGGCTCAGGTAGAGGCCTGCCTGAATTCCCGTCCGCTGACGCCGTCCTCGTCGGACACTGCGGACCTGTCCGCGCTGACCCCAGCGCACTTCCTGGTTGGTTCATCATTGCTGACCGTTCCAGAACCAGGTTCCCATGACGAGCCCAGCGACCTGGTGACCCGCTGGCGGCTCGTTCAACGACTCACACAGCACTTCTGGAAGAAGTGGTCAACGCAGTACCTGCACCAGCTGCAACAACGTCCCCGCTTGCGCGGGGAAAGATCCAACTTCAGTGTGGGCCAGTTAGTGCTGGTTCACCACCCGCAGCTGCCTCCAGGTAGATGGGCACTGGGCCGAGTGACTGAGCTGCATCCAGGAGCAGACGGCCTCGTCAGGGTAGTCACCGTCAAGACTGCCACTTTAGAGCTTCGCCGACCTATCTCCCGGCTAAGCCCTCTGCCGATCGAGACGGACGTCATCCCTTCAGCCAAGCAGAGACTCGCCGCGCCGCCGTCGCCACCGCTGCGTCGTTCTACGGTGGGCAGTCCAGGTCATTCCCAGTCGGCCTGATGTCCACACGATCTTGCTTACTTAAGTTTTATTGTTATTCCATGTTAATTGTTTAGTTTAGTCGCTTCTCGACTAGGTGGGCAGTATGTTTGAGATTTTAATGTTGTCAGCTCCGTTTATTGTGAAAGGTACACCGCATATTTGCCAATGTCAACGCCATATACGCTTCTCTGTATTTTTTTGTAGTTTATAGTTAGTGGCGCTGTCGCTAGCGAATTTTGTTGGTTTTAAAATTCGTACAAGGACAAGTTCTGTTCGGTTCCTGCTTTGTTGCGCCAAAGTTGTTTTGTATCGCTCCGCAACAATCCATTGTTGTACTGCTCCAGTAAAGTATTTACATTTGTTATATCTGTTATTTTGTATAGTTTTTGGTTGTGCTGTGTGTAAATAAATAAGTGTTTTTCGCGTGGTTGTGTGAAAGTGAGATTTACGACCTCACCATTGTTACCATCATCCATACTCGATATTCTGGGTATCCATCCCTGTTATCCCGCACAATAAATATATACTTTATTAAATAATATTCGTAATACTTAAATCATTATTTTCCACATCGGTGTTAATAAATTTAATTATTAATTACATTGTAGAATAATATAAATCCTCAGTCACTATTTAACACATAGTTATTAATAAATTTTAGAAGTGTCACGTAATTTATTTAAACAATGGCATCAAAGCTGTGATAAAATTTTAAAAGTTTTAGGTCATTTATTAAAACAATAGCATTAAATTTGTGACAAAAATGCATTATAAATGTAAAGGAATATGCGTTTTAAATAGCGCATTTGTTTATATAATACATAAAATTATAAATAACATAAATATTGAATCAATATTTCACACATTATTATTAATATATTTTAAAATGGTTACATAATGTATTTAAACAATGTCCGGAAATGTTAGTATCTAATTGGAACATTTGTTTATGTATACAGGGTGTTGACTTGAACACCAAACATAGGGATATAAAATGTAAAATCATATTTTCGTAATTTCCTGTTTCCCTAATTATTTTATGTAAACAAGCTTTAAATAAAGGTTATAGAACATACAATTCTCCATCTAAATCAATAAACAAAAGTAATTTTACGTGCCTTGTAAGCTCAGAAATTGGATATGAAACTGACTTAACTCAGCCTAAAAATATCCGTGGAATTGATACAAAAATTAACAAATGTTTAACGGTTTATCTGTCAAGTTAGCTACGTTAGTTTTTTTTTATTATTATATCAAATTACTGTTGAAATGAATAATATTACATAAATTAATTTTGAATTAAGTAAATAAAAACCATATAAAATCTCTAAATTTTTAGCGTAAATTGACAAAACTGTAATTACAAATAATAAAAATAAACTAACGCAGCTAACTTGACAGATAAACCGTTTAACATTTGTTAATTTTTGTCTCAATTTCAGGGCTATTGCTATTTATGTGGTGATTTGCGTCATTTTCATACCCAATTTCTGAACATACAGGGCACGTAAAATTTATTTTGTTTATTGATTCAAATGCAGAATTTCATGCTCAACAACCTTTATTTCAAGCTTTTCTACATAAAATATTTAGGGACGCAGGAAATTACGAAAATATGATTGTACATGTTATATCCCTATGTTCGGGCGTTCGAGTCAACACCCTGTATGTACATATTGTACATACTTTGTTGAATAATATGAGTACTTAGTCCCTCTTTTCCATCATGTTATTAACAAACTATGCAAGTTGAAAGTGTGAAAATAGTATTTATTATTTTTACTTTTAATATCCAAATGACAGTATTGGCGCCAAAAAATTAAATCATTTGTGTTTTAAAATTTAAAGTTATTAATTAAAAGAGAGTTTGTAAATACAAATATATAGTTGTAATCTATTTAATTTTATAAATGTTAATTTATTTAATCAACATTTATTATTTCCAATAGTGCAATCTATTGACGAATTCCGCAACATTATGTTTTAAACAAATCATGGCTAAACATGATTTCTCGGTTAGAAGTGTTGTAAAATTACAGTTAAAAATGAATAAATTTGTTATGAAATGAATAAAATAAATCATTTCCTTTCGATTTGTGTAATTATAAACGCTCGAATTTAAATTGGGTAGCAATAATCTATGAAAAACGATTTTCCCATGTTAAATTCTTATGTTCGGCTTTCAAGAATTCACCCAGTATACCGTGTGTCCCAAGAAGGTGTTGTCATAGGCATATAACATGGCAAAACAGTTTTTGGTAAATTAAAACTGTCCGGCTTGCAACTAAGTCACCATATTGTACAGGACAAAATTATATGTATTTCTACATCTTATTTAATACAGATTACTTTATTTTAATAGCACAATTCACCGAAATTAATGAAAAAATGTTAATTTTTTCACGTGATACTTTTGTTATGCAAAATGACTGCTGTCAATTCATGGTTATCACGTCAGGCAAATAAGCTACGGAATCGAAACTGATCATAGGTCGATTCCGATTATGGAAATGTCTTTTTTATGTTTTCTGTTTTTTAATGTTAATACAAAATTAATAATATGTTTTGTAAAAAATATTTAATGAGAAATAATTAAAATGAATCCAGAAATAAAGAAAAAACTAAAGAAATAACTTCTTAATAGATAAAATAAAGAAATATTATTAACAAATTTATTTATATAGTGCACAATTACGAAAAAAAATATTAAAAAGAAATTTTAACACTACGCATTATTCCAAAGACCTACGATTCTGTAAGACCATTATTCTAACCCCATGACAACGAATTGACAGAAATGTCACATTTCCTATTAGCAATAAAACTGGTACATAAAAAATAGTAATTCTTTTATCTTAATTTCATTGAATTATGCTATTAAAATTAATTGATCTGTAATAAATAAGATGTAGAAATACATGTATTTTATCCTGTATATATAGTGAATTAGTTTTTACTTACCAAAAACCCATGTTATGTGCCTATGACAACACCTTCTTGGGACACACGGTATATACTTTGTTAAACAATATACGTAATTTATCTATTTTTGCCAGATTGTTGTTATTAAGATTGATTATATATTACATTGTTTTAGAAGTGTCACGTACTTTATTTAGACAATGGCATTAAAACTGTAATAAATTTTAGATGTTTCAGGTCATTTATTTAACCAATAGAATTAAAATTGTAATAAAAATGCATTATAAATGTAAATGAATGTAAGTTTTAAATAGCACATTTGTTTATATAATAAATTGTTGAATAACAAAAATATTCAATTACTATTTCACACCTTGTTATTAATAAGTTTTAGAAGGGTTACATATCGTATTTAAACAATGTCCGAGAATGTTAATAATTAATTGGTACATTTGTTTATGTATATGTACATACATTGTTGAATAATATAAATACTTAATCCCTATTTTCCATTTTGTTATTAATAAACTATGCAAGTTGAAATGATGAAATTTATATACGTTTAAGATCAAAATGATAGTATTGGCGCCAAAGAATAAAATCATTTACTATTTCGACACATAATTAATCTAACGTTCAAATAGTTGCGGAATTCGTCGATAGATGCCACTACTAAAAAAATTAATGTTGATTAAATAAATAAATATTTGTAAATGAAATAGATAATGGGATGAGGTGCAGAACCAAAATATACAAGTCCAAAAAATAATGTCATAAAATATACAGAGTCAAAACCATGCAAATCTAAAAAATGACGTCATCCTAAAAACTGGGAGGGATAGCTACCAAAGTACAGGTTAGTGTTACTCGGTGTTACTGCTACTATCCACTAGATGTTATTGTACATTCTCATCATTCAATTCCAATACTGGACTAGTATACAATTTGAACTTTTATTTATACATATTAATTCATATATATTATTTTAAAACGTGTAGGCAATATATCTTAAACATACAAATTATTTTTCTAAATAACTATTATATAAATAAATAAACTATTTTATATTTCACACTAACTTACTTGTGCGTACCTATACTTTTTTCAGACTATCTCAAAAATGTCAATTATAAAAAAGCAAAAATTTTACTTTTTTATTAATTTTACATTTATAGTCAAATCTTATTCTTCTAATTACCTGTATTGGTGAAAAAACTGCAAATAACTTTGTGTAGATGATATCTACATTCATATAACCCACTTTATTGAACATAATAAATAACTAAACAATTTCATATGTAACAACTATTAAAAACAAATTCTCATTAATTCCTTTTACAAGAAGTACGCCACATTTTCGATATGCGGCACAAAGCACTCAAAAACTCGTTCAGCCGTTAATTTTATGTGGACTCAAGTATCACTAACAACAGCAACTGTAGCAACATTTCCCAGATTTCAAAGCTTTCATTCTGTAACAAAATATTAAAAAAAATTCTAATCTTATAGAATATTATTTTCCGAGTATAATACAACTTACGATAATTACGTACTTTTTTATTTTGCTCTTCATTTTCCAAAAGTATCTAGGACTCGACAAACCATAAGTCTCCAAGTTATCGTTGTTTGTTAATGTGTTGTAGGAAGAATCACCAACCAATTGATTTATTTCCATTCGGTCTATTTCGGGGGAGCCATACAGGTTTGAGAGTCGTATAGCATTAAAAACTTTTCATTTTTGTTCTTATGAAGAGAATAGTAGTCTCACCAGAAGAAGTCCAATTAGATTTGTACCTAACGTCTGCAAAAAATACTTTCTACAAAAAATACCAACAATTAATATGTGTGAAACCTACCATATATATCACATACAGAACTAGATCTAAGGTCCTATTATATTTATTTACTGAATAAACAAATTTTCAAATATAACTTTTTCAATGTAGTAAACTAAAAGCAAGATCAATGTATATAATACATATTCGTTAATAATCAAATATATTATCTTTATGCACGAGATTTAATAGTACTGTATATCATTATTGAAATATATTTAATTATTTAGTTCGATTATAAATTGATTAACTTATGTTATCGGGAATGGATTCGTGGAATTAACTTTACAAAAGAAAACAATTTTTAGACGTAGGTTATATTTTACAATAAATTATATGGGAACTTTAAATAGACGTCATGAACGGGAATAACGATAAATTTAATACGAGAAAAGATATATTAGCCATAGCCAAGGTTCTTTAACTACAACTGTAGTAGTTAAAGAACCTTAGCCATAGCATGGTGATTTAAAATTGTTATATCATAGAAAAGTAATATAATATCTACAGAATGCGCTCTCTACTAAGGAATGACTGCCCTGTAGTCGATTGGGACCAAGCACGGCTTTACACCAACTATAGGGTCTGCTGTTCTTGCCACATAAGTGATACCTTCAAGTTCAAATAATTTATGATACCTGACTACTAAGCTTCCCAACCCTATATAAAATGTTATAAACCCTGCATAAGACAGTTTCAAATATCTCTGAATACAACTATACTTCAAACTGCTTAACAGGGCCCGCGCTATACAGTAAGCAAGGTAAGCGTGGCAGAAGAGCGCTAAGATGTGAGGGGCGCCATGCCTCTAAAATAAATAAATAAAAAAAAAATCAAAAAAGAAAACACTTGGAAGCAATTTGTAAAAACTGTAAATTTTATATTTTTTTCTATATTTATCTATTTATTTATTTAGTCTATGGCATTTGTTTGTGATCCTTATGTAAGGTGGATTATTTATAAAACATTTTTAAGAGTTACAGGTATACCTGTATATATAATTTCGGCGCCTCCGATTTTTTTTACAAAAAAAATGTATTTACATTTTTTAACTTTAACTTGTTTTATCTCGGAAGTTACTTGGAATATTTTGATTATTTTTGCAGGAGAATGTGTCCGTATGTATTATGAATGTATTTAAAATATAAAAATACAATGGTTTTGTGAAATACATACTTAAAAAAAATAAAACTAACTGAAGAACAAGCCAATTTGGCATTTTGTAGTGCAATTTTCAATGATCAAGCAATGTTTCGGTCTGAAGAGATAGACCCCCATATACTGTTCCAAACTTTCAGAAAAGGTACCAAAGAGGTTTTTTAATTTGAATTTTTTTAAAAAAATATTTCATTTTTGAGATACAGCGAGAAAAAGTTGAACCGTATATTCAACCAATATACGCACGGGGTCATATTGTTATTTACTGTGTGAAGCCGCTAAGCATATTACATTGCAGGTACTCAGCCGACAGCTTGTACTTTTATAGCAATAATCACTCTAATTTATAAATTTTTTAAATAAACATACACCTTTTATTCTTAGTATTATGTTTATTTTCAATACCTTAAACAATCAAAAAGTCTACGAGCTGTAGAAAATAATTTAGTTCAGTTTTGACTTAGAAAAAAGGTTGGTTAGATTTATACTCGTAACAAAGTTATAAAAATATTTGTTAATATGCAAATTAATAAAGAACATGCAAGGTAATGATAAAATTCAGAAAAAAATACTCTATCGAATAACCTAAAAATAAACATTTGTTGCCATTTAAAATATGAAAGTGGTGTCCCGTATATTGAGAACAACTGGTTAAAAAAATTTTTTTTTGCTCATTGTATTAGTCTTGTAAAATGATGGTTCTTTGCTAATTTAACCAACCTGTGTTTTCGTTTTCGATTTTTTTTTATTTATTTATTTTGGAGGCATGGCGCCCCTCACATCTTAGCGCTCTTCTGCCACGCTTACCTTGCTTACTGTATAGCGCGGGCCCTGTTAAGCAGTTTGAAGTATAGTTGTATTCAGAGATATTTGAAACTGTCTTATGCAGGGTTTATAACCTTTTATATAGGGTTGGGAAGCTTAGTAGTCAGGTATCATAAATTATTTGAACTTGAAGGTATCACTTATGTGGCAAGAACAGCAGATCCTATAGAATATCTTTTCTCGTATTAAATTTATCGTTATCCCCGTTCATGACGTCTATTTAAAGTTCCCACTCTTTTCGCAACTATGACCTCTATAAAGTTGGTGTGAAGCCGTGCTTGGTCCCAATCGACTACAGCGCAGTCATTCCTTAGTAGAGAGCGCATTCTGTAGATATTATATTACTTTTCTCTGATATAACTATTTTAAAACACCATGCTATGGCTAAGGTTCTTTAACTACAACAGTTGTAGTTAAAGAACCTTGGCTATGGCTTATATATCTTTTCTCGTATTAAATTTATCGTTATCCCCGTTCATGACGTCTATATAAAGTTCCCACTCTTTTCTGTACCATGGCCACTGAGGTGAATGGGCCCGAACGATCGCAGCGCGCTCGCGCCCTATAAAAATGTACTTATTTTTTTTTGTTCAATAATAAATATATAACCTGCAAAAAATCATATACATATATTGTGCATATAATTTATTGTAAAATATAATCTACGTCTAAAAAGTGTTTTCTTTTGTAAAGTTAATTTCACGAATCCATTCCCGATAACATAAGTAAATCAATTTATAATCGAACTAGATAATTAATTATATTTCAATAATGATATACAGTACTATCAAATCTCGTGCATAAAGATAATATAATTGATTATTAACTAATATATATATTATATACATTGATCTTGCTTTTAGTTAGACTTATGGTTTGTCGAGTCCTAGATACTTTTGGAAAATAAAGAGCAAAATAAAAAAGTACGTAATTATCGTAAGTTGTATAATACTCGGAAAATAATATTGTATGAGATTAGAAATTTTTTTAATATTTTGTTACAGAATGAAAGCTTTGAAATCTGGGAAATGTTTCTACAGTTGCTGTTGTTAGTGATAGTGGAGTCCACATAAAATCAACGGCTGAACGAGTTTTTGAGTACTTTGTGTCGCATATCGAAAATGTGGCGTACTTCTTGTAAAAGGAATTAATGAGAATTTGTTTTTAATAGTTGTTACATATGAAATTGTTTAGTTATTTATTATGTTCAATAAAGTGGGTTATATGAATGTAGATATCATCTACACAAAGTAATTTGCAGTTTTTTTCACCAATACAGGTAATTAGAAGAATAAGATTTGACTATAAATGTAAAATTAATAAAAAAGTAAAATTTTTGCTTTTTTATTATTGACATTTTTGAGATAGTCTGAAAAAAGTATAGATACGTACAAGTAAGTTAATGTGAAATATACAATAGTTTATTTAATTATATAATAGTTATTTAGAAAAATAATTTGCATGTGTAAGGTATATTGCCTACACGTTTTAAAATAATATATATGAATAATTAATATGTATAAATAAAAGTTCAAATTATATACTAGTCCAGTATTGGAATTGAATGATGAGAATGTACACTAACATCTAGTGGATAGTAGCAGTAACACCGAGTAACACTAACCTGTACTTTGGTAGCTATCCCTCCCAGTTTTTAGGATGACGTCATTTTTTAGATTTGCACGGTTTTGGGTCTGTATATTTTATGACATTATTTTTTGGACTTGTATATTTTGGTTCTGCACCTCATCCCATTATCTATTTCATTTACAAATGTTAATTTATTTAATCAACATTTATTTTTTTAGTAGTGGCATCTATCGACGAATTCCGCAACTATTTGGACGATAGATTAATTATGTGTCGAAATAATAAATTTTAGTTTTGTTTATGTATGTATACATTGTGTCTAAAAAATTGTGAACATAGTTGTTCAAAATTAAATTCTACGTCAGATAAGATCATAATTGTTGTAACAGCACGTGTGCAGTACGAGATCAATTAAATATAATATGTAACATTTTCGTTGAAAATCAGACACCCATGGAAATAAAAGAAAATATTTATATGTCAATTGTGACAGTTAGTAACCTTACTTTGTGTTCAATATTTTTTTAAATTATATTTGTACTTTTTTTGAATATTAGCATATTATTAAAGAAATGAATATAAATTCAACTTAAATAATATTAAAATATGGACAATAAGTATTATAATTAGTGAAACTTCTCTACACTGACATATAGATATTTTCCTTTATTTTCATGGCTATCTGATTTTTAACGAAAATATTACATTTTATATTTAATATATCTTGTATTATAGTCCTGCTGTTGCAACAATTATGATCTTAAGTGATTTAGAATTTAATTTCAAACAACTTTGTACTGTTGTAGTTTTGCTCTAAATCTATCAGGAGAGAGAGTATCCGCAATTTTTTTAATTCCCATTCGTTGCACACTCTGTATATGTCCACTATTGAACAATATAAATAGGCAATCTCTATTTGCCACATTGTTGTTAATAAATTTTAGAAGTTTCAGATAATTTATTTAAACAAATGCATTCAATTTGGGGTAAGAATGAATTAAAATATTCAGGTTGTGTCGAGGTTGGCGGAAGAACCACTGGGTTGCTGAGCTACGGCTATTGGGAGACCCGGGTAGATTGGTGGAGGCTCGGTCTTCGCAAGCTGGTTGTGGGTTTGTTGTCGTGCCAAGTTAATTAGGTATCGCGTAGTTAAGGCATTCCCCAAACTGGCGAATAGGAACCATCTCCGAGGGAGTTGATCGGGAGTGACCGCCTTCCTTAAACTCAGTAGGTTTAACACTACATTTGTTACGTACCTTATCAGCGCGTACAGAGTGTACAGAAGCATCAGAACCGAGAAAAGATTTCCAATATTTGATAAGAAACCCCACACTTCCGCTGCAGCACTCCATGCCAACTTGGCGAACTCGCTTTGGCTGAATACATTGGGCAAGTGGTAATCCTGGCTATCTACTTGAACACCCGTGACCCTTCTCGTGATTACGTTAGTTACGGCGCGTCGCTCGTGTGGGAACAAGAGTGTGAGTTGGAACTCTACCATGTCCTGCTTACTTTACACTCCATTGGCACTGATCGGGGCTATCTTCGTCATTGGCATTACGTCGCTGGGATCGTTAGCGTCGAGTACCATAGGATCGGGCTGCGTTCTTCTAAGTCAGGGTCAATTTCGAACCATTTGCTTTCCAGGTGAAACATAACTGGCAATTTACTTCTGCAGTCGATCTGAGTACCATGGTCCTGAATTATACGAGTGAGAGGGGCCATGAACTTGCTCTCATACTTGTAAACTATTGGTAGCTCTTGATAGCAGAAGTCCGATTTTCTGAAGTCTACTACTTTAGCACTGCAAAGAATTATGTATAGATCCAGCCCATGTAGCTTTCAGTATACAATGTATTCATTAAAATGACACCCGAAAATTGAATGTTTATTATCTGATTGGTACCACGTTTTGGTCACTTTTGCATGTCCAATGCTTAAAACCATCCATAGTATAGATCCTTAAGCATAAATATGAATGTTTTAACAATAATATCCATTTCAAAATAGGGAAAATCTGACTTTATTTTTGTAAAAAAAATCATATAAATATTTGCATACGCGCCTGAATTTTATATTTTTTCATTATATTTTAGCTAAGAGAAAACATTGAAACAAGAAAATTGCTATTTCAAGTGTGGTAGGTATTCTAGAACCCTGCCCATGTAGCTTACAATATACAGCGTATTCAGCAAGAATAGATAAAATCTGACTTTATTTTTGTATAAAATCATTTAAGTATTTGATTCCTCGTCCGAATTTTATAATTCATCATCATATTTTAGCTAAAAGAAAACATTGCAACAAGAAAATTGCTATTTCAAGTGTGTTAGGTATTTTAGAATCCAGCTCATGTAGCTTACAATATACAAGATATTTATCAAGAATAGGGAAAATCTGACTTATATATATATATATATATATATATATATATATATATATATATATATATATATATATATAGGAAGAGTATCAATCGGGGTCCTGTATAAAAGTATACACTGAAGGTTATACTAAGTATTCATCGGGGTCCCCAACCCTACATTAGATCTAATGTGATGTGATCTAAATTTGCAGTAGTGTGAAAGAACAGGAATTCTCACTAGCCACTGTCCTTTAAAGTACCATTTGCACAAAATTGGTATAGCTGAAAATGAAACCTGTCGACTCTGTGAAGAGGACGAAGAATCGTCGGAACACATACTGTGTGAATGCCCAGCCGTAACTGTGCAGAGACTCAATCAACTAGGTAAGAGGTATCTTACGGCAGATGAGATCAAGAACTTGACCCCTGGAGCCATAATCGGCTTCATCAAAAATCTGGGTCTACTTCCGGAAAACTAAGTAAGGGCTATGTCACAATAGATCATCTAGGTCGCGCTGACAAAAAGCGACAAAACGCTTAAAAATAGTGTGAAAGAAGTTTGTTTGGATTCATTCATATTCATGCTTATGATTTATACTATGGATGGTTTTAAGCATTGGACATGCAAAAGTGACCAAAACGTGGTACCAATCAGATAATAAACATTCAATTTTCGGGTTTCATTTTAATGAATACGTTGTTTATTGTAAGCTACATGGGCTGGATTCTAGAATACCTACCACACTTGAAATAGCAATTTTCTTGTTGCAATGTTTTCTTTTAGCTAAAATATGATGAAGAATTATAATATTCGGGCGCGGAATCAAATATTTATATGATTTTTTACAAAAATAAAGTCAGATTTAACCTATTCTTGAAATGGATATTTTTGTAAAACATTCATATTCATGCTTTAGGATCTATACTATGGATAATTTTAGCATTTGACATACAAAAGTGGCTAAAACGTGGTACCAATCAGATAATAAACATTCAATTTTCGGGTGTCATATTAATGAAAACGTTGTATATTTTAAGCTACATGGCCTGGATTCTAGAATACCTACCACACTTGTAAAAGAAACTTTCTTGTTGCAATGTTTTCTTTTAGGTAAAATATGATGAAGAATTATAAAATTCGGGTGCGGAAGCAAATATTTATATAATTTTTTACAAAAATAAAGTCAGTTTTTACCTATTCTTGATGAATACGTTGTATATTGTAAGCTATATGAACTGGATTCTAGAATACTTACCACACTTGAAATAGCAATTTTCTTATTGCAATGTTTTCTTTTAGCTAAAATATAATGAAGAATTATAAAATTCGGGCGCGGAAGCAAATATTTATATGATTTTTACTAAAATAAAGTCAGATTTTACCTATTCTTGAAGTGGATATTTTTGTTAAAACATTCAAATTCATGCTTTAGGATTTATACTATGGATGGTTTTAAGCATTGGACATGCAAAAGTGACCAAAACGTGGTACTAATCAGATAATAAACATTCAATTTTCGGGTGTCATTTTAATGAATACATTGTATACTGAAAGCTACATGGGCTGGATCTATACATAATTCTTTGCAGTGCTAAAGTAGTAGACTTCAGAAAATCGGACTTCTGCTATCAAGAGCTACCAATAGTTTACAAGTATGAGAGCAAGTTCATGGCCCCTCTCACTCGTATAATTCAGGACCATGGTACTTAGGTCGACTGCAGAAGTAAATTTCCAGTTATGTTTCACCTGGAAGGCAAATGGTTCGAAATTGACCCTGAACTTAGAAGAACGCAGCGCGATCCTATGGTCCTCGATGCTAACGATCCCAGCGACGTAATGCCAATGACGAAGATAGCCCCGATCAGTGCCAATGGAGTGTACAGTAAGCAGGACATGGAAGAGTTCCAATGCACACTCTTGTTCCCACACGAGCGACGCGCCGTAACTAACGTAATCACGAGAAGGGTCACGGGAGTTCAAGTAGATAGCCAGGATTACCACTTTCCCAATGTATTCAGCCAAAGCGAGTTCGCTAAGATGGCATGGAGTGCTGCAGCGAAAGTGTAGGGTTTCTTATCATATATGGGAAACCTTTTCTCGGTTCTGATGCTTCTGTACACTCTGTACGCGCTGATAAGGTACGTAGCAAACGTAGTGTTAAACCTACTGAGTTTAAGGAAGGCGGTCACTCCCGATCAACCCCCTCGGAGATGGTTCCTGTTCGCCAGTTTGTGGAATGCCTTAACTACGCGATACCTAATTAACTTGGCACGACAACAAACCCCCAACCAGGTTGCGGAGACCGATCCTCCACCAATCTACCCGGGTCTCCCAATAGCCGTAGCTCAGCAACCCAGTGGTTCTTCCGCCAACCTCGACATTCTGCGCCAGCCCATAGTCTAGTTTGTTTTGGTATACCACTACCAAGTTGAATGAAATTCAGCTAGACTCGACTTTGAATTCCACTCACAGTCGAGTTTAGAGGGGAAGATAGTGTAACGGATGTGAGTTCAATTAGCAAAAATTGTTAGCGTAGGTGGTTGATTGAACTCGCTATCCGCTGCAGAGTGCTGGCACGTGGCTGGGTGGCTTCCGCCGTTCGATGACATTCGATAAGTTGGCAAAAAACGGTGGAATACTCCCAAGCGATATGTCAGCAGTTTGATTCGACTTGGTGGAAGATCAAATATTTGCGATCATTCTCACATCGGGTGTCGCAAATCACGGTCGTGATTAGGATAATTAGTAGTAATTTAATTTCAGTAGATTTGTTCATTTAGCTTACTTTAAAATTAATTGTTAGTATTTAAGTTATTGCAAATCGGACTTTATAATTATTAATTTTTAATAAAAATTATTAAACGTCGAAGCTTAAAGAGTAGTGTCTTTTGAAGTGCTCATTTTCACTTTCCACCCGCACCTACCCAGAGTACAGCATCAACGAAGGACAGCAGTAAGTAAGTAAGTATAAACTTACATTCTTTGAACCGTCCTGCATAATTCAGTACGTCAACGAGGGCTTGTACTTCACTGCACAACCCGTCTGTTACAATACCTCCACACTTTAAATAGCAATTTTCTCGTTGCAATGTTTTCTTTTAGCTAAAATATGATGAAGAATTATAAAATTCGGGCGCGAAAGCAAATATTTATTTGATTTTTTACTAAAATAAAGTCAGATTTTACCTATTCTTGATGAATACGCTGTATATTGTAAGCTACATGAGCTGGATTCTAGAATACCTACCACACTTGAAATAGCAATTTTCTTGTTGCAATGTTTTCTTTTAGGTAAAATTTTATGAAGAATTATAAAATTCGGGCGCGGAAGCAAATATTTATATGATTTTTTACAAAAATAAAGTCAGATTTTACCTATTCTTAAAATAGATATTTTTGTTAAAACATTCATATTCATGCTTTAGGATCTATACTTTAGATAATTTTAGCATTAGACATGCAAAAGTGACCAAAACGTATTACCAATCAGATAATAAGCATTTAATTTTTGGCTGTCATTTTAATGAATAAGTTGTATATTTTAAGCTACATGGGCTGGATTCTGGAATGCCTACCACACTTAAAATAGCAATTTTCTTGTTGCAATGTTTTCTTTTAGCTAAAATATGATAAAGAATTATAAAATTCAGGCGCGGAAGCAAATGTTTATATGATTTTTTACAAAAATAAAGTCAGATTTTACCTTTTCTTGTTAATTACGTTGTATATTGTAAGCTACATGGGCTGGATTCTAGAATACCTACCACACTTGAAATAGCAATTTTCATGTTGCAATGTTTTCTTTTAGCTAAAATTTCATAAAGAATTATAAAATTCGGGCGCAGAAGCAAATAGTTATATGATTTTTTACAAAAATAAAATCAGACTTTACCTATTCTTGAAATGGATATTTTTGTTAAAACATTCATATTCATGCTTTAGGATTTACTCTATAGATGGTTTTAAGCATTGGACAAGCAAAAGTGACCAAAACGTGGTACCAATCAGATAATGAACATTCAATTTTCGAGTGTCATTTTAATGAATACGTTGTATATTGTAAAATACATGGGCTGGATTCTAGAATACCTACCACACTTGAAATAGATATTTTCTTGTTGCAATGTTTTCTTTTAGGTAAAATATGATGAAAAATTATAAAATTCGGGCGCGGAAGCAAATATTTATATAATTTTTTACAAAAATAATGTCAGATTTTGCCTATTATTTATGAATACGTTGTGTATTGTAAGCCTCATGGGCTGGATTCTAGAATACCTACCACACTTGAAATAGCAATCTTCTTGTTGCAATGTTTTCTTTTAGCTAAAATATAAAGAAGATTTATAAAATTCGGGCGCAGAAGCAAATATTTATATAATTTTTACAAAAATAAAGTCAGATTAACCTATTTTTGAAATGAATATTTTTGTTAAAACATTCATATTCATGCTTTAGAATCTACACTATGGATGGTTTTAAGCATTGTACATGTAAAAGTGACCAAAACGAGGTACAATTAGGTTAAAAAACATTAAATTTTTGGGTGTCATTTTAATAAATACGTTGTATATTGTAAGCTACATAGGCTGGATTCTAGAATACCTACCACACTTGAAATAGCAATATTCTTGTTGCAATGTTTTTTTTAGCTAAAATATGATAAAGAATTGTAAAATTCGGGCGCGGAAACAAATATTTATATGATTTTTTACAAAAATAAAGTCAGATTTCACCTTTTCTTGATGAATACGTTGTAAATTGTAAGCTACATAGGCTTGATTCTAGAATACCTACCACACTTGAAATAGCAATTTTCTTGTTGCAATCTTTTCATTTATCTAAAATAAAGAATTATAAAATTTGGACGCGGACGCAAATATTTATATGATTTTTTACAAAAATAAAGTCAGATTTTACCTATTGTTGAAATAGATATTTTTGTTAAAACATTCATATTCATGCTTTAGGATCTATCCTATGGATTGTTTTAATCATTGGACATGCATAAGTGACCAAAACGTGGTACCAATCACATAATAAACTTTCAATTTTCGGGTGTCATTTATTGAATACGTTGTATATTGCAAGCTACATGGGCTGGATTCTAGAATACCTACCACACTTGAAATAGCTATTTTCTTGTTGCAAAGTTTTCTTTTAGTTAAAATATGTTGAAGAATTATAAAATTCGGGCGCGGAAGAAATTATTTGTATGATATTTTACAAAAATAAAGTCAGATTTTACCAATTCTTGATGAATACGTTGTATATTGTAAGCTACATGGGCTGGATTCTAGAATACATACCACAATTGAAATAACAATTTTCTTGTTGCAATGTTTTCTTTTAGCTAAAATATGATATAAAATTATGAAATTCGGGCGCGGAAGCAAATATTTATATGATTTTTTACAAAAATAAAGTCAGATTTTACCTATTCTTGATGAATACGTTGTATATTGTAAGCTACATGGGCTGGATTCTAGAATACCTACCACACTTGAAATAGCAATTTTCTTGTTGCAATAATTTCTTTTAGCTAAAATATTATGAAGGATTATAAAATTCGGGCGTGGAATCAAATATTTATATAATTTTGTACAAAAATAAAGTCAGATTTTACCTATTCTTGAGGAATACTTTGTATATTGTAAGCTACATGGGCTGGATTCATATTTATGCTTTAGGATCTATACTATAAATGGTTTTAAGCATTGGACATGCAAAAATGAGCAAAACGTGGTACCAATCAGGTAATAAACATACAATTTTCGGGTGTCATTTTAATAAATACGTTGTATATTGTAAGCTACATGGGCTGAATTCTAGAATACCTACCACACTTGAAATAGCAATTTTCTTGTTGCAATGTTTTCTTTTATCTAAAATATGATGAAGAAATATAAAATTCGAACGCGGAGGCTAATATTTTTATGATTTTTTTACAAAAATAAAGTCAGATTTTAACTATTCTTGATGAATACGTTGTATATTGTAAGCTACATGGGCTGAATTCTAGAATAACTACCACACTTGAAATATCCATTTTCTTGTTGCAATGTTTTCTTTTAGCGAAAATATGATTAAAAATTATAAAATTTTGCGCGGAAGCAATATTTATATTATTTTGTACAAAAATAAAGTCAGATTTTACCTATTCTTGATGAATACGTTGTATATTGTAAGCTACATGGCCTGGATTCTAGAATACTTACCACACTTGAAATAGCAATTTTCTTGTTGCAATGTTTTCTTTTAGCTAAAATATGATCAAAAATTATAAAATTCAAGCGCGGAAGCAAATATTTATATGATTTTTTACAAAAATAATTACAGATTTTACTTGTTCTTGATTAATACGTTGTATATTGTAAGCTACATGGGCTGGATTCTAGAATACTTACCACACTTAAAATAGCAATTTTCTTGTTGCAATGTTTTCTTTTAGCTAAAATATGATGAAGGATTATAAAATTCGGTTGCGGAAGCAAATATTTATATGATATTTTACAAAAATAAAGTCAGATTTTACCTATTCTTTATGATTACGTTGTATATTATAAGATACATGGTCTGGATACTAAATTAACTACCACACTTGGAATAGCAAATTTCTTATTGCAATGTTTTTTTTAAGCTAAATTATGATGAAGAATTATAAAATTCTGGCGCGGAAGCCAATATTTATATGATTGTTTACAAAAGTAAAGTGAGATTTTACCTATTCTTGATGAATATTTTGTATATTGTAAGCTACATGGGCTAAATATATATATGATTTTGAGAAAAATAAAGTCAGATTTTACCTATTCTTGAAATGGATATTTTTGTTAAAACATTCATATTCATGCTTTAGGATCTATACTCTGGATAATTTTAAGCATTGGACATGCAAAAGTGACCAAAAAGTGGTAACAATAAGATAATAAACATTCAATTTTCGCGTGTCATTTTAATGAATACGTTGTATATTGTAAGCTACATGGGCTGGATTCTAGAGTACCTAGCACACTTGAAATAGCAATTTTCTTGTTGCAATGTTTTCTTTTAACTAAAATACGGTGAAGAATTATAAAATTCGGGCGCGAAAGCAAATATTTATATAATTTTTTACAACAATAAAGTAAAATTTTACCTATTCTTGATGAAAAGGTTGTATATTGTAAGCTACATGGGCTGGAATCTAGAATACCTACCACACTTGAAATAGCAATTTTCTTGTTGCACTGTTTTGTTTTAGCTAAAATATAATGAAGAATTATAAAATTCGGGCGCGGAAGCAAATATTTATATGATTTTTTACAAAAATAAAGTCAGATTTTACCTTTTCTTGAAATAGATATTTTTGTTAAAACATTCATATTCATGCTTTAGAATCTATACTATAGATAATATTAGCATTGGACATGCAAAAGTGATCAAAAGTTAGTACCAATCAGATAATATACATTCAATTTTCGGGTGTCATTTTAATGAATACGTTCTATATTGTAAGCTACATGGGCTGGATTCTAGAATACCTACCACACTTGAAATAGCAATTTTCTTGTTGCACTGTTTTCTTTTAGCTAAAATATAATAAAGAATTATAAAATTCGGGCGCGGAAGCAAATATTTATATGATTTTTTACAAAAATAAAGTCAGATTTTACCTTTTCTTGAAATGGATATTTTTGTTAAAACATTCATATTAATGCTTTAGAATCTATACTATAGATAATATTACCAATGGGCATGCAAAAGTGACCAAAAGATAGTACCAATCAGATAATATACATTCAATTTTCGGGTGTCATTTTAATGAATACGTTCTATATTGTAAGCTACATGGACTGGATTCTAGAATACCTACCACACTTGAAATAGAAATTTTCTTAAATAATAAAATAAAGAAAACACTCGGTAACGTTTCAAATCATTTTATTAACAAAAATTAATTAATGATCATTTCGGCTTTTACACCATCGTCAGAATACTTATACAAGTGCGTTTACAGATATTTAGATACTAAACTAAACATAACTGTTACATCCGGTTGAATTCGACATCATCGACAACAAAGTCAGAGAAGAAATAAATGAAATGTGCCACCATCAATACAAAACACAACTCAAGAAATTAAATACATTATTTGCCAAACAACATTCACGAAGCACAGAGAGACCTACCAAGACATTCCATGATAGAGTAGTTAATCTAACATCCTTCAAATTCACGGAAGAAGAAAACCAACTTCTGGAAAAAGTACTACTATATGCCTCAAAGCTTTCCCAAGAAAAAAGACTTTTCCAAAACTTAGCCCTGGACACAGATATTGCAATCACAACATCCATTCAAGATCCGAAACTCAAGGCAGAAGAAAAAAGTGTATGTGCGCGAGTGATAAAAAGTGGATGCCAAAAAATGAATCTGAAAAAAACACCAAATAACTTTACCTTACTGAAGTCCATTAAAAACCAGTTAAAAATAAACAATTTAGTACTTAGTAAAACTGACAAAGGTAACACGATAACTATACTACATAAATCTGATTACATAAACAAAGTCAATAAATTTATAAATGAGAACAATTTAACAGAATTAAAGTCAGATCCCACACCTAAATTTAAAAAACAAGTCAAATCTGCAATTATTTAATTGTCAACTACATAAAATGCACCTTCCTACAAAACCTGCAAAATATTAAATACAATCCTAAAGACGGAATTAAATTTTCACCCCAAACACACAATAAAAAACAATTTAAACTTAATTGAAAAACTTAACAATTTCAACTTCAGTTCACACGGTAAACTAGTTTCATTCGATGTATCTAGTTTATTCACATCCATCCCGGTTAAAGAAGTGTTACAAATAATTGAAAAAGATTTACAGACAAGTAATCCTATTTTAAAGAAAGAAATAATCACACTTCTGGATATTTGCATGCAACAAAATTATTTCTGTTTCGACAATGAGTTTCTCAAACAACAAGACGGTTTGCCCATGGGAAGTCCACTTTCATCTCTTCTCGCAGATATTTTGATGAACAATTTTGAGTCAAATTTCCTTAATAATTCAGAATTAACTCTTATTAAGAACATTAAATTTTGGTACCGCTACGTAGATGATGTTATTTGTTTCTGGAGTGGTACTGACAGACAACTGGACCAATTTCTATCATTATTAAATGACATAAATAAAAATATCAAATTTACTATGGAGAAAGAAATAGATTCAAAATTAAACTTCCTCGACCTCACCATTACACGACAAAACAATAAATTTCTTTATAAAATATATAGAAAAAACACATATTCAGACGCAGTTATTCCGGTCACTCTCAACACTATCTTAGTACAAAAACAGCCGCATTTTATAGTATGATACACCGACTTATTCATGTACCTCTCTCCAAAATAGATTTTAAAACGGAATTAAATACAATTTATCAAATAGCAGAAAATAACGGGTACTCCAAAATTATGATTAACAAAATTTTGAATAAAAAACTAAAATACAAAAATAACAACCTAATTTATGTTCAGACTTCTCCAAAAACAAAGGACAAAACTTACAGAAAATTACAATACATGGGACAAACTAGTTCAAAAATTGATAGAAAGTTAAAAAACTCACAATATACAGGCAGCATTTTATAATAAAAATAATATAAAATCCTCTTTAGTCAACAACAAAATTCAGAATTTTGATAAAATGTTAAATAGTGGAGTATACAAAACCAAATGCAACAATTGTGATTATTCTTATATCGGTAAAACCACGAGAAATTTTAAAATTAGATTCTAAGAACATTTAAAAAGCTGGAGGTCAAATAAACCAAAGTCGTCAAATAGCTAAACACATGTTAAAAAATAGCCATAAATTCTCAATAGAAAATTTCGAAATTATGTACAAAGAGAAGAAAGGATTAAAACTGGACATCCTACGAATAAGCAGAACTTAATGAATGAACAAACAGATTTGTACACCTCGCCGCTTCAGGGATTTCTTTGATTTAATCCTAATCTGTTAAACAGTTATGTTTAGTTTAGTATATAAATATCTGTAAATACACTTGTATAAGTATTCTGACGATTGTGTAAAAGCCGAAATGATCATTAATTAATTTTTGTTAATAAAATTATTTGAAACGTTACTGAGTGTTTCCTTTATTTTATTATTTAACTAAGATGTTTCAACGAGAGCCAACACACGCTTCTATCAATTTAGAAATTTTTTTGTTGCAATGTTTTCTTTTAGCTAAAATATGATGTAGAATTATAAAATTCGGGCACAAAAGTAAATATTTATATGATTTTTTACAAAAATAAAGTCAGATTTTACCTATTCTTGATGAATACGTTGTATATTGTAAGCTACATGAGCTGGATTCTAGAATACCTACCACACTTGAAATAGCAATTTTCTTGTTGCAATGTTTTCTTTTAGGTAAAATATGATGAAGAATTATAAAATTCGGGCGCGAAAGCTAATATTTATATGATTTTTTTCCAAAAATAAAGTCAGATTTTACCTATTCTTGAAGAATACGATGTATATTGTAAGCTACATGGGCTGGATTCTAGAATACCTGCCACACTTGAAATATAAATTTTCTTGTTGCAATGTTTTCTTTTGGCTAAAATATGATGAAAAATTATAAAGTTCAGGCGCGGAAGCAAATATTTATATGATTTTTTACAAAAATAAAGTCAGATTTTACCTTTCCTTGATGAATACGTTGTAAATTGTAAGCTACATAGGCTTGATTCTAGAATACCTACCACACTTGAAATAGCAATTTTCTTGTTGCAATCTTTTCATTTATCTAAAATAAAGAATTATAAAATTTGGACGCGGACGCAAATATTTATATGATTTTTTACAAAAATAAAGTCAGATTTTATCTATTCTTGATATGGATGATTTCTGTTAAAACATTCATATTCATGCATTAGGATCTATACTATGGATGGTTTTAAGCATTTGACATGCAAAAGTAACCAAAACGTGGTACCAATCAGATAATAAACATTTAATTTCCGGGTGTCATTTTAATGAATACATTGTATATTGTAAGCTACATCGGCTGGATTCTAGAATACCTACCACACTTGAAATATTAATTTTCTTGTTGCAATGTTTTCTTTTAGCTAATATATGATGAAGAATTATAAAATTCGGGCGCGGAAGCAAATATTTATATGATTTTTTACAAAAATAAAGTCAGATTTTACCTATTCTTGATGAATACGTTGTATATTGTAAGGTACATGGGCTGCATACTACAATATTTACCACACTTGAAATAGCAATTTTCTTGTTGCAATGTTTTCTTTTAGCTAAAATATGATGAAGAATTATAAAATCCGGGCGCGCAAGCAAATATTAATATGATTTTTCACTAAAATAAAGTCAGATTTTACCTATTCTTGATATGGATATTTTTGTTAAAGCATTCATATTCATGCTTTAGGATCTATTTTTCCTATTCTTGATAAATACGTTGTATAATGTGAGCTACTTGGGCTGGATTCTAGAATACCTACCACACTTGAAATAGCAATTTTCTTGTTGCAATGTTTTCTCTTAGCTAAAATATGATAAAGAATTATAAAATTCGGGCGCGAAAGCAAATATTGATATGATTTTTTACAAAAATAAAGTCAGATTTTACCTATTCTTGATGAATACGTTCTATATTGTAAGCTACAAGGGCTGGATTCTAGAATACCTACCACACTTGAAATAGCAATTTTCTTGTTGCAATGTTTTCTTTTAGTTTTAATATGAAGAAGAATTATAAAATTCGGGCACGAAAGCTAATATTTATATGATTTTTTACAAAAATAAAGTCAGATTTTACCTATTCTTGATGAATACGTTGTATATTGTAAGCTACATGGGCTGCATACTACAATATTTACCACACTAGAAATCGCAATTTTCTTGTTGAAATGTTTTCTTTTAGCTAAAATAAGATGAAGAATTATAAAATTCAGGCGCGGAAGCAAATATTTATATGATTTTTTACTAAAATAAAGTCAGATTTTACCTATTCTTGATAAATACGTTCTATATTGTAAGCTACAAGAGCTGGATTCTAGAATACCTACCACACTTAAAATAGCAATTATCTTGTTGCAATGTTTTCTTTTAGCTAAAATAAGATGAAGAATTATAAAATTCGGGCGCGCAAGCAAATATTACTATGATTTTTTTACTAAAATAAAGTCAGATTTTACCTATTCTTGATATGGATATTTTTGTTAAAACATTCATATTCATGCTTTAGGATCTATTTTACCTATTCTTAATGAATACGTTGTATAATGTAAGCTACTTGGGCTGGATTCTAGAATACCTACCACACTTGAAATCGCAATTTTCTTGTTGCAATGTTTTCTTTTAGCTAAAATAAGATGAAGAATTATAAAATTCGGGCGCGGAAGCAAATATTTATATGTTTTTTTACTAAAATAAAGTCAGATTTTACCTATTCTTGATGAAAACGTTGTATATTGTAAGCTACATGGGCAGGATACTAGAATACCTACCACACTTGAAATAGTAACTTTCTTGTTGCAATGTTTTCCTTTAGCTAAAATATGGTGAAGAATTATAAAATTCGGGCGCGCAAGCAAATATTAATATGATTTTTTACTAAAATAAAGTCAGATTT
Organism: Stenolophus ochropezus; assembly: GCA_035578165.1. NCBI lineage: Eukaryota > Metazoa > Arthropoda > Insecta > Coleoptera > Carabidae > Stenolophus > Stenolophus ochropezus. The sequence goes on from JAQOWZ010000087.1 coordinate 461,768, forward strand.
TACCTATTCTAGAAATAGATATTTTTGTTAAAACATTCATATTCATGCTTTCGGATCTATACTATGGATGGTTTTAAGCATTGGACGTGCAAAAGTAACCAAAACGTTGTACCAATCAGATAATAAACTTTCAATTTTCGGGTGTCATGTTAATGAATACGGTGTATATTGTAAGCTACATGGGCTGGATTCTAGAATACCTACCACACTTGAAATATCAATTTTCTTGTTGCAATGTTTTCTTTTAGCTAAAATATGATGAAGAATTATAAAATTCGGGCGAGACAGCTAATATTTATATGATTTTTTTCCAAAAATAAAGTCAGATTTTACCTATTCTTGATGAATACGTTGTATATTGTAAGCTACATGGGCTGAATTCTAAAATACCTACCACACTTGAAATATAAATTTTCTTGTTGCAATGTTTTCTTTTAGCTAAAATATGATAAAAAATTATAAAATTCGGGCGCGACAGCAAATATTTATATGATTTTTTTACAAAAATAAAGTCAGATTTTACCTTTTCTTGATGAATACGTTGTATATTGTAAGCTACATGGGCTTGATTTTAGAATACCTACCACACTTGAAATAGCAATTTTCTTCTTGCAATGTTTTCTTTTATCTAAAATATGCTAAAGAATTATAAAATTTTGCGCGGAATCAAATAATTATATGATTATTTACAAACATAAAGTCAGATTTTGTCTATTCTTGATATGGATATTTTTGTTAAAACATTCATATTCATGCTTTAGGATCTATACTATAGATACTTTTAAGCATTGGACATGCAAAAGTAACTAAAACGTGGGTACCAATCAGATAATAAACATTCAATTTTCGGGTGTCATTTTAATGAATACGTTATATATTGTAAGCTACATGGGCTGGATTCTAGAATACCTACCACACATGAAATAGATATTTTCTTGTTGCAATGTTTTCTTTTAGCTAAAATATGATAAAGAATTAGAAAATTCGGGCGCGGAAGCAAATATTTATATGATTTTTTACAAAAATAAAGTCAGATTTTACATATTCTTGATGAATACGTTGTATATTGTAAGCTACATGGGCTGGATTCTAGAACACCTACCACACTTGAAATAGCAATTTTCTTGTTGCAATGTTTTCTTTTAGCTAAAATATGATAAAGAATTATAAAATTTGGGTGTGGAAATGAATATTTATAAGATTTTTTATAAAAATAAAGTCAGATTTTACCTATTCTTGATGAATACGTTGTATATTGTAAGCTACATGGGCTGGATACTAGAATACCTACCACACTTGAAATGGTAATTTTCTTGTTGCAATGTTTTCTTTTAGCTAAAATATGATAAAGAATTATAAACTTCGGGCGCGCAAGCAAATATTAATATGATTTTTTACTAAAAGAAAGTCAGATTTTACCTATTCTTGAAATGGATATTTTTGTTAAAACATTCATATTCATACTTTAGGATCTATTTTAACTGTTCTTGATGAATACGTTGTATATTGTAAGCTACATGGGCTGTATTCTAGAATACCTACCACACTTGAAATAGCAAATTTCTTGTTGTAATATTTTTTTTAGCTTAAATATGAAGAAGAATTATAAAATTCGGGCGCGAAAGCAAATATTTATATGATTTCTTACAAAAATAATGTCAGATTTTACCTATTCTTGATGAATACGTTGTATATTGTAAGCTACATGGTCTGGATTCTAGAGTACCTACCACAATTGAAATAGCAAATTTTTTGTTGCAATGTTTTCTTTTAGCTAAAATAAGATAAATAATTATAAAATTCGGGCGCGCAAGCAAATATTGATATGATTTTTTATTAAAATAAAGGCAGATTTTACCTATTCTTCATGAATACGTTGTATATTGTAATCTACATTTTGATATGGATATTTTTGTTAAAACATTTATATTCATGCTTTAGGATCTATTTTACCTATTCTTGATGAATACGTTGTATAACGTAAGCTACATGGGCTGGATTCTACAATACCTACCACACTTGAAATAGCAATTTTCTTGTTGCAATGTTTTCTTTTAGCTAAAATATGATGAAGAATTATAAAACTCGGGCGCGGAAGCAAATATTTATGTGATTTTTTTTACAAAAATTATGTCAGATTTTACCTATTCTTGAAATGGATATTTTTGTTAAAACATTCATATTCATGCTTTAGGACCTATACTACGGATAATTTTAGCATTGGACATGCAAAAGTGACCACAATGTGGTACCAATCAGGTAATAAACATTTAATTTTCGGGTATCATTTTAATGAATACGTTGTAAATTGTAATCTACATGGGCTGGATTCTAGAATACCTACCACACTTGAAAAATCATTTTTTTTGTTGCAATGTTTTCTTTTAGCTAAAATACGATGAAGAATCATAAAATTCGGGCGCGGAAGCAAATATTTATATGATTTTTTTACAAAAATAAAATCAGATTTTACCTATTCTTCATGAATACGTTGTATATTGTAATCTACATGGGCTGGATTCTAGAATACCTACCACACTTAAAATAGCAATTTTCTTGTTGCAATGTTTCATTTAGATAAAATATGATGAAGAATTATAAAATTCGGGCGCGGAAGCAAATATTTATGTGATTTTCTACAAAAATAAAGTTAGATTTTACCTATTCTTGAAATGGATATTTTTGTTAAAACATTCATATTCATGCTTTAGGACCTATACTACGGATAATTTTAGCATTGGACATGCAAAAGTGACCACAATGTGGTACCAATCAGGTAATAAACATTTAATTTTCGGGTATCATTTTAATGAATACGTTGTAAATTGTAAGCTACATGGGCTGGATTCTAGAATACCTACCACACTTGAAATATCAATTTTTTTGTTGCAATGTTTTCTTTTAGCTAAAATACGATGAAGAATTATAAAATTCGGGCGCGGAAGCAAATATTTATATGATTTTTTTACAAAAATAAAATCAGATTTTACCTATTCTTCATGAATACGTTGTATATTGTAATCTACATGGGCTGGATTCTAGAATACCTACCACACTTAAAATAGCAATTTTCTTGTTGCAATGTTTCATTTAGCTAAAATATGATGAAGAATTATAAAATTCGGGCGCGGAAGCAAATATTTATGTGATTTTCTACAAAAATAAAGTTAGATTTTACCTAGTCTTGAAATGGATATTTTTGTTAAAACATTCATATTCATGCTTTAGGATCTATGCTACAGATAATTTTAGCATTGGACATGCAAAAGTAACCAAAAGGTGGTACCAATCAGATAATAAACATTCAATTTTCGGGTATTATGTAAATGAATACGTTGTATATTGTAAGCTACATGGGCTGGATTCTAGAATACCTACCACACTTAAAATATCAATTTTCTTGTTGCAATGTTTTTTTTTAGCTAAAATATGATAAAGAATTATAAAATTCGGGCGCGAAGCTAATATTAATATGATTTTTTACTAAAATAAAATCAGATATTACCTATTCTTCAATTGGATATTTTTGTTAAAACATTTATATTCATGCTTTAGGACCTATTTTACCTATTCTTGATGAATACGTTGTATATTGTAAGCTACATGGGCTGTTTTCTAGAATACCTACCACACTTCAAATAGCAATTTTCTTGTTGCAATGTTTTCTTATAGCTCAAATATGGAGAGGAATTATAAAATTCGGGCGCGAAAGCAAATATTTATATGATTTTTTACAAAAATATAGTTAGATTTTACCTACTCTTGATGAATACGTTGTATATTGGAAGCTACATGTGCTGGATTCTAGAATACCTACCACACTTGAAATCGCAATTTGCTAGTTGCAATCTTTTCTTTTAGCTAAAATATGAAGAAGAATTATAAAATTCGGATGCAAAAGCAAATATATATATATATGATTTTTTACAAAAATAAAGTCAGATTTTACCTGTTCTTGATAAACACGTTGTATATTGTAATCTACATGGGCTGAATTCTAGAATACCTACCACACTTGAAAAAGCAATTTTCTTGTTGCAATGTTTCCTTTTAGCTAAAATATGATAAAGAATGATAAAATTCTGGTGCGGAACCAAATATTTAAGTGATTTTTTACAAAAATAAAGTTATATTTTATCTATTCTTGAAATTAATATTTTTGTTAAAACATTCATATTCGTGCTTTAGGATCTATATTACGGATAATTTTAGCATTGGGAATGCAAAAGTGACCAAATTGTGGTACCAATCAGATAATAAACATTCAATTTTCGTGTACCATTTTAATGAATACGTTGTATATTGTAAGCGACATGGGCTAGATTTTAGAATATCTACCACACTTGAAATAGCAATTTTCTTGTTGCAATGTTTTCTTTTAGCTAAATTATGATAAAGAATTATAAAATTTGGGCGCGGAAGCAATTATTTATATGATATTTTACAAATATTATGTCGGATTTTACCTATTCTTGATGAATACGTTGTATATTATAAGCTACATGGGCTGTATTCTAGAATACCTACCACACTTCAAATAGCAATTTTCTTGTTGAAATGTTTTCTTTTAGCTAAAATATAATAAAGAATTATAAAATTCGGGCGCGGAAGCAAATATTTATATGATTCTTTACAAAAATAAGTCAGATTTTACCTATTCTTGAAATGGATATTTTCGTTAAAACATTCATTTTCATAATTTATGATAAATACGTTGTATATTGTAAGCTACATGGGCTGGATTCTAGAATACTTACCACACTTGAAAATGCAATTTTTTTGTTGCAATGTTTTCTTTTAGGTAAAATATGATTAAGAATTTTAAAATTCGGGCGCGGAAGTAAATATTTATATATTTTACAAAAATAAAGTCAGATTTTACCTATTCTTGAAATGGATATTTTTGTTAAAACATTCATATTCATGCTGTAGGATCTATACTACGGATAATTTTAGCATTGGACATGCAAAAGTGACCAAAACGTGGTACAAATCAGATAATAAATATTCAATTTTCAGGTGTCATTTTAATGAATACGTTGTATATTGTAAGCTACATGTGCTGGATTCTAGAATTCCTACCACACTTGATATAGCAATTTTCTTGTTGCAATGTTTTCTTTTAGCTAAAATATGATAAAGAATTATAAAATTCGGGCGCGGAATCAAATATTTATATGATTTTTTACAAAAGAAATTCAGATTTTACCTATTCTTGATGAATACGTTGTACATTGTAAGCTATATGTTCTGGATTCTAGAATAGCAACCACACTTGAAATAGCAATTTTTTTGTTGCAATGTTTTCTTTTTGCTAAAATATGATAAAGAATTATAAAAGTCGGACGCGGAAGCAAATATTTACATGATTTTTTACAAAAATAAAGTCAGATTTTACGTATTCTTAAAATGGATATTTTTGTTAAAACATTCATATTCATGCTTTAGGATCTATACTATGGATGGTTTTAAGCATAGGACATGCAAAAGTGACCAAAACGTGGGACCAATCAGATAATAAACATTAAATTTTCGGGTGTCATTTTAATGAAAATTAATAATTGAATGGAGTCTAAGGTTATATATGAAATAATATAAATTACCCCTAACCTTAAAATAAATTTTACATATACATATGTTTCGACAACTAAGTTGTCATCATCAGTAACAAAGTGTTTAGATTACTCAACATGTAAACCAGGCCAGAGGTCTAAACAACTCTGAGGAACAATGGGAAGGAACCGGGTTTATATAGGTTGTTGGAAGGGTGAAATACTAAGATTAAGTCATTAAGTAATTAAATCGTCCAATAGGAAGTCATATCAGCTCATATAGCGGTGAATATGGGATTGGCCCTTGGTCAGAGTTTAATGTTTTATTTTTAAATTTATATATATTTATGCTTTCATAAGCATCTAAATAATTATTTTTATTAACACTTTTTAAAAGTTTTAAATTTGATTCATTTATATTATGGTCTGTTTCAAAAATGTGTTGGGCTACGCTTGATTTTTCTGGATTTCCGCTTTTAAGGCAATATAAATGTTCTTTAAATCGAGTTTTAATTTGACGTTTAGTTTGGCCTATATATATTTTATCGCAGTCATTACAATTTACTTGATAAATTCCTGATTTATTATTATTATTTGTAATTTTATCTTAAGGGTTGCCTATAAGTCATTTTATTGTGTTGTTTGATTTAAAAGTAACTGTTAAATCTTTATTCTTAAAAATCTTATTTAAACCTCTGGAGGTATGATCATAGGGTAAACTTACGTATCTATTATTTTTAGGTTTTTCAACTGTTAAAGTGGTGTTGTTTTGTAAATATTGTCGATTTTTAAATTTTTGAATTATTTTATAAATTATGTCAGTTGAAAACCCATTGTATTTTGCAATATTTCTAATTAATGTTAATTCTTTATTGTAACATTCTTTATTTAAGGGGAATTTAGTTAATCTATTAATGAGAAAATTAAACGATGCTAATTTATGCTGCCAGCAATGATTAGAATCCATAGTTATGAATCTATTGGTATTAGTGTCTTTTCGATAGACATCAAATTCTAATTTATTTTTATTTTTAATGACCATTACGTCTAAAAATGGTAATTTATTATCTTTTTCAATTTCAATTGTGAAGTTAATTGTTGGAAAAACTGAGCTACATGGGCTGGAATCTACAATACATATCACAATTGAAATAGCAATATTCTTGTTGCAATGTTTTCTTTTAGATAAAATATGATGAAGATTTATAAAATTCGGGCGCGGAAGCAAATATATATATGATTTTTTACAAAATAAATGTCAGATTTTACCTATTCTTGAAATGGATATTTTTGTTAAAACATTCATATTCATGCTTTAGGATCTATACTATGGATGGTTTTAAGCATTGGACATGCATAAGTGATGAAAACGTGGTACCAATCAGATAATAAACATTCAATTTTCGGGTGTCATTTTAATGAATACGTTGTATATTGTAAAATACATGCGCTGGATTCTAGAATATCTACCACACTTGAAATAGCAATTTCCTTGTTGCAATGTTTTCTTGTAGCTAAAATATGATAAAGAATTTTAAAATTCGGGAGCGGAAGAAAATATTTATACGATATTTTACAAAAATAAAGTCAGATTTTACCTATTCTTGAAATGGATATTTTTGTTAAAACATTCATATTCATGCTTTAGGATCTATACTATGGATGGTTTTAAGCATAGGACATGCAAAAGTGACCAAAACGTGGTACCAATCAGATAATAAATATTCAATTTTCGGGTGCCATTTTAATGAGTACGTTGTAAGGTACATGGGCTGGATTCTAGATTACTTACCACACTTGAAATAGCAATTTTCTAGTTGCAATGTTCTCTTTTAGCTCAAATATGATAAAAAAATATAAAATTCGGGCGCGGAAGTATATATTTATATGATTTTTACAATAATAAAGACAGATTTTACCTATTCTTGAAATGGATATTTTTGTACAATATTCATATTCATGCTTTAGGATCTATACTGTCGATGGTTTTAAGCATTGGACATGCAAAAGTAAACAAAACGTGGTACCAATCAGATAATAAACATTCAATTATTATTATTAATATTTATATGATTTTTTACAAAAATATAGTCAGATTTTACCAATTCTTGAAATTTATAATTTTGTTAAAACTTTCATATTAATATAGGATAGGATCTATACTATGGTTGGTTTTAAGCACTGGACATGCAAAAGTGACCAAAACGTGGTACCAATCAGATAATAAACATTCAATTTTCGGGTGTCATTTTAATGAATACGTTGTATATTGAAAGCTACGTGGGCTGGATTCTAGAATACCTACCACACTTGAAATAGCAATTTTTTTGTTGCAATGTTTTCTATTAGCTAAATTATGATAAAGAATTATAAAATTCGGGAGCGGAAGCAAATATATATATGATTTTTTACAAAAATAAAGTCAGATTTTACGTATTCTTAAAATGGATATTTTTGTTAAAACATTCATGTTCAAGCTTTAGGATCTATACTCGGCATGGTTTTAAGCATTGGACATGCAAAAGTGACAAAAACGAGGTACCAATCAGATAATAAACATTTAAATTTCGTGTGTCATTTTAATGAATACGTTGTATATTGTAAGCCACAAGAGCTGGATTCTAGTATACCTATCACACTTGAAATAGCAATTTTCTTGTAGCAATGTCTGCTTTTAGCTAAAATATGATGAAGAATTATAAAATTCGGGCGCGGAAGCAAATATTTATATGATTTTTTACAAAAAAAATAATTCAGATTTTACCTATTCTTGAAATGGATATTTTTGTTAAAACATTCATATTCATGCTTTAGGATCTATACTATGGATGGTTTTAAGCGTTAGATATGCAAAAGTGACCAAAACGTGGTACCAATCAGATAATAAACATTCAAATTTTGGGTGTCATTTTAATGAATACGTTGTATATTGTAAGCTACTTGGGCTGGATTCTAGAATACCTACCACACTTGAAATAGCAATTTTCTTGTTGCAATGTTTCTTTTAGCTAAAATATGATAAAGAATTATAAAATTCGGGCGCGAAAGTAAATATTTATATGATTTTTTACAAAAATAAAGTCAGATTTTACCTATTCTTGATAAATACGTTCTATATTGTAAGCTACAAGGGCTGGATTCTAGAATACCTACCACAATTGAGATAGCAATTTTCTTGTTGCAATGTTTTCTTTTAGTTTTAATATGAAGAAGAATTATAAAATTCGGGCACGAAAGCTAATATTTATATGATTTTTTACAAAAATAAAGTCAGATTTTAACTACTCTTGATGAATACGATGTATATTGTAAGCTACATGGGCTGGATTCTAGAATACCTACCACACTTGAAATCGCAATTTTCTTGTTGCAATGTTTTCTTTTAGCTAAAATAAGATGAAGAATTATAAAATTCGGGCGCGGAAGCAAGTATTTATATGATTTTTTACTAAAATAAAGTCAGATTTTACCTATTCTTGATGAATACGTTGTATATTGTAAGCTACATGGGCAGGATACTAGAATACCTACCACACTTGAAATAGTAATTTTCTTGTTGCAATGATTTTCTTTAGCTAAAATATGACGAAGAATTATAAAATTCGGTCACGCAAGCAAATATTAATATGATTTTTTACTAAAATAAAGTCAGATTTTACCTATTCTTGAAATAGATATTTTTGTTAAAACATTCATATTCATGCTTTCGGATCTATACTATGGATGGTTTTAAGCAAAAGTGCAAAAGTAACCAAAACGTTGTACCAATCAGATAATAAACATTCAATTTTCGGGTGTCATGTTAATGAATACGTAGTATATTGTAAGCTACATGGGCTGGATTCTAGAATACCTACCACGCTTGAAATAGCAATTTTCTTGTTGCAATGTTTTCTTTTAGCTAAAATATAATAAAGAATTATAAAATTCGGGCGCGGAAGCAAATATTTATGATTTTTTACACATAAAAGTTCAGATTTTACCTATTTTTGCTGAATACGTTGTATATTTTAAGCTACATGGGCTGGATTCTAGAATACCTACCACACTTGAAATAGCATTTTAGTTGTTGCAATGTTTTCTTTAAGCTAAAATATGATAAGGAATTATAATATTCGGGCGCGAATGCAAATATTTATATGATTTTTACAAATATAAAATCAGATTTTACCTATTCTTCAAATAGATATTTTTGTTAAAACATTCATATTCATGCTTTATGATCTATACTATGGATGGTTTTAAGCTTTAGACATGCAAAAGTGACCAAAACGTGGTACCAATCAGATAATAAACAAACAATTTTTGGGTGTCATTTTAATAAATACGTTGTATATTTTAAACTACATGGGTTAGACTCTAGAATACCTACCACACTTGAAATAGCAATTTTCTTGTTGCAATGTTTTCTTTTAGCTAAAATATGATGAAGAATTATAAAATTTGGGCGCGGAAGCAAATATTTATATGATTTTTTACAAAAATAATGTCAGATTTTAACTATTCTTGATGAATTCGTTGTACATTGTAAGCTACATGGGCTGGATTTTAGAATACCTACCACACTTAAAATAGCAATTTTCTTGTTGCAATGATTTCTTTTAGCTAAATTATGATGAAGAATTATAAAATTCGGGCGCGGAAGCAAATATTTATATAATTTTTTACAAAAATAAAGTCAGATTTTACCTATTCTTGATGAATACTTTGTCTATTGTAAGCTACATGGGCTGGATTCTAGAATACCTACCACACTTGAAATAGCAATTTTCTTGTTGCAATGCTTTCTTTTAGCTAAAATATGATGAAGATTTATAAAATTCGTTCGCGGAAGCAAATATTTATATGATTTTTTACAAAAATAAAGTCATATTTTACCTATTCTTGAAATGGATATTTTTGCTAAAACATTCATATCCATGCTTTAGTTTCTATACTATGGATGATTTTAAGCATTGGACATGCAGAAGTGACCACAACGTGGTACAATTCAGATAATAAACATTCAAATTTCTGGTGTCATATTAATGAATACGTTGTATATTGTAAGCTACATATGCTGGATACTAGAATACCTACCACACTTGAAATAGCAATTTTTTTGTTGCAATGTTTTCTTTTAGCTAAAATATGATGAAAAATTATAAAATTCGGGCGCGAAAGCAAATATTTATTTGAGTTTTTACAAAAATAAAATCAGATTTTACCTATTTTTCAAATGGATATTTTTGTTAAAACATTCATATTCATGCTTTAGTATCTATACTATGGATGGTTTTAAGCAATCGACATGCAGAAGTGACCAAAACGTGGTACTAATCAGATAATAAACATTCAAACTTCGAGTGTCATTTTAATGAATACTTTGTATATTGTAAGCTACATGGGCTGGATACTAGAATACCTACCACACTTGAAATAGCAATTTTCTTGTTGCAATGTTTTCTTTTAGTTAAAACATGATGAAAAGTTATTAAATTCGGGCGCGAAAGCAAATATTTATATGATTTTTTACAAAAATAAAATCATATTTTACCTATTCTTGAAATGGATATTTTTGCTAAAACATTCATATCCATGCTTTAGTTTCTATACTATGGATGATTTTAAGCATTGGACATGCAGAAGTGACCACAACGTGGTACAATTCAGATAATAAACATTCAAATTTCTGGTGTCATTTTAATGAATACGTTGTATATTGTAAGCTACATATGCTGGATACTAGAATACCTACCACACTTGAAATAGCAATTTTTTTGTTGCAATGTTTTCTTTTAGCTAAAATATGATGAAAAATTATAAAATTCGGGCGCGAAAGCAAATATTTATTTGAGTTTTTACAAAAATAAAATCAGATTTTACCTATTTTTGAAATGGATATTTTTGTTAAAACATTCATATTCATGCTTTAGTATCTATACTATGGATGGTTTTAAGCAATCGACATGCAGAAATGACCAAAACGTGGTACTAATCAGATAATAAACATTCAGACTTCGAGTGTCATTTTAATGAATACTTTGTATATTGTAAGCTACATGGGCTGGATACTAGAATACCTACCACACTTGAAATAGCAATTTTCTTGTTGCAATGTTTTCTTTTAGTTAAAACATGATGAAAAGTTATTAAATTCGGGCGCGAAAGCAAATATTTATTTGAGTTTTTACAAAAATGAAATCAGATTTTACCTATTTTTGAAATGGATATTTTTGTTAAAACATTCATATTCATGCTTTAGTATCTATACTATGGATGGTTTTAAGCATTGGACATTCAGAAGTGACCAAAACGTGGTACTAATCAGATAATAAACATTCAAACTTCGAGTGTCATTTTAATGAATACTTTGTATTTTGTAAGCTACATGGGCTGGATTCTAGAATACCTACCACACTTGAAATAGCAATTTTCTTGTTGCAATGTTTTCTTTTAGCTAAAATATGATGAAGAATAATAAAATTCGTACGCGGAAGCAAATATTTATATGATATTTTACAAAAATAAAGTCACATTTTATCTATTCTTGAAATGGATATTTTTGTTAAAACATTCATATTCATGCTTTAGTATCTATACTATGGATGGTTTTAAGCATTGGACATAATAATAATAATAATAATAATAATAATAATAATAATAATAATAATAATCTTTATTACCTAACAGAGTCCTATTACAGGGTAAATATATATTCCAAATATAAACAAAACAAAATACAGAAATACATATTATTTATATATAAATATAAATACAAAGAAAAAGAAAAATCAAACAAAAATGTGTGGAAGATGAACTTTGGCGTAGTGGCACATGATGTGGACAGGTGAGCGTTTAAGGAAGTCTGTGTTGTGCGCAGAGAGGTAGAATGTCTTTGCGTGTCTAGATTTGTATTGTAGAACATGAATCGGGATGCGAGAGAGTAAGAATGGGGCATCTATTTTGTTGTTCATCAACATCCATAAAAATTTCGCATAGGATAGTTCCCTTCTGTAACTTAAAGCTGGTAAATTATGTTTCTCAAGGAGTAAATTTTGATCTATTCCACGTTCCGGGTAGATATTATCGATTTTATAAGATAGATACTTTAAGAATCTTCTATGAATGCGATTTAGAGCCGATTCATGAATATTATAAAGAGGAAACCAGACTAAAACACCGTATTCTAGTTTACTAGTAACATGTGCAAAGTATATAGTTTTTAATACAGTGACGTCGCTAAATGTTTTTAAATTCTCAGGAGGAACCCAAGAGTTTTACTGGCATTATTTATGTGTTCTGTAGTCTTCATATTACTAGTAAATGTGACACCCAAGTCTTTTGTAGAGGATTTGCGAACTAATATTTCGATATCCATGTGGTAAGAGTGAAGAATGCTGTTAGTGCGATTTGTGAAAGTAATAACGAAACATTTACTTATACTAAGGTAAAGTTTATTCAAATTACACCATTCAATCATAGTATTTATATATGATTGTAAAGCTTCATTCATTTCATTCATTTGAGTTTGAAATACTATTGAAAACTTTTAGATCATCTGCATATGCTAACACAGGGCAACAGAACTTTTGAATTAGATCATCAGTGAAGACAAGAAATAGTAAGGGACCCAAATTCGATCCTTGTGGGACACCAGATGTTGCAATAAAGTTAAAAGATGAGAAGCCATTATAAAAAACATAGCAGATTCTATTGTATAGATAATATCTTAGAAGTTCAAGTAGACTAGGAGCCGCACCAAAAGCGCTAATTTTATTGAGCAGAAGTCCATGGTCAATGGAGTCAAATGCACGTGTAAAATCCGTATAGACTGCATCAACTTGACCACGGATATCAAGCGACTCTGCTATATACTGAGTGAAGTAGGCAAGATTAGTGACTGTTGAACGATTTTCAATGAAGCCGTGTTGATCAGATGATATGTGAGAGTGCATATTTGAATACATTGAACTGCAGATAATCATCTCAAAAACTTTACTAAAATTATTTAGGATCGAGATAGGACGAAAGTTGTTATGCAGGTGTTATCGCCTTTCTTGAAAACTGGGGTTATGCGGGTCCTTTTCCAATTGTTATGGAAGGTGGAATTTTTAATTGCAAGATTTATAATAATTGACAAAGGTGCGAGCAAAAATGTATTTACAATCTTTTAAAAGAAAACTTGGCAATTGGTCATCACCAGATGTCATTTTGTCAGGAAATTGAGCCAACAGAGGAATAATATCTTCTTCAACCACAGGGTTAAGAAAGAAAAGTGAATTGTTACCTACAATATCAGGAGAAACGTAATCTGAACTTGGAGAGAAAAGGTTAGAAAAGTGACTTGCAAAAGCATCCACAATTTCGCTGGGTGACGTATATTCGATTTCATCATCATGCAGTTTACCAGGAATACGTGTTGAACCTTTTTTCATATTTACATACTTCCATAATTCAGCAGGATTTCTTTAGATATTGTTTTCAACAGATAGGAGATAAGCATTATAAGCTTCTTTAAGTTCAATTTTAATTAAGGCACGTAGTCTTTTAAATTCAAAAAGATACTTGTTATTATTAGTTTGTTTAAATTTCTTTCTATAATAATTTTTAGTTTTTATGTTTGATTTCAAGTTCGAAGTAAACCAAATTGGAAATTTAGATTTAACGTTGCAAGATTTAAGAACCGATCTATCAAGTGTTTCGTATAGCATTTCGTAAAACTTGTCAACTACAACATCGACACTATCAATACAGTATAAACTAGACGAATCCATGTTACTGAGATCAAAATATAGTTGGTCAAAGTTAGCTTTACGAAAGTTATAACGTGGGTTATCAGCAGATGGAAAATTAGGCACCTTAGGAGTTGCAACGAAGTTAAAATCAATTTCAATTGCAGGGTGATAATGATCCTTAGGGACGAATGGTAAATTCATTTTTTCAAGATGGATAGGCCCAGATTAGTTCGAAAAGACGAGATCTAATATCTTTTGATCATCGTAGCACACAGTGTTATGTTGAGTAAGATCCAATAATTCGCATAAATGGTGAAGAGAAGCGGACTTTGTACAATTTAAAGATTGGTTATTGAAAAGAGGTACATTAAAATCTCCTACGAATATAACAGGTTCATTAATCAAAAATAACTGAATAGCATCCAAAAAATTCTCAAAATCATATACGTTAATATCAGGCGGAATGTGTACGGCACAAATAATAACTTTTTGCATACCCAAGTAACATTTACATGCTATTACATCAATTATAGGAGCAATAGTATTAAGATGAGATGTGTTGAATACGTCATAAGTAATATGGTTCTTTAGAGCAATTAATACTCCGTCACCTTTAGAACGACCAGGAATAGAAAAACTCCTATCACATCGGAAAACATTATGCGCAAAAGAAAATAATTCAGCATTATTAAAACAATCAGATAGCCAAGTGTCAGATAAGACAATAACATCAAACGTAAAACAACAACAATTAGAATAAAATATATGACCTTTGCTATTTAAACCCCTAGTATTCTGATAATAAATACTTAAAGTACTAGGACAACTGTTGGGTAGAGATACGGTTAAGCATTTCATCCTTTACAGATCAATAGTACCTGTTTTGCATAACAGTACGATCACGTGATAGAATTAAATTTTTGCACACGTCTGAATCTTTAAATTTTTTTATATTTTTAAATACCAAATCAACATCATCCGGAGAAGATAGCTGAACTCTTATTGGACGAGAATTGGTTTTCGAAGCTTCGAAACGGCCAAGACGAGAAGACTTAAGAATCTTAGAAGACATATTTAATGTAGAAAAAATATTATTGACAAGTGTTGAATCATTTATAACATTTTGCTCCTTAGAAACCGAATTATTCTCTTTAGCACCAAATATTATAACGTTCGCAACACGTCTTTAACGCTCAGATATTTCCTGAATAATAGTTTCAGTGAGAAGTAGTGGAGATTCAGAAAAAATTTCACCTCTGTTGTCATTTTTTAGTTCCGCAATATCATTATGAAGACTAGTAATGTCCTTTTGCAGTGATATTATAAAAAATTTGAGACTTTGGATGTCATTATTAATTGGATAACAATTAATGCAGTTCCATTCCAGACCACAATCACTATTTTTTATTTTACATGCTTCACTTATTGTAATATCTACACAGGCAATGCTATAGGTTTTTTTACATAAAGAACACTTTATCGATCTGTGTTCCTCTGTGCTTTTATTATATCAATAACAAATTATATCCATTGAAAAACAGAAAAGAACAGAAAATAAAAAATAAAAAAAAATAAAACCCCCTGTATATATATTTTAAACTAACACCTAGTATATATGACTTAAGACAAGTCACTAATTAAGCAAGCGTGAACAGACAACTGAACCACGTTGCAAATCAGTAAAAAATCACAAGAAGTTAAGCAACAAAATTAGAGAAACACACGCCTAGGGTAAAAAAAATTAGGAAACAAAATATACACCCACTAAGAGCACAAAATTATGCACACAACTATAGCACATACAACATTAAAGATATGAATAAAACCAATAGAAAGAAGATTTTAACTGCAGCAAAATTTAAACGTCAAAACGTAAGAAGACCAAAAAAGCAATGCTGAAGTGACCAAAACGTGGTACCAATCAGATAATAAACATTCAAATATCGGGTGTCATTTTAATGAATACGTTGTATATTGTAAGCTACATGGGCTGGATTCTAGAATACCTGCCACACTTGAAATAGCAATTTTCTTGTTGCAATGTTTTCTTTTAGCAAAAATATGATGAAGAATTATAAAATCCGGGCGTGGAAGCAAAAATTTACATGATTTTTTACAAAAATTAAGTCAGATTTTACCTATTCTTGATGAATACGTTGTATATTGTAAGCTACATGGGCTGGATTCTAGAATACCTACCACACTTGAAATAGCAATTTTCTTGTTGCAATGTTTTCTTTTAGCTAAAATATTATGAAGAATTATAAAATTCGGGCGCGGAAGCAAATATTTATATAATTTTTTACAAAAATAAAGTCATATTTTATCTATTCTTGAAATGGATATTTTTATTAAAACATTCATATTCATGCTTTAGTATCTATAGTATGGATGGTTTTAAGCATTGGACATGCAGAAGTGACCAAAACGTGGTACCAATCAGATAATAAACATTCATATTTCGGGTGTCATTTTAATATATACGTTGGATATTTTAAGCTACATGGGCTGGATTCTAGAATACCCACCACACTTGAAATAGCAATTTTCTTGTCGCAATGTTTTCTTTTAGCTAAAATATGATGAAGAATTATAAAATTCGGGCGCGGGGGCAACTATTTACATGATTTTCTACAAAAATATAGTCATATTTTACCTATTCTTGAAATGGATATTTTTGTTAAATCATTCATATTCATGCTTTAGTATTTATACTATGGATGGTTTTAAGCATTGGACATGCAGAAGTGACCAAAACGTGGTACCAATCAGATAATAAACATTCAAATTTCGGGTGTCATTTTAATGAATACTTTGTATATTGTAAGCTACGTGGGATGGATTCTAAAATACCTACCACACTAGAAATAGCAATTTTCTTGTTGCAATATTTTCTTTTAGCTAAAATATGATGAAGAATTATAGAATTCGGGCGCGGAAGCAAATATTTATATGATTTTTTACAAAAATAATGTCAGATTTTACCTTTTCTTGATGAATACGTTGTATATTGTAAGCTACATGGGCTGGATTCTAGAATACCTATCACACTAGAAATAGTAATTTTCTTGTTGCAATGTTTTCTTTTAGCTAAAATATGACAAAGAATTATAAAATTCGGGCCCGAAAGCAAATATTTATATGATTTTTTACAAAAATAAAGTCAGATTATACCTATTCTTGAAATGGATATTTTTGTTAAAACATTTATATTCATGCTTTAGGATCTATACTGTGTATGGTATTATACATTGGACATGCAAAAGTGACCAAAACGGGTACTAATCAGAAAATAAACATAAAATTTTCGGGTGTCATTTTAAAGAATACGTTGTATATTGGAAGCTACATGGGCTGGATTCTAGAAGACCTACCACACTTGAAATAGCAAATTTCTTGTTGCAATGTTTTCTTTTAGCTAAACTATGCTGAAGAATTATAAAATTCGGGCGCGCAAACAAATATTTATATGATTTTTTACAAAGATAATGTCAGATTATACCTATTCTTGATAAATACGTTGTATATTGTAAACTACACGGGCTGGATTCTAGATAACCAACCACACTTGAAATAGCAATTTTCTAGTTGCAATGTTTTCTTTTAACTAAAATATGATAAAGAATTATAAAATTCGGGCGCGGAAGCAAATATATATATGATTTTTTTCAAAAAGCAAAGTCAGATTTTACCTATTCTTGAAGTGGATATTTTTGTTAAAACATTCATATTCATGCTTTAGGATCTATACTATAGATGGTTTTAAGCATTGGACATGCAAAAGTGATCATAACGTGGTACCAATCAGATAATAAACATTCAATTTTCGGGTGTCATTTTTATGAATACGTTGTATATTGTAAGCTACATGGGATGGATTCTAGAATACCTACCACACTTGAAATAGCAATTTTCTTGTTGCAATGTTTTCTTTTAGCTAAAATATGATGAAGAATTATAAAATTCGAGCGCGGAAGCAATTATTTATGATTTTTTACAAAGATAAAGTCAGATTATACCTATTCTTGATAAATACGTTGTATATTGTAAACTACATAGGCTGGATTCTAGAATACCAACCACACTTGAAATAGCAATTTTCTAGTTGCAATGTTTTCTTTTAACTAAAATATGATAAAGAATTATAAAATTCGGGCGCGGAAGCAAATATTTATATGATTTTTTACAAAAAGTAAAGTCAGATTTTACCTATTCTTGAAGTGGATATTTTTGTTAAAACATTCATATTCATACTTTAGGATTTATACTAAAGATGGTTTTAAGCATTGGACATGCAAAACTGATCAAAACGTGGTACCAATCACATAATAAACATTCAATTTTCGGGTGTTATTTTGAAGAATACGTTGTATATTGGAAGCTATATGGGCTGGATTCTAGAAGACCTACCACACTTGAAATAGCAAATTTCTTGTTGCAATGTTTTCTTTTAGCTAAAATATGCTAAAGAATTATAAAATTCGGGCGCGCAAACAAATAATTATATGATTTTTTACAAAGACAATGTCAGATTATACCTATTCTTGATGAATACGTTGTATATTGTAAACTACATAGGCTGGATTCTAGAATACCAACCACACTTGAAATAGCAATTTTCTAGTTGCAATGTTTTCTTTTAACTAAAATATGATAAAGAATTATAAAATTCGGGCGCGAAAGCAAATATTTATATGATTTTTTACAAAAAGTAAAGTCAGATTTTACCTATTCTTGAAGTGGATATTTTTGTTAAAACATTCATATTCATGCTTTAGGATTTATACTAAAGATGGTTTTAAGCATTGGACATGCAAAACTGATCAAAACGTGGTACCAATCACATAATAAACATTCAATTTTCGGGTGTTATTTTGAAGAATACGTTGTATATTGGAAGCTATATGGGCTGGATTCTAGAAGACCTACCACACTTGAAATAGCAAATTTCTTGTTGCAATGTTTTCTTTTAGCTAAAATATGCTAAAGAATTATAAAATTCGGGCGCGCAAACAAATAATTATATGATTTTTTACAAAGACAATGTCAGATTATACCTATTCTTGATAAATACGTTGTATATTGTAAACTACACGGGCTGGATTCTAGATAACCATCCACACTTGAAAAAGCAATTTTCTAGTTGCAATGTTTTCTTTTAACTAAAATATGATGAAGAATTATGAAATTCGGGCGCGGAAGCAAATATTTATATGATTTTTTTCAAAAAGTAAACTCAGATTTTACCTATTCTTGAAGTGGATATTTTTGTTAAAACTTTCATATTATGGGCTGGATTCTAGAATACCTACCACACTTGAAATAGCAATTTTCTTGTTGCAATGTTTTCTTTTAGATAAAATATGATAAAGAATTATGAAATTCGGGCGCGAAAGCAAATATTTATATGATTTTTTACAAAAATAAAGTCAGATTTAACCTTTTCTTGATGAATACGTTGTATATTGTAAGCTACATGGGATGGATTCTAGAATACCTACCACACTTGAAATAGCAATTTTCTAGTTGCAATGTTTTCTTTTAACTAAAATATGATGAAGAATTATAAAATTCGGGCGCGGCAGCAAATATTTATATGTATTTTAAAAAATAATGTGTGATTTTCCCTTTTCTTGATAAATACGTTGTATATTGCAAGCTACATGGGCTGGTTTCTAGAATACCTACCACACTTGAAATAGCAATTTTCTTGTTGCAATGGTTTCTTTTAGTTAAAATATGATAAAAAATTATAAAATTCGGGCGCGAGAGCAAATATTTATATGATTATTTACAAAAATAAAGTCAGATTGTACCTATTCTTGAAATGGATATTTTTGTTAAAACATTCATATTCATGCTTTGGTATCTATACTATAAATAATTTTAGCATTGGCCATGCAAAAGAGACTAAAACGTGGTACTACTCGGATAATAAACATTTAATTTTCAGGTTTTATTTTAATGAATACGTTGTATATTCTAAGCTACATGGGCTGGATTCTAGAATACCTACTACACTTGAAATAGCAATTTTCTTGTTGAAATGTTTTCTTTTAGCTAAAATATGATAAAGAATTATAAAATTCGGGCGCGGAAGCAAATATTTATATGATTTTTTACAAAAATAAAGTCAGATTTTACCTATTCTTGATAAATACGTTGTATATTGTAAGCTACATGGGATGGATTCTAGAATACCTACCACACTTGAAATAGCAATTTTCTAGTTGCAATGTTTTCTTTTAGATAAAATATGATAAAGAATTATGAAATTCGGGCGCGAAAGCAAATATTTATATGATTTTTTACAAAAATAAAGTCAGATTTAACCTTTTCTTGATGAATACGTTGTATATTGTAAGCTACATGGGATGGATTCTAGAATACCTACCACACTTGAAATAGCAATTTTCTAGTTGCAATGTTTTCTTTTAACTAAAATATGATGAAGAATTATAAAATTCGGGCGCGGCAGCAAATATTTATATGTATTTTAAAAAATAAAGTGTGATTTTCCCTTTTCTTGATAAATACGTTGTATATTGCAAGCTACATGGGCTGGTTTCTAGAATACCTACCACACTTGAAATAGCAATTTTCTTGTTGCAATGGTTTCTTTTAGTTAAAATATGATAAAGAATTATAAAATTCGGGCGCGAGAGCAAATATTTATATGATTATTTACAAAAATAAAGTCAGATTGTACCTATTCTTGAAATGGATATTTTTGTTAAAACATTCATATTCATGCTTTGGTATCTATACTATAAATAATTTTAGCATTGGCCATGCAAAAGAGACTAAAACGTGGTACTACTCGGATAATAAACATTTAATTTTCAGGTTTTATTTTAATGAACACGTTGTATATTCTAAGCTACATGGGCTGGATTCTAGAATACCTACTACACTTGAAATAGCAATTTTCTTGTTGAAATGTTTTCTTTTAGCTAAAATATGATAAAGAATTATAAAATTCGGGCGCGGAAGCAAATATTTATATGATTTTTTACAAAAATAAAGTCAGATTTTACCTATTCTTGATAAATACGTTGTATATAGTAAGCAAAATGGGCTGGATTCTAGAATATCTACCACACTTTAAATAGCAATTATCTTGTTGCAATGTTTTCTTTTAGCTAAAATATGATGAAGAATTATAAAATTCGGGCGCTGAAGCAAATATTTATATGATTTTTTTACAAAAATAAAGTCAGATTTTACCTATTCTTGAAATGGATATTTTTGTTAAAACATTTATATTCATGCTTTAGGATCTATATTGTGGATGGTATTATACATTGGACTTGCAAAAGTGACCAAAACGTGGTACAAATCAGAAAATAAACATTCAATTTTCGGGTGTCATTTTAAAGAATACGTTGTATATTGTAAACTACATGGGCTGGATTCTAGAATCCCTACCACACATGAAATAGCAATTTTCTAATTGCAATGTTTTCTGTCAGCTAAAATATGATGAAAAATTAAAAAATTCGGGCGCGGAAGCAAATATTTATCTGAGTTTTTACAAAAATGAATTCAAATTTTACCTTTTTTTGATGAATACGTTGTATATTGTAAGCTACATGGGCTGGATTAATATGAATTTTTACAAAAATAATGTCAGATTTTACCTTTTCTTGATGAATACGTTGTATATTGTAAGCTATATGGGCTGGATTCTAGAATACCTACTACACTTGAAATAGCAATTTTCTTGTTGCAATGTTTTGTTTTAGCTAAAATATGATGAGGAGTAATAAATTTCGGGCGCGGAGGCAAATATTTATATGATTTTTTACAAAAATAATGTCAGATTTTAACTATTCTTGAAATAGATATTTTTGTTAAAACATTTATATTCATGATTATGATCTGTACTATAGATGGTTTTAAGCATTGGACATGCAAAAGTTACCTAAACGTGGTACCAATCAGATAATAAACATTCAATTTTCGGGTGTCATTTTAATGAATACGTTGTATCTTGTAAGCTACATGGGTTGGATTCTAGAATACCTACCACACTTGAAATAGCAATTTTCTTTTTGCAATGTTTTCTTTTAGCTAAAATATGATAAAGAATTATAAAATTCGGGCGCGGAAGCAAATATTTGTATGATTTTTTACAAAAATTAATTCAGATTTTACCTATTCTTGAAATGGATATTTTTATTAAAACATTCATATTCATGCTTTAGGATCTATGCTATGGATAATTTTAGCATTGGTCATGAAAAAGTGACCAAAACATGGTATTAATCAGATAATAAACATTGAATTCTTGGGTGTCATTTAAATGAATACGTTGTATATTGTAAGCTACATGGGCTGGATTCTAGAAGACCTACCACACTTGAAATTGCAATTTTCTTGTTGCAATGTTGTCAGATTTTAACTATTCTTGATGAATACGTTGTATATTGTAAGCTACATGGGCTGGATTCTAGAATAAATACCACACTTGAAATAGCAATTTTCTTGTTGCAATGTTTTCTTTTAGCTAAAATATGATGAAGAATTATAAAATTCGGGCGCGCAAGCAAATATTTATGAATTTTTACAAAAATAATGTCAGATTTTACCTTTTTTTGATGAATACTTTGTATATTGTAAGCTACATGGGCTGGATTCTAGAATACCTACCACACTTGAAATAGCAATTTTCTTGTTGCAATGTTTTCTTTTAGCTAAAATATGATGAAGAATTATAAAATTCGGGCGCGGAAGCAAATATTTATATGATTTTTTTCAAAAATTAATTCAGATTTTACCTATTCTTGAAATGGATATTTTTGTTAAAACATTCATAATCATGCTTTATGATCTATACTATAGATGGTTTTAAGCATTGGACATGCAAATGTTACCAAAACGTGGTACCAATCAGATAATAAACATTCAAATTTCGGGTGTTGTTTTAATGAATACGTTGTATATTGTAATCTACATGGGCTGGATTCTAGAATACCTACCACACTTGAAATTGCAATTTTCTTGTTGCAATGTTTTTTTTTAGCTAAAATATGATGGAGAATTATTAAATTCGGGCGCGAAAGCAAATATTTATATATTTTTTTTCAAAAATAAAGTCAGATTTTACCTTTTCTTGATGAATACGTTGTATGTTGTAATTTACATGGGCTGGATTCTAGAATACCTACAGCACTTGAAATAGCAATTTTCTTGTTGCAATGTTTTCTTTTAGCTAAAATATAATGAAGAAATATAAAATTCGGGAGCGGAAGCAAATATTTATAAGGTTTTTTTTAAAAGTTAATTCACATTTTACCTATTCTTGAAATGGATGACCAAAACGTGGTACCAATCAGAAAATAAACATTAAATTTTCAGGTGTCATTTTAATGAATACGTTGTTTATTGTAAGCTACATTGGCTGGATTCTAGAATACCAACCACACTTGAATAGAAATTTTCTTGTTGCAATGTTTTGTTTTAGCTAAAATATAATGAAGAATTATAAAATTCGGGCGGGGAAGCAAATGTTTATATGATTTTTACAAAAATAAAGTCAGATTTTACCTATTGTTGAAATGGATATTTTTGTTAAAACATTCATAATCATGCTTTATGATCTATACTATAGATGGTTTTAAGCATTGGACATGCAAAAGTTACCAAAACGTGGTACCAATCAGCTAATAAACATTCAAATTTCGGGTGTCGTTTTAATGAATACGTTGTATCTTGTAAGCTACATGGGTTGGAATCTAGAATACCTACCACACTTGAAATAACAATTTTCTTGTTGCAATGTTTTCTTTTCGCTTAAATATAATGAAGAATTATAAAATTCCGGGGCGGAAGCAAATATTTATGATTTTTTACAAAAATAAAGTCAGATTTTACCTTTTTTTGATGAATACGTTGGATATTGTAAGCTACCTGGGCTGGATTCTACAATACCTACCACACTTGAAATAGCAATTTTCTGTTTTGTTTTAGCTAAAATATGATAAGGAGTAATAAAATTCGGGCGCGGAAGCATATATTTATATGATTTTTTACAAAAATAAAGTCAGATTTTACCTCTTCTTGAAATGGGTATTTTTGTTAAAACATTTATATTCATGCTTTATGATCTATACTATAGATGGTTTTAAGCATTGGACATGCAAAAGTTACCAAAACGTGGTACCAATCAAATAATAAACATTCAATTTTCAGGTGTCATTTTAATGAAAACGTTGTATATTGTAATCTAAATGGGCTGGATTTTAGAATACCTACCACACTTGAAATTGCAATTTTCTTGTTGCAATGTTTTTCTTTTAGCTAAAATATTATGAAGAATTATTAAATTCGGGCGCGGAAGCAAATATTTATATGAATTTTTACAAAAATAATGTCAGATTTTACCTTTTCTTGATGAATACGTTGTATATTGTATGCTACTTGGGCTGGATTCTAGAATACCTACCACACCTGAAATAGCAATTTTCTTCTTACTATGTTTTCTTTAAGGTAAAATATAATAAGGAAATATAAAATTCGGGCGCGGAAGCACAAAATTATATGATTTTTTACAAAAATAAAGTCAGATTTTACCAATTCTTGAAATGGATATTTTTGTTAAAACTTTCATATTCATGCTTTATGATCTATACTATGCATGGTTTTAAACATTGGACATGCAAAAGTGACCAAAACGTGGTACCAATCACATAATAAATTTCAAATTTCGTTTGTCATTTTAATGAATACGTTGTATATTGTAAGCTACATGGGCTGAATTCTAGAACACCTACCACACTTGAAATAGCATTTTTTTTGTTGCAATGTTTTCTTTTAGCTAAATTATGATGAAGAATTATAAAATTCGGGTGCGGAAGCATATATATATATATATATATACATATATATATATATATATATATATATATATATATATATATATACATATATATATATATATATATATATATATATATATATATATATGATTTTTTACCAAAATAAAATCACATTCTACCTATTCTTGATGAATACTTTGTATTTTGTAAGCTACATGGGCTGGATTCTAGAATACCTACCACGCTTGAAATAGCAATTTTCTTGTTGCAATGTTTTTTTTAGCTAAAATATGATAAAGAATTACAAAATTCGTTCCATAAGCAAATATTTATATGATTTTCACAAAAATAAATTCATATTTTACCTATTCTTGAAATGGATACTTTTGTTAAAACATTCATATTCATGCTTTAGTATCTATACTATGGATGGTTTTAAGCATTAGACATGCAGAAGTGACCAAAACGTGGTACCAATCAGATAATAAACATTTAAATTTCGGGTGTCATTTTAATGAATACGTTGTATATTGTAAGCTACATGGGCTGGAATCTAGAATACCTACTACACTTGAAATAGCAATTTTTTTTGCAATGTTTTTCTTTTAGCTAAAATATGATGAAGAATTATAAAATTTGGGTGTGGAAATAAATATTTATAAGATTTTTTATAAAAATAAAGTCAGATTTTACCTATTCTTGATGAATACGTTGTATATTGTAAGCTACATGGGCGCGGAAGCAAATATTTATATGATTTTTTACAAAAATTAGTTCAGATTTTACCTATTCTTGAAATGGATATTTTTGTTAAAACATTCATATTCATGCTTTAGTATCTTTACTATGGATAATTTTAGCATTGGACATGCAAGTGTGACTAAAACATGGTACCAATCAGATAATAAGCATTCAATTTTCGGGTGTCATTTTAATGAATACGTTGTATATTGTATACCACACTTGAAATAGCAGTTTTCTTGTTGCATTGTTTTCTTTTAGCTAAAATATGATGAAGAATTATAAAATTCGGGCGCGGAAGCAAATATTTATATGATTTTTTACAAAATTAAAGTCAAATTTTACCTATTCTTGATGAATATGTTGTATATTGTAATGTAAAAGGCAATACCCTTTCAACTTTAGAAAGTAGGTATCAAATTACTTTAATTTGATTATTTCGCGTCTGATTTTTTATAAAGTTGCGTTGACAATTTATGACGTATGAGTGCAGTGTAATGAACCTGCAAAATATGTAATTAATATAAATTTTTGCAATACCTGCACAGTAAGTTACTTATTAATAACAAAATTTAAACACAGTAAGTGAAACTTTTATTGCAGATTTGGTTTCCATGGTTATAGTAAACACTTCCCGTGCACGGTGGACAGTAAATGTGTTACTTACAATTCATGGTGGATGGTAAGTATTTAGTTTCCACATCATTATAAACATTCATGGCACTCTTACTCTCAATTGCAATTCAACTTTTATGTTTGACATAAATCTGACAGACGTTAATTTTGAAACCTATTTTTATTTTTCTATTAGTTTTGTAAGTATTGCAAAAAATAGCTTACTAACCTTGAACTGTAAGTGATGTTTGAAGTCTCGAATATTTAGGAAATCTCGACCCTTCGGGTCTCGACTTCCCAAACAACATTCTCGACCTAAAAACTGTCACTTACAGTTCACGGTACGTAATATACTATTTTCCATTGCAATCACTGATATTTGATGATTATGTAAAAATCCAAATTAATTACTCTGATTAAAAAATACAGCAGTGGGTAGTCAGAGTTCGAGAAAGAAAGATCTAAATTATAATAACGATTTTGGTAAATAAGTTATTAAATTATTATTTTTGTTGAAACCTTTATTTTAATTTTAATATATATTTATTTTAATATAAGTAAATTGTTTGCGTATTTATTATAACAACCCGTCTTTCCACGATCCGAAAGTCGACCTATTTAAAATACCTCGGTTTGGCAAGAACTCACATTTTTATTTTATTGCAGTGTTTGGTAAAAATTACCATCCGTTACAATTGGTGGCAGCGGTTTTTGGGGTATTTTCGCCAAATAAGAGTAGTCAGTACATCTGATTTACGCGCGAGTATTTTGAATAGTGTAAACTTGTCGTGGAAAACCGGCGGAAGAGAAAATAATAAAATAAATAAAAATAAGTGACAACGATGGCTGGTGGAAACGATGGTGCAGCAGGAAATGGTGACTCTGGATGTTCTAGCACAGGCAGCTCGCAGCAAGAACAAGGTATGTTATCTTTTGGTTTAATAGCGCATACTGTTGATCAATTCTCTGGAAGTAACGTAAACGAATATTTTGAAAAAATTGAATTACGGGCAAATGTTGAACAATGGGACGAACAGAAAGTGATAGATATTATTAAATGTAGACTAACGGGTGATGCATTTGAATTTTATACTCAGGGACCAGAATTAAAAAACAAACATATAAAATACAAAGACTATAGAAACATACTGACAGAACGATTTACAAAACGTAAACTACCAGGCCAAATTTATAATGAAATTTCAAATTGTAGACAAAATTTAGGTGAAACAGTTCAAAATTTTGCATCTAGACTTAGAACACTTAAGAAAAATTTATTAAAAGAAGAAAGAGAAGTACAAGACAATTTTGCTTCAAAATTAAGACTTTATCAATTTAAACTTGGATTAAGACCAGAAATTAAAAGATACATTAGAACAATCATAGACAGTAACAAAGACCTAACCTTTGAAGACGCGGTGACTTTAGCGGAAAGAGAAGAAATCGAAATATGCCAACAAAAATTTAAAAACATGGAAATTGGTTTTGTAAAAAACTTAGTGCCAAATACTAGAAAATGCTACATATGTAATAAAGCTAATCATTTTGCTAAAGACTGTAGAAATAAAAATGTTCGAGAAAATGTTGCAACGTGTTATATTTGCAAGAAACCCGGTCATATAGCAATTGGGTGCAGAGAAAAGCAAAATAGGTTCAACAGAAATGATAGATCAAACAACTTTTAATATCAAAATCCAAATCAAAATTTTAAACCAAATTACAATCAAAATCAAGGCTACAGAGGTCCCGGGTCATCAAACCATTACATGTACAATACTAATTCGTCATATAAACCAAGAAATAATAGTAATTTTAATCACCAACATTGGACTCAGCCTAAAAATAAGAATAGAAATTTCACAACTCAGAAGAGTAATTTAAACGAGCAACCCCTCTCGTTCAAGCCTCAGCAGGGGAGGACATCTCAGTAAAGTCAACGTCTTCGCCCAATATTCTAATTCCACATTTAAAGCAGCAGTATCACTTGTCAAAGAGAAATGTGCTATAGAGCATGAAATAATGAAAGAAAATATTGGAAATTTATCTTCGATATCCAATTACAATAAACTATTTTGGCACTTCAGAAATATTTTTTTATTCATCCAACTTACAATTACCTTTTAAATGTATAATCTGCTCAAATGATTTGAAGTTACAAGCAGGTGGATTATTGGGTCGTGATTTTTTACAATATTATGGGGCAATTATAAATTATAAGTCCGAAGAAATTATTATCGCAGACACACATATAAACTTGCTTGCTAGTTATGAAACGGAAGAGTCAAATGAAGAGTCAGCAGAAACAATCGGAGCACTGACACCAGATAAGAACACGAACAACGATATCCGCAAAAATGTTAAGAAAGGTCACGAACAAGTGACGTCAATTGTAAACGAAGAAGTAAAAATGTCAAATCAGAGGAAACGCGAAGTGGAGAAGAAACAGCAAAATTCAAACTTTTCATTTAATGGCCATAACTGGGTACCTTTGAAGAAAGCTATCAAAATTCCACCGAATTGCGAATTTCGATGTTTAGCAAGGCAGGAACTGATCAATCCAGCCCAAGACATTTTAATAGAACCCGAAGAAGTGAAAATACATGGAGTTATGGTTGCAAGAACGTTAGGAAAAGCTGAAAAAGAAATAGTAGTCCAATTAATTAATATAAGTAGAAGAAGTATTAGAGTACCGAAAAATACGATTATATGGATAGTATTAGAAAGGAAAATATAAGAAATAGTGAAGAAATGGAAGACGATGTAAAAGTAAATAGTGTAGATTGAGATAAACATTTAACTGCGAATAAAGAAAATTTTGAGAAAGAGTTCGATTTGCAGCACTTATCAGGGACTACTAAGGAGAAAGTCCTGGCTTTATTAGAAGAGTACTCAGATATATTCCTGTGGAAAGGATCAAAATTGGGGTGTACGCATAAAATAAAACATAGGATTATAACTGATGAAAATATACAACCCATAGCAAAAGCGCAGTATAGAGTACCATTCAGTCAGAAAGAAATGCTGAACAAGGAGTTAAAATCCATGTTAGACGCCGGTATTATTGAACCGTCTGACTCACCATGGTCCGCGCCAGTTATAATAGTTCCAAAGAAGTCCGAAAATGGAGAGAAGAAAATTAGAGTATGTATTGACCTGAGAGGATTGAATTCTGTCACAAAGAAAGACCATTATCCCGTCGCTAATATGCAAGAAACACTTGACCAACTCGGAAATGCAAACCTTTTCTCCACACTTGATTTAGCTTCTGGCTACTGGCAAGTGAAGTTGGATGAGAGGGACAAAGAAAAAACAGCTTTCACTACCAACGGTCAACATTACCAGTTCACGAAAATGCCATTTGGATTAGCAAATGCTCCCAGCACTTTTCAACGGCTGATGAACAGTATATTAGCAGGCTTAACAGTCGAAATATGTCTTGTATATCTGGACGACGTGATTGTGTTCAATGGAAACGGTATAGACGATCATATCAAACGGTTAAGACAAGTTTTGACAGATTAAAGTAAGCAAATTTAAAACTACAGCCTTCAAAATGTAAGTTCCTGTTAAAAGAAACAAAATATTTAGGACACGTTATTAACGAAACTGGAATAAAACCAGACCCAGCAAAAATTTTCGTAATTGAAAACTACCCAAAACCTAAAAACGCAAAAGAAATTAGATCATTTCTTGGATTAGTTGGATTTTACAGGCGATTCATTAAAGATTTCGCAAATTTCGCAGCGCTATTGTATTATCTAACAAAGAAGGGTATAAAATTCAGTTGGACAGATGTATGTGAAAAATCATCTAATGACCTAAAGACAGCCCGTTGTTCAGACTCTGTGCTAATACACCCAGACTTTTCCAAAGATTTTATCTTATCAACAGACGCTAGCGGCAAAGGTATAAGCGCAATACTCAGTCAAAAAGTAGGAGGCTACGAGAAGCCAATCGCTTTTGCTAGTCGTCAACTAAAAACTCACGAAGAAAACTACACAACTACTGAACTAGAATGTTTAGCAATAATATAGGGTCTTAAACAATATAGATGCTATATATACGCACGAAAATTTTTTATAGTTACAAACCATAAACCTTTAAAATGGCTTATGTCTCTCAAAGATCCAAATACAAGATAAGGAAGATGGG
The DNA here is from genome assembly GCA_035578165.1 of Stenolophus ochropezus. Lineage (NCBI taxonomy): Eukaryota > Metazoa > Arthropoda > Insecta > Coleoptera > Carabidae > Stenolophus > Stenolophus ochropezus. The sequence continues at coordinate 492,365 of JAQOWZ010000087.1, forward strand.
CTATACTTTTAAATGAACACGAATACGAAGTAATTCATAAATTCTAGAATTTCTATAAATTCTTTACAAAATGAAGAAAATAAAGGTGAAGTTTTCGTACCTATCTGGGATAGATATAAAATACTAACTCAACAAAACGAGGATGACGACTTAAAGAAACTTAAAACGCAAGACGGATTTTTTGTAGATGAAGAACAATTACTCTTCAAGGAAAGAATTGATGATGAAAGACATCATAAATTAGTTATACCCAAATCAATGGTTTTTAAAGTTATGCATGCATATCATAATCTTCCGTACGCAGGACACCAAGGATTCGAAAAAACATACAAAAGAATCAAAGATAAATTTTGGTGGAAATCTATGACGAAAGACATTAAAGATTATTGCGATAAATGTCATTCGTGCAACGAACGGAAAACACCTCCACATTTAAAATCCACTCCTCTACAAAAATTTCAAGAAGTAACGAAACCTTTTGAAAGAACATCTATGGACATTGTAGGACCTCTTACTACTACGATGAATGGAAACAAGTACATTCTGACATTTCAAGATCATTTTACAAAATATCCGGAATCATTCGCCATTCCAAACGATAAAGCCGAAACAATAGCTAAAATTTTTGCCCAACAAATAGTTACCAGACACGGTGCGCCAAGACAATTGTTAACTGACCGTGGTGCAAATTTCATGTTAAAATTATTTAGAGAAGTTTTGAAAATATTTAGTACTGAGAAGATACAAACTACTGCATATCATCCCGAAACAAATGGAATGTTAGAACGAAGTCATCGGGTTTTCATAGACATACTATCTCATTTTATTGACAGAGACCAGACTGACTGGGACGAATGGTTACCTTATGTTCTTATGGCATACAGAAGTAGCGTTCATAACTCTACAAATGAAACTCCATTTTACTTAATGCACGATAGAGACATGGAACTACCATATGACGACATAACTAGACCACAAACATTACGATATGACTATGACGAAAATTATTCATCTGAATTGCGCGAACGTTTAAATATAGCTTTCGAAAAAGTTAGACAAAAAATGAAACAAACGACAGATGCAAGAAATAAACAATTTAATAAAAATGCAAAATTAACAGAATATAAAATAGGTGACGCGTTTTATTTACATAACACAACTCAAACTATCGGACATTCGCGGAAGCTCATGATACCTTGGACAGTAAATTATAATATTCGTTCAGCCGAGAATGACAAAATTATTAAAGTTCACGTGAATAGACTCAAACCATTCAAAGCATATATAGACGACCCAGACAAAGTAGATGACGAAATTATTGAAAATGCAAATGAAACAAAGCAAAATTCTCAGCCAGCAGTAATTGATAGCAATAGCGCACTTCAAAATTATTTTCATGCTAGCTTGTATGTTAGTTGCGTTGACAATTTATGACGTATGAGTGCAGTGTAATGAACCTGCAAAATATGTAATTAATATAAATATTTCCATTGCAATCACTGATATTTGATGATTATGTAAAAATTCAAATTAAGTACTCTGATTAAAAAATACAGCAGTGGGTAGTCAGAGTCCAAAAAAGAAAGATCTAAAGTATAATAACGATTTTGGTAAATAAGTTATTTAATTATTATTTTTGTAGAAACCTTTATTTTAATTTTAATATATATTTATTTTACAATAAGTAAATTGTTTGCATATTTATTTTAACAACCCGTCTTTCCACGATGCAAAAGTAGACCTATTTAAAATACCTCGGTTTGGCAAGAACTCACATTTTTATTTTATTGTAGTGTTTGGTAAAAATTACCATCCGTTACAGTAAGCTACATGGGCTGGATACTAGAATACCTGCCACACTTGAAATAGCAATTTTCTTGTTGCAATGTTTTCTTTATTTATATTTATCTGACTTTTACAAAAATAAAGTCAGATTTTACCTATTCTTGAAATAGATATTTTTGTTAAAATATTCATATTCATGTTTTAGGATCTATACTATAGATGGTTTTAAACCTTGGACATGCAAAAGTGACCAAAACGTGGTACCATAATCAGAAAATAAACATTAAATTTTCGTGTGTCATTTTAATGAATACGTTGTATATTGTAAGCTACATGGGCTGGATTCTAGAATACCTACCACACATGAAATAGCAATTTTCTTGTTGCAATGTTTTCTTTTAGCTAAAATATGATGAACAATTATAAAACTCAGGCACAGAAACAAATATTTATATGATTTTTTACAAAAATAAAGTCAGATTTTACTAATTCTTGATGAATACGTTGTATTTTGTAAGCTACCTGGGCTGGATTCTAGAATACCAACCACACTTGAAATAGCAATTTTCTTGTTGCAATGTTTTCTTTTAGCTAAACTATGATGAAGAATTATAAACTTCGGGCGCGGAAGCAAATATTTATATGATTTTTTTACAAAAATTAAGTCAGATTTTACCTATTCTTGATGAATACGTTGTATATTGTAAGCTACATGGGCTGGATTCTAGAATGCCTACCACACTTGAAATAGCAATTTTCTTGTTGCAATGTTTTCTTTTAGCTAAAATATGATAAAAAAATTATAATCTTCGGGCGCAGAAGCAAATATTTATATTATTATTTACAAAAGTAAAGTCAGATTTTACCTTTTCTTGATGAACACGCCCATGTAGCTTACAATATAAAAAACGTATTCATTAAAATGACACCCGAAAATTGAATGTTTATTATCTGATTGGTACCACGTTTTGGTCGCTTTTGCATGTCCAATGCTTAAAACCATCCACAATATAGATCTTAAAACATGAATATAAATGTTTTAACAAAAATATTCATTTCAAGAATAGGTAAAATCTGACCAAATTTTTTTAAAAAATCATATACATATTTGCTTCCGCGCCCGAATTTTTTAATTCTTTATCATATTTTAGCTAAAAGAAAACATTGAAACAAGAATATTGCTATTTCAAGTGTGGTAGGTATTCTAGAAGCAAGCCCATGTAGCTTACAACAAGCAACGTATTCATCAAGAATAGATAAAATCTGACTTTAGTTTTGTAAAAAATCATATAAAAATCTGCTTCCGTGCCCGACTTTTATAATTCTTTATCATACTTTAGCTAAAAGAAAACATTGCAACAAGAAAATTGCTATTTCAAGTGTGGTAGGTAATATAGAATCCAGCCTATGTAGCTTACAATATACAAGGTATTCATTAAATGACACCGGAAAATTTAATGTTTGTTATCTCATTGGTACCACGTTTTGGTCACTTTTGCATGTCGTAGGTATTCTAGAATCCAGCCCATGTAGATTAAAATATACAACATATTCATTAAAATGTCACACGTAAATTGAATGTTTATTATCTGAATGGTACCGACTTTGGGTTACTTTTGCATGTCCAATGCTTAAAACCAGCCATAGTATAGATCCTAAAGCATGAATATGAATGTTTTAACAAAAATATCTATTTCAAGAATAGGTAAAATTTGACTTTATTTTTGTAAAAAATCATATAAATATTTGCTTCCGCGCCCGAATTTTATAATTCTTCATCATATTTCTGCTAACAGAAAACATTGCAACAAGAACATTGCTATTTTAAGTGTGGTAAGTATTCTAGAATCCAGCCCATATAGATTAAAATATACAACGTATTCATTAAAATATCACACGTAAATTGAATGTTTATAATCTGATTGGTACCGCCTTTGGGTTACATTTGCATGTCCAATGCTTAAAACCATCCATAGTATAGATCCTAAAGCATGAATATGAATGTTTTAACAAAAATATCCATTTTAAGAATAGGTAAAATTTGACTTTATTTTTGTAAAAAATCATATAAATATTTGCTTCCGCGCCCGAATTTTATAATTCTTCATCATATTTTAGTTAAAGAAAACATTGCAACAAGAAAATTGCTATTTCAAGTGTGGTAGGTATTCTAGAATCCATCCCATGTAGCTTACAATATACAACGTATTCACCAAGAATAGGTAAAATCTGACTTTATTTTTGTAGAAAATCATTTAAATATTTGCTTCCGCGCCCGGATTTTATAATTATTCATCATACTTTAGCTAGAAGAAAACATTGCAACAAGAAAATTGCTATTTCAAGTGTGGTAGGTATTCTAGAATCCAGCCCATGTAGCTTACAATATACAACGTATTCATTAAAATGACACCCGAAAATTGAATGTTTATTGTCTGATTGGTACTACGGTTTGATCACTTTTGCATGTCGAATGATTTAAATTATCCATAGTATAGATCCTAAAGCATGAATATGAATGTTTTAACAAAAATATCCATTTCAAGAATAGGTAAAATCTGACTTTATTTTTGTAAAAAATCATATAAATATTTGATTCTGCGCCTGAATTTTATAATTCTTCATCATATTTTAGTTAAAGGAAAACATTGCAACAAGAAATTGCTATTTCAAGTTTGGTAGATATTCTAGAATCCAGCGCATGTAGCTTACAATATACAAAGTATTCATCAAGAAAAGGTAAATTCTGACTTTATTTTTGTAAAAAATCATATAAATATTTGCTTCCGCGCCCGAATTTTATAATTCTTTATCAAATTTTAGCTAAGAGAAAACATTGCAACAAAATAATTGCTTTTTCAAGTTTGGTAGGTATTCTAGAATACAGCCCATGTAGCTTACAATATACAACATATTCATTAAAATGACACCTAAAAATTGAATGTTTATTATCTGATTGGAACCACGTTTCGGTCACTTTTGCATGTACAATGCTTAAAACCATCCATGGTATAGATCCTAAAGCATGAATATGAATGTTTTAACAAAAATATCCATTTCAAGAATAGGTAAAATCTGACTTTATTTTTGTAAAAATCATATAAATATTTGCTTCCGCGCCCGAGTTTTATAATCCTACATCATATTTTAGCTAAAAGAAAACATTGCAACAAGAAAATTGTTATTTCAACTGTGGTAGGTATTCTAGAATCCAGCCCATGTAGCTTACAATATACAACGTATTCATTTAAATGAAACTCGAAAATTGAATTTTTATTATCTGATTGGTACCACGTTTTGGTCACTTTTGCATGTCCAATACTTAAAACCATCCATAGTATATATCCTAAAGCATGAATATGAATGTTTTAAAAAATATATCCATTTCAAGAATAGGTAAAATCTGACTTTATTTTTGTAAAAAATCATATAAATATTTGCTTCCGCGCTCGAATTCCATTATTCTTCATCATATTTTAGCTAAAAGAAAACATTGCAACAAGAAAACTGCTATTTCAAGTGTGGTAGGTATTCTAGAATCCAGCCCATGTAGCTTACAATAAAACGTATTCATCAAGAATAGGTAAAATCAGACTTAATTTTTGTAAAAAATCATATAAATATTTGCTTCCGCGCTCGAATTCTATAATTCTTTATCATATTTTAGCTAAAAAAAACATTGAAACATGAAAATTGCTATTTCAAGTGTGGTACGTATTCTAGAATCCAGTCCATGTAGCTTACAATATACAACAAATTCATTTAAATGAAACTCGAAAATTGAATTTTTATATCTGATTGGTACCACGTTTTGGTCACTTTTGCATGTCCAATGCTAAAACATCCATGGTGTAGATCCTAAAGCATGAATATGAATGTTTTAACAAAGATATAAATTTCAAGAATAGGTAAAATCTGACTTAATTTTTGTAAAAAATCATATAAAAATTTTCTTCCGCGCCAGAATTTTATAATTCATTATCATATTTTAGCTAAAAGAAAACACTGCAACAAGAAAATTGCTATTTCTAGTGTGGTGGGTATTCTAGAATCCAGCCCATGTAGCTTACAATATACAACGTATTCATCAAGAAACGGTAAAATCTGACTTTATTTTTGAAAAAAATCATATAAGTATTTGCTTCAGCGCCCGAATTTTATAATTCTTTATCATATTTTAGCTAAAAGAAAACATTGCAACAAGAAAATTGCTATTTCAAGTGTGGTAGGTATTCTAGAATCCAGCCCATGTAGCTTTCCAATATACAACGTATTCATCAAGAATAGGTAAAATCTGACTTTATTTTTGTAAAAAAATTTATAAATATTTGCTTCCGCGCTCGAACTTTACAATTCTTCATAATATTTTAGCTAAAAGAAAACATTGCAACAAGAAAATTGCTATTTCAAGTGTGATAGGTATTCTAGAATCCAGCCCATGTAGCTTACAATATACAACGTATTCATTAAAATAACACCCAAATATTGAATGTTTATTATCTGATTGGTACCACATTTTGGTCACTTTTGTATGTCTAATGCTTAAAACCATCCATAGTATAGATCCTAAAGCATGAATATGTTTTTTTTAACAAAAATATGCATTTCAAGAATAGGTGAAATCTGACTTTATTTTTGTAAAAAAACATATAAATATTTGCTTCCGCGCCCGAATTTTATAAATCTTCATCATATTTTAGCTAAAAGAAAATATTGCAACAAGAAAATTGCTATTTCTAGTGTGATGGGTATTCTAGAATCCAGCCCATTTAGCTTACAATATTCAACGTATTCATCAAGTAAAGGTAAAATCTAACATTATTTTTGTAAAAAATTATATAAATATTTGCTTGTGCGCTCAAATTTTATAATTCTTCATCATATTTTAGTTAAAAGAAAACATTGCAACAAGATAGTTGCTATATCAAGTGCGGTAGGTATTCTAGAATCCAGCTCATTTAGCTTCAAATATACAACGTATTCATCAAGAATAGATAAAATCTGACTTTATTAATGTAAAAAATCATATAAATATTTGCTTCTGAGCCCGAACTTTATAATTCTTCATCATATTTTAGCTAAAAGAAAACATTGCAACTAGAAAATTGCTATTTTAAGTGTGGTATGTATTCTAGAATCCAGCCCATGTAGTTTACAATATACAACGTATTCATTAAAATGACACCCGAAAATTGAATGTTTATTATCTGATTGGTACCACGTTTTGAACACTTTGGCATGTCAAATGCTTAAAACCATTCATAGTATAGATCCTAAAGCATGAATATTAATGTTTTAACAAAAATATCCATTTCAAAAATTGGTAAAATCTGACTTTATTTTTGTAAAAAATCATATAAATATTTGCTTCCGCGCCCGAATTTTATAATTCTTCATCATATTTTAGATAAAAGAAAACATTGCACAAGAAAATTGCTATTTCAAGTGTGGTAGGTATCCTAGAATCCAACCCATGTAGCTTACAATATACAACGTATTCATTGAAATGACATTCCTAGGAATGAAACTTGATAATAAACTAAACTGGAAAGAACATCTAAACTTCCTGAAGAAAGAAACATACCAAAGATTAAATATATTAAATATTCTTTCTCATCATGATTAGGGAGCAGAGAGAGATATTCTAATGAATACATATAAAGCACTAATCAGGTCTAAACTAGACTACGGCAGTGTTATATACTCACAAGCCAAAAAATCATACTTAAACACCTTGAACATAATACAAAACACGGCACTGCGTATTATAACGGGAGCATACAGAACCAGCCCAATAAATAATCTTCTAATAGAAACAGGAGAAATGCCTTTACAAAATAGACGAAAACAACTAACTATGTCGTACATTATTAATGTCGCTAGTAATCCCACACATCCAAACTACGCAACCCTCTTCTATAATAAAAACTCCCATCTAAATATCAAACAGACAACACCATTCCATAAATATATACACCAAATCTTAACAGAACTTGACCTGACCATACCTGAAATAGACAACAACCACTCATTTAACCATGCTCCTTGGACTGATCCTGCAATAGATATTAATATAGAACTGACACAATATAACAAAGACTGCACAAACCCCATCTTCTACAAGGCATCTTTTAACCGTATCTGCAGTCAGTATGAAGACTACCTTTTTGTGTATACAGACGGGTCCAAAACAGAAACAACAACAGGAGCAGCAATGGTACAAAATAAAAACATCACAAAATTCAAATTGCCAAACCAAGACAGCATCTATACAGCTGAAGCAATAGCAATCCTTCACTGCCTTCAAAACATCCAGACACCCCACTCCAAACTAGCAATATTTACCGATCCATTCAGCGTTCTTCAAAGCATACAGACTATGTTTCCAAGAAATGCAATAATTAAAAATATCAAGAAAGAAATAAATATACTTAAAAACGAATTAAACATAAAAATTGTCTTCATTTGGACCCCTGCACACGTAGGAATCCGTGGAAACGAGACAGCAGATGAAGCAGCTAAAGACAATGAAAACTCAGATGAACTCAAACATCCTACCCAAACATATGATCTCAAAAATCAAATAAAAGAAAAAATCAAAAAAGCATGGCAAGACAACTGGGCACAACAAACAAATAATAAGCTCAGAAGAATCAAAATCAACACAGATCAATGACTACTTATAGGCACAAGAAAAGACCAAGTAATCATTACCCGATTAAGAATAGGACACACAAAATTTTCTCACGAACATATATTAAAAAGGACAGACACTGAACTGTGTAATGTATGCAGCGTCCAAATCACAATCGACCATCTGATAACGGAATGCCCTAAATACCAGTCCAAAAGAATACAATTCAACATCCCCAATAGACTTGAAGAATCCCTGAAGAATGACAGAACCAATATTGAAAATGTAATTAAATATCTTAAGGCTATAAACATGTACAGTATGATTTAAACAATACCTATACATAAATGTAAAAAAAATACTAATAACCTTAGGCGTTGAAGTATCTATAAATCCAAATAAAAAAAAATATTGAAATGACACCCGAAAATTGAATGTTTATTATCTAATTGGTACCTTGTTTTAGTCACTTTTGCATGTCCAATGCTAAAATTATCCATAGTATAGATCCTAAAGCATGAATATAAATGTTTTAACAAAAATATCCATTTCAAGAATAGGTAAAATCTGACTTAATTTTTGTAAAAAATCTTATAAATATTTGCTTCCGAGCCCGAACTATATAATTCTTCAACATATTTTAGCTAAAAGAAAACACTGCAACAAGAAAATTGCTATTTCAAGTGGGGTAGATATTCTAGAATCCAGCCCTTGTAGCTTACAATATACAACGTGTTCATCAAGAATAGGTCAAATCTGAATTTAATTTTGTAAAAAATAATATAAATATTTGCTTCCGCGACCAAATTTTTTAATTCTTTATCATATTTTAACTAAAAGAAAACATTGCAACAAGACAATTGCTATTTCAACTGTGGTAGGTATTCTAGATTCCAGCCCATGTAGTTTACAATATACAACGTATTCATTAAAATGACACTCGAAAAGTAAATGTTTATTATCTGATTGGTACAACGTTTTGAACACTTTTGCATGTCCAATGCTTAAAACCATCCATAGTATAGATCCTAAAGCATGAATATGAATGTTTTAACAAAACTATCCATTTCAAGAATAGGTAAAATCTGACTTTATTTTTGTAAAAATAATATAAATAGTTGCTTCCGCGCCCGAATTTTATTAGTCTTCATCATAGGTAAACTAAAAGAAAACATTGCAACAAGAAAATTGCTATTTCAAGTGTCTTAGGTATTTTAGAATCCAGCCCATGTAGCTTACAATATAAAACGTATTAATTAGAATGACACCCGAAAATTGAATGTTTATTATCTGCTTGGTACAACGTTTTGAACACTTTTGCATGTCCAATGTATAAAACTATCCATAGTATATATCCTAAAGCATAAATATGAATGTTTTAACAAAAATATCCATTTCAAGAATAGGTAAAATCTAAATTTATTTTTGTAAAAAATCATACAAAATATTTGCTTGCGTGCCCGAATTTTATAATTCTTTATCATATTTTAGCTAAAAGAAAACATTGCAACAAGAAAATTGCTATTTTAAGTGTGGTAGGTATCCAGCCTATGTAGCTTACAATATACAACGTATTCATTAAAATGACACCCGAAAATCAATGTTTATTATCTGATTGGTACCACGTTTTGGTCACTTTTGCAAGTCCAATGCTTAAAACCATCCATAGTATACATCCTTAATCATGAATAAGTAAGTTTTAACAAAAATATCCACTTCAAGAATAGGTAAAATCTGACTTTATTTTTGTAAAAATAATATAAATAGTTGCTTCCGCGCCCGAATTTTATTAGTCTTCATCATATGTAGACTAAAAGAAAACATTGCAACAAGAAAATTGCTATATCAAGTGTGGTAGTTATTCTAAAATCCAGCCCATGGAGCTTACAACATACAACGTATTCATCAAGAATAGGTAAAATCTGACTTTATTTTTGTAAAAAATCATATAAATATTTACTTCCGCGCCCGAATTTTATTAGTCTTCATCATATTTTAGCTAAAAGAAAACATTGCATCAAGAAAATTGCTATTTCAAGTGTCTTAGGTATTTTAGAATCCATCCCATGTAGCTTACAATATAAAACGTATTAATTAGAATGACACCCGAAAATTGAATGTTTATTATCTGATTGGTACTACGTTTTGTTCACTTTTGCATGTCCAATGCCTAAAACCATCCATAGTATAGATCCTAAAGCATGAATATGAAAGTTTTAACAAAAATGTCCATTTCAAGAATAGGTAAATTCTGACTTAATTTTTGTAAAAAATCATATAAATATTTGCTTCCGCGCCCGAATTTTATAATTCTTTATTATATTTTAGCTGAAAGAAACCATTGCAACAAGAAAATTGCTATTTCAAGTGTGGTAGGTATTCTAGAATCCAGCTCATGTAGCTTACAATATACAAAGTATTCATCAAAAAAATGTAAAATCTGACTTTATTTTTCTAAAATATCATAAAAATATTTGCTTTCGCAATTTACAATAAGTAAATTGTTTGCATATTTATTTTAACAACCCGTCTTTCCACGATCCAAAAGTAGACCTATTTAAAATACCTCGATTTGGCAAGAACTCACATTTTTATTTTATTGTAGTGTTTGGTAAAAATTACCATCCGTTACAGTAAGCTACATGGGCTAGATACTAGAATACCTGCCACTTTTGAAATAGCAATTTTCTTGTTGCAATGTTTTCTTTTAGCTAAAATATGATAAAGAATTATAAAATTCAGGCACAGAAGCAAATATTTATATGATTTTTTACAAAAATAAAGTCAGATTTTACTAATTCTTGATGAATACGTTGTATATTGTAAGCTACCTGGGCTGGATTCTAGAATACCTACCACACTTGAAATAGCAATTTTCTTGTTGCAATGTTTTCTTTTAGCTAAACTATGATGAAGAATTATAAACTTCGGGCGCGGAAGCAAATATTTATATGATTTTTTTACAAAAATTAAGTCAGATTTTACCTATTCTTGATGAATACGTTGTATATTGTAAGCTACATGGGTTGGATTCTAGAATGCCTACCACACTTGAAATAGCAATTTTCTTGTTGCAATGTTTTCTTTTAGCTAAAATATGATGAAAAATTATAAAATTTGGGCGCGAAAGCAAATATTTAAAATACTATATATAATTTTAGCACTGGACATGCAAAAGTGACCAAAACTTGGTACCAATCAGGTAATAAACAATAAATTTTTGGGTGTCATTTTAATGAATACGTTGTATATTGTGAGCTACATGGGCTGAATTCTTGAAATAGCAATTTTCTATTTGCAATGTTTTCTTTTAGCTAAAAAATTATGAAATATTATAAAATTCGTGCGCGGAAGCAAATATTTATATGATTTTTTACAAAAATAAAGTCAGATTTAACCTATTCTTGATGAATACGTTGTATATTGTAAGCTACATGGGCTGGATTCTAGAATACCTACCACACTTGAAATAGCAATTTTATTGTTGCAACGTTTTCTTTTAGCTAAAATATAATGAAAAATTATAAAATTTGGGCGCGAAAGCAAATATTTATCTGACTTTTACAAAAATAAAGTCAGATTTTACCTAATCTTGAAATAGATATTTTTGTTAAAACATTCATATTCATGTTTTAGGATCTATACTATAGATGGTTTTAAACTTTGGACATGCAAAAGTGACCAAAACGTGGTACCATAATCAGAAAATAAACATTCAATTTTCGTGTGTCATTTTAATGAATACGTTGTATATTGTAAGCTACATGGGCTGGATTCTAGAATACCTACCACACATGAAATAGCAAATTTTCTTGTTGCAATGTTTTCTTTTAGATAAAATATGATAAAAAAATTATAATATTCGTTCGCAGAAGCAAATATTTATATTTTTATTTACAAAAGTAAAGTCAGATTTTACCTTTTCTTGATGAACACGCCCATGTAGCTTACAATATAAAAAACGTATTCATTAAAATGACACCGGAAAATTGAATGTTTATTATCTGATTAGTACCACGTTTTGGTCGCTTTTGCATGTCCGATGCTTAAAACCATCCATAATATAGATCTTAAAACATGAATATAAATGTTTTAACAAAAATATTCATTTCAAGAATAGGTAAAATCTGACTAAATTTTTTTAAAAAATCATATAAATATTTGCTTCCGCGCCCGAATTTTTTAATTCTTCATCATATTTTAGCTAAAAGAAAACATTGAAACAAGAAAATTGCTATTTCAAGTGTGGTAGGTATTCTAGAATCAAGCCCATGTAGCTTACAACAAACTACGTATTCATCAAGAATAGATAAAATCTGACTTTAGTTTTGTAAAAAATCATATAAATATCTGCTTCCGTGCCCGACTTTTATAATTCTTTATCATACTTTAGCTAAAAGAAAACATTGCAAAAAGAAAATTGCTATTTCAAGTGTGGTAGGTAATATAGAATCCAGCCTATGTAGCTTACAATATACAAGGTATTTATTAAAATGACACCCGAAAATTTAATGTTTGTTTTCTCATTGGTACCACGTTTTGGTCACTTTTGCATGTCGAATGCTAAAATTATTCATAGTATAGATCCTAAAGCATGAATATGAATGTTTTAACAAAAATATCTATTTCAAGAATAGGTAAAGTCTGACTTTATTTTTGTAAAAAGTCATATAAATATTTGCTTCCGCGCCCGAATTTTATAATTCTTCATCATATTTTAGCTAAAAGAAAACATTGCAACAAGAAAATTGCTATTTCAAGTGTAGTACGTATTCTAGAATCCAGCCCATGTAGCTTACAACATACAACGTATTCATCAAAAATAGGTAAAATATGACTTAATTTTTGTAAAAAATCATATAAATATTTGCTTCCTTGCCCGAATTTTATAATTTCTCATCATATTTTAGCTAAAAGAAAAAATTGCAACAAGAAAATTGCTATCTCAAATGTGGTAGGTATTCTACAATCCAGCCCACGTAGCTTACAATATACAACGTATTCATCAAGAATAGGTAAAATTGGACTTTACTTTTGTAAACAATCATATAAATATTTGTTTCCGCGCCCGAATTTTATAATTCTTTATCATATTTTAGCAAAAAGAAAACATAGCGTCAAGAAAATTGCTATTTTAAGTGTGGTAGGTATTCCAGAATCCAGCCCATGTAGCTTACAATATACTACGTATTCAGTATAATAACACCCGAAAATTTAATGTTTATTATCTGATTGGTACCCACGTTTTAGTCACTTTTGCATGTGCAATTCTTAAAACCATCTGTAGAATAGATCCTAAAGCATGAATATAAATGTTTTAACAGAAATATCAATTTCGAGAATAGTTAAATTCTGTCTTTATTTTAGTATAAAAATCACATAAATATTTGCTTCCGCGCCCAAATTTTATAATTCTTCATCATATTTTAGCTAAAAGAAAACATTGCAGCAAGAAAATTGCTATTTCAAGTGTGGTAGGTATTCTAGAATCCAGCCCATGTAGCTTACAATATACACCGTATTTATCAAAGATATGTAAAATCTGACTTTATTTTCGTAAAAAAATCATATAAATATTTGCTTTCGCGCCCGAGTTTTATAATTCTACATCATATTTTAGTTAAAAGAAAACATTGCAACAAGAAAATTGCTATTTCAACTGTGGTAGGTATTCTAGATTACAGCCCATGTAGCTTACAAAATACAACGTATTCATCAAGAAAAGTTAAAATCTGACTTTATATTTGTATTAAATCATGTAAATGTTTGCTTCCGCGCCCGAATGGTAGGTATTCTAGAATCCAGCCCATGTAGCTTACAATATACAACGTATTCATTAAAATGACACCTAAAAATTGAATGTTTATTATCTAATTGGTACCACGTTTTGGTCACTTTTGCATGTACAGTGCTTAAAAACATCCATAGTGTAGATCCTAAAGCATGAATATAAATATTTTAAGAATAAATATTCATTTCAAGAATAGGTAAAACCTGACTTTATTTTTTTAAAAAAACATTGCAACAAGAAAATTGCTATTTCAAGTGTGGTAGATATTCTAGAATCCAGCCCATGTAGCTTACAATAAAGCGTATTCATCAAGAATAGGTAAAATCTGACTTTATTTTTGTAAAAAATCATATAAATATTGGCTTCCGCGCCTGAATTTTATATTTCACCATCATATTTTAGCTAAAAAAAAAACATTTCAACAAGAAAATTGCTATTTCAAGTGTGGTAGGTATTCTAGAATCCAGCTTATGTAGCTTACAATATACAACGTATTCATTAAAATGACACCTGAAAATTGAATGTTTATTATCTGTTTTGTACTACGGTTTGGTCACTTTTGCATGTCAAATGCTAAAATTAACCATAGTATAGATCCTAAAGCATGAATATGAATGTCTTAACAAAAATATCCATGTCAGGAATAGGTAAAATCTGACTTTATTTTTGTAAAAAATCAAATAAATATTTGCTTTCGCCCCCGAAATAAAATAACACCCGAAAAATGAATGTTTATTATCTGACTGGTACCACGTTTTGGTCACTTTTGCATGTACAATGCTAAAATTAACCATAGTATAGATCCTAAAGCATGAATATGAATGTTTTAACAAAAATATCCATTTCAAGAATAGGTAAAATCTGACATTATTTTTGAAAAAAATCAAATAAATATTTGGTTCCGCGCCCGACTTTTATAATTCTTTATCATATTTTAGCTAAATGAAAACAGTGCAACAAGAAAATTGCTATTTCAAATGTAGTAGGTATTCTAGAATCCAGCCCATGTAGCTTACAATATACAACGTATTTATCAAGAAAAGGTAAAATCTGACTTTATTTTTGTAAAAAATTATAGAATTATTTGCGTCTGAGCCCGAACTTTATAATTCTTCATCAAATTTTTTTGCTAATAGAAAACACTGCAACAAGAAAATGTCTACTTCAAGTGTGGTAGATATTATAGAATCCAGCACTTGTAGCTTAGAATATACAACGTATTCATCAAGAATAGGTAAAATCTGACTTTATTTTTGTAAAAAATCATTTAAATATTTGCTTCCGCGCCCGAATTTTATTAGTCTTCATCATATTTAAACTAAAAGAAAACATTGCAACAAGAAAATTGCTATTTCAAGCGTGGTAGGTATTCGAGAATCCAGCCCATGTAGCTTACAATATAAAACGTATTCATCAAGAATAGGTAAAATCTGACTTTATTTTTCTAAAAAATCATATATATATATATATATATATATATATATATATATATATATATATATTGTAGCGAACCCAGGGTCGCGGCGCGGGCGGCAGCTAGCGAACAGGTCAGAACATGTCCGTCCGCTCCCCATTGTTCTGATTTCAAGGAATCAAAGAATATTCTAGAATGATGTATTTTAATATAAATACCCCAAGCAAAAGATCGCGAGAACAGTCTTATGTTGATACGGGTAGTGAACAGATGGTGATATAAATAAATAGATAGTGATATAAATTGTTGAAATAAATATTCCGTAGTTCTAATTGTTTAAATAAATTATCTTAGTGTTTAAGTCTTTAGTAATAATAGTTAGTTCTTAAATTAGTGTTTATATTTGTTAATTCTTAGTGTTAGTTATTTTTATTTTTTCTTTATAATTCGTATTTCTTTAATTAAACATAGTTATATAAATATTAGTGTTTTAATCAATTTTACACTTCACCTAAATAAATAAAACGTTACAATTGGTGTCAGGTGTGAGGGTTATTAAAAACTGTGAAGTGTAAATTAAAATAAGTAAAATGGCTACTAAACAAGTAAAATTAAGCGAATTAAAAGTGGCCGATCTCAAGAGGGAGCTAGAAGAACGAGAGTTGGAGACATCGGGAACCAAGTCTGTTTTACAACATCGTCTACGGCAAGCTTTGGTAGAAGCTGGTGAAAATCCTGATGACTTTTTATTCGAAATTACGGGTAGCTTGCCCGATTTTGGTAAAATAATGGAGGAAAAGTTAGCAGAAAGTTCTAAAAAATCTGATGAAAACTTACAAAAACTGGTAGAAAATTTTTGAACTTTAGAACAAAAATTAGAAGAAATGAAAGAAAGTTCTAAAACATTGAAAGAAGAATTAATAGAAAATTCCAGAAGTTTAGAACAAAAATTAAAAGATGAATTAACAGAAAATTCTAGAACTTTAAAAGAAGAATTAATAGAAAATTCTAGAATTTTAGAAGAGAAATTAACAGAGAATTGTAGAATATGGGAAGAGAAACTAATAAAAAGTTCTAAAAATTTAGAAGATAAATTGGAAAATTTGAAAGATGAATACGACATGAGGATTGCCGAATTACAGAAAAATGTCTCCAAAATTACGTCACCAGTGGTTTCAAATCCTGATATAGTTAAGACGGATGAGATTCAAGAAAAGAAGCCAGAAAAAGAAAATAGTTCCAGAATCCATATAAAAACACCAGAATTTGACGGCAAGACATCGTGGCCGAATTATTTAAAACAGTTTGAAGCCGCTGCCAAAGCAAATGGCTGAACTTCCAAAGAAAAAGCTACTGCGCTGACAGTTTCGCTACGTGGAGAAGCCATCGATATCCTACAGATGCTAAAAGAGGATGAACAGGAAGACTACGAACAACTTGTTAAACGATTGGATATGCGATATGGCAATGCGCATCTGGAGCAAGTGTACCAGACGCAACTGAGGAACAGATATCAGAGTTCTAAAGAAAACCTTCAAGAATTCGAAGCTGATATAGCTCGTTTAGTTCGTCTTGCACATCCCACAGCTCCTGACAGTGTTTTGGAATGTCTGGCCACTCAATCATTTATCTATGGGGTCCGTGACAATGAAACTCAACAAGCACTGCGATTGGCTCGACCAAAAATTCTGGTTGACGCACTTTCATATGCCTTAGACCATGAAGCAGCCAAACAAGCTTCCCGTAACCAGTCGCGAGTGCGAAATATCGATGCTGAGAGTATTGAGGACCTAGATGATAGGATAAGACGTATTACATCCGAAATCCATGCTTCTGGAAGAAAGAAACTCCGCTGTTGGAATTGTGGTGAAGTAGGTCACCCGCAAAGGCTCTGCAGAAAACAACAGAGGAAAGCAGAACCAAGAAAGGAAGAAAGGGAGTCGGAAAACTAAGTCGGGTTGATGCGAAGGGGCAATCGTCGACCCGTAATCCAGTAGCCCCAGAATCTATTACTTATGTCGCATCCCTTCATCATCAAGCTAACAGCATCTATGTAGACGGTTCTATCGACAGAAGGCCGCTTAAAATGTTGCTGGATAAGGGTACGACAAAAACAATAATCAGTCCCGACTTAGCAAGAAAAATATGCAGAAAACATCTACTTCCAACAAAGTGGCAGATACACACAGCCACAGGAGAACAAGCTACCGCATCTGGAGAAATAGATTTGAGCATCACTGTTGGAAAAACGTGCATTAAACATCGTGTGCTGGTAGCTAACGTGGAAGATGAATTCATTCTGGGCATGGACATAATGAAAAAGCATGGATTTAAACTTGACCTGAAGAATGGAGTGATGATGGTCAATGATGAAGAACTAGTATTAAATCCACGAGACGACAATGCCATGCGAGTATTAATAACGGAAGATGTAACCCTCCCAGAACGGAGTGAATCAATCGTAGAAGCACAGCTAGAGGGTAGCTTCTGTGAGGGAAACATTGTCATGCTCCAGCCGAAAAATGATGATGCCAAAACTGGGACTGGAGTTGTAATTGGAAAAGCCTTGCTCAAAACCGACAAGGTTATCCCAGTTCGAGTAATGAACATAAATTTTTATCCAGTTATACTAAAAAAGGGAACCGTAGTAGGTGAATGTTCAGCGATATCATCAATTATTCGAACTGTAAAGGCCAAAGACAACACATCCTGTGAAGTTCCAGCTATTCTAATCAAGGAGCTGTCAACATCGTTCCAGGACTTGACTGCCGACCAGAAAACCAAGGCTAAGAACTTAATTGGGACCTTTCAAGATGTGTTCCAATTTGACAAGAAGGACAAAGGACGAACCAATGTAGTCCATCATAAAATAGACACCGGAGACGCAAGACCCATCCGCCAAACAGCAAGAAGATTACCACTGGCGAAGCGGGAAGAAGCTGAGGAAATTATAAAGGATATGAGGACGGAAGGTGTGATTGAACCTTCAAGCAGTCCATGGGCTTCACCAGTGGTGCTAGTGAAGAAGAAGGATGGCTCTACGAGATTTTGCGTCGATTATCGTCAACTTAACAACGTGACGAAGAAGGATAGCTACCCGCTACCCCGAATAGACGATACACTGGACACATTGGCAGGATCAAAGATTTTCTCCACTCTTGATCTAAAGAGCGGATACTGGCAAGTAGATTTAGACCCAAGAGACAAAGAAAAGACTGCATTTACCATCGGTACCGGTCTTTGGCAATTTACTGTTATGCCATTTGGGTTTTGCAATGCCCCTGCAACGTTTGAACGACTTATGGAAACTGTGTTGGCTGGACTGTCGTGGAAAACATGTTTGGTTTACCTCGATGATATTATTGTGGTAGGAAAAACGTTCGAGGACCACATGAAGAACTTGGAAGAGGTTTTCCAAAAATTGAGGAAGGCTAACCTGAAACTCAGTCCAAAGAAGTGTCACTTATGTCAAAAAGAAGTTCATTATCTTGGACACGTACTTTCTGGTAGGGGTATTGCAGTTGACCCGGAGAAAATAAGGGCTGTGAGTGGCTGGCCAGTACCGAGGGATAAACATGAATTGAGAAGTTTCCTTGGTCTCTGTACATACTACCGACGTTATGTCCCTGGATTTGCCAATATAGCGAAGCCATTGACAAGGCTTACTGAAGAAGGCAGAAAATTTATCTGAAAGTGAATGTTTATTATCTGATTGGTACAACGTTTTGAACACTTTTGCATGTCCAATGCTTAAAATCATCCATAGTATAGATCCTAAAGCATGACTATGAATGTTTCAACAAATATATCCATTTCAAGAATAGGTAAAATCAGACTTTATTTTTGTAAAAAATCATATAAATATTTGCTTCCGCGCCGGTATTTTATTATTCTTTATCATATTTTAGCTAAAAGAAAACATTCCAAGAAGAAAATTGCTATTTCAAGTGTGGTAGGTATTCTAGAATCCAGCCCATGTTGTTTACAATATACAACGTATTCATCAAGAATAGGTGGAATCTGACTTTATTTTTGAAAAAAATCATATAAATATTTGCTTCCGCGGACGAATTTTAAAATTCTTTATCATATTTTAGCTAAAAGAAAACATTGCAACAAGAAAATTGCTATTTCAAGTGTCTTAGGTATTTTAGAATCCAGCCCATGTAGCTTACAATATAAAACGTATTAATTAGGATGACACCCGAAAATTGAATGTTTATTGGTCACTTTTGCATGTCCAAGGTTTAAAACCATCTATAGTATAGATCCTAAAGCATCAATATGAATGTTTTAACAAAAATATCCGTTTCAAGAATAGGTAAAATGTGACTTTAATTTTGTAAAAAATCATATAAATATTTGCTTCCGCGCCCGAATTTTATAATTCTTCATCATATTTTAGCTAAAAGAAAACATTGCAACAAGAAAATTGCTATTTCAAGTATGGTAGGTTTTCAAGAATCCAGCCTATGTAGCTTACAATATACAACGTATTCATTAAAATGACACCCGAAAATTGAATGTTAATTATCTGATTGGTACCACGTTTTGTTCACTTTTGCATGTCCAATGCTAAAATTATCCATAGTATAGTTCCTAAAGTATGAATATGAATGATAAAAAAGTTTTCACAGATTTCTCGGCGGATATTAGGCAGGATTTATATTAATAATTCATTCGTAAAATTTTTTGTAGTTAATTTTTAGTAGTGTAATCAGCCTCTGTTATCAGTAGATATGTAATTGATTGGATTCTGGATCAATGCATTCCCTAACTACCTTTCCAATTTCCTTTCATTAACAAATATGTAGACGACATAATATGTGCTGTGCCGAGCGATCAAATAGATTCCACGCTACAAACTTCCAATAGCATAAATGAACATATCCAATTCACCGTCGAAACTGAATCACAAAATAGTGTACCTTTCTTGGACACTAAAGTGATCAGACAGGAAAACCAAACCATCATATTGGATTGGTATCAAAAACCAACTTCGTCAGGTAAATACCTTATCTACAACTCGAACCACACACATAAAATGAAAATAAATCTTGTACTAGGTTTAAAAAATAGAATAAATAAAATTTGCCATCCTTCCTTACAAAAATCAGCTCTACAACGTTTAGAGAATGTATTGATCTAGAATTCCTACCCTAAATCATTACTTAATCGACTTCTTTACAATACTAATTCACAGACTGATAATCAGATTGATAATAGCAAAGAACACAAATAATATATTTCTCTTCCAAATATTTCTTTTTTTAACTAATGAACTAATAGGTCTATTTAAAAATGATAAACATTTAATTTTTGCTATAAAAAATTTCAAAACTGTGAACAAACTTTTCACAAAAATCAAAGATAAAACAGAAATAATTAATCAATCAAATATAATTTATAAAATCCCTTGCGGCGGTTGTGGTAGGACTTATATTGATCAAACATCGCAAAAACTTTGTACTAGATTATCACAACACAAACAAGGAGAAAAGAGAAATAATTCAAAAATCATATGTGCTCTTGCTGCTCACGCACAAGAATCTAAATATTTTGCAAATTACGACGAAGCTTCCATTCTAGAATTTGAAAATAACTACAAAAAAGGATATTTTTAGAAATGTGTCATATAACAAATAATAACACAATAAACTACAAAACAGATACCCAACATCTAAGTTCTATATATTCTTATCTATTAAAAACTTTTTAAATAATTTTCAAAATTACCGCGCTTCCATCACTTGCTATATTAACCCTTCTCTTCTTCTTTGTGTCGTGATATTACGCATAACTTGTTACATCTCAGAGCAAGTTCAAATCAGTCTTTCGGCCATGTGGAATCCAATTTTATAAAATTTCTACTTATTTCAAAACAGTGTAAATCCAAAATATTTGAACAATGTAATTTTCTGTGTTTAAAATTCCTGACTAATGCTATGTTTCTAAAACGATTTTGTCAATTTAAACTTAAAGCTAAAACTTATTGTAAGTATTACAACACACAACATTAACCTTCCTTGTAATCACATTAGAAATGTACATTTCAGTTTTCCCTGATGAAGTTACAAAATTAGTAACGAAATATTGGACTTAACAGATATAACTTTCCTAGAAGAAGTAAAAAACATTCTAGCTATGGGTAACAAATTTAGTGTTCCACCTACAAAAAAAGAAATAAAATCAAAGAATTTATTAGCAGATTTAGAAATAGCTATTAGTAATAGCCACGGCGATCGAAATATTTTGAGAGCCAAAGCTACTAATATCATTACTAATTTCTATCATAAGAATTTACAAATAAACAATACTATCAATACCATGTTCAAAAATGCTAAATTGTTCCTTAAGCAGCAATCCTCATTACTAATAATCAATTCCGATAAAGGTAACGTGACAGTTGCCACACCTAAAGATAAATATAACACTTTATGTTTGTCTGTGTTAAATGACGATAAATATTACGAAAAAATTAACATTGATAAAACAGTTTTTACTAAGAACAAATTCAATAAAATTATAACCAACTTAAAAACTAATAATTTTATATCAGACGAGACAGCCAAATATTTAACATTATGTAACGCACAAACTGCTAAATTTTACGAACTTCCGAAAACCCATAAAGAAACTCTAGCCATTAGACCAATAATCTCATCAATTTGTTCGCCCACTTCAAAACTTTGTAAGTTCATAACCGATATCCTATCTGTTTCAATTGAAAGTGAAACCCGATACTACATTAAAGACAGTTTTCAATTCTCAGAATTTATTCAAAATTTTCAATTACCAGACAATTTTGATATTATCAGTTAGGATGTCATTAGCCTTTTCACTGACATCCTCATAGACTTAGCAGTCAAAGTTATTGAGGAAAAATGGAAGTTGATAAATGAACATACGAATATACCTAAAAACGTGTTCATTGATATTATTAATTTTATCTTTAACAATACTTTCTTCATTTACGATGGACAACATTACCATCAAAAATTTGGTAGCCCAATGAGTAGTGTAATCAGCCCTGTTATCAGTAGATATGTAATGGATTGGATTCTGGATCAATGCATTCCCCAACTACCTTTCCAATTTTCTTTCATTTACAAATATGTAGACGACATAATATGTGCTGTGCCGAGCGATCAAATAGATTCCACGCTACAAACTTTCAATAGCATAAATGAACATATCCAATTCACCGTCGACACTGAATCACAAAATAGTGTACCTTTCTTGGACACTAAAGTGATCAGACAGGAAAACCAAACCATCATATTAAATTGGTATCAAAAACAAACTTCGTCAGGTAAATACCTTAACTACAACTCGAGCCACACACATAAAATCAAAATAAATCTTGTACTAGGTTTAAAAAATAGAATAAATAAAATTTGCCATCCTTCCTTACAAAAATCAGCTCTACAACGTTTAGAGAATGTATTGATCGAGAATTCCTACCGTAAATCATTACTTAAACGACTTCTTTACAATACTAATTCACAGACTGATAATCAAATTGATAATAGCAATGAACACAAACAATATATTTCTCTTCCAAATAATGAACAAATAATGTGCATTTCAGTAGCCCCTCCACATTATTTTTTTAAGACTCTTTTTCATAAGTAAACTGCGCTAGGTTTGTGCTGAATTGTGCTGTAGAAAAAAGGTTTTATGCAGGTCGAATTAGGCTAAAAATTTACAACTAAAGTGGAGGGGCTATTAAAATAGTGTTGTGCTGAATTGTGCCGTATATTAATTGTTTTGTGCTGGTCGCATTCCGCTTAAAATAAATAATTAATTTGGAGGGGCTATTGAAATGCTGAGCCCCACCACATAATATTTTTATGGATTTTTTTTTATGAGTAAATTGTGCTAGTGTTGTGCTGAATTGTGCCGTATAATAATTGTTTTGTGCTGGTCGCATTCCGCTTAAAATAAATAATTAATTTGGAGGAGCTATTGAAATGCTGAGCCCCCCCACATAATATTTTTATACATTTTTTTATGAGTAAATTGTGCTAGTGTTGTGCTGAATTGTGCCGTATAATAATTGTTTTGTGCTAATCGCATTCCGCTTAAAATAAATAACTAATTTGGAGGGGCTATTGAAATGCTGTGCCCTTTACATAATATTTTGAAACATTTTTTTCTATAAATAAATTGTGCTAGTTTTGTGCTGAATTGTGCTGTGTAATAAAAGTTTTGTGCTGGCCTATCTCGGTTTAAAATAAGCAATAAAATTGGAGGGGCTAGTGAAATTCTCAGCCCCCCGAACATAATTTTTTCTCAAGACTTTTGTCATGACTAAATTGTGCTAGTGTTGTGCTGAATTGTGCCGTATAATAATACTTTTGTGCTGGCCGTATTCCGCTTAAAATAAATAATAAAATTGGAGAGGCTATTGCAATGTCATTTTATTAAAAAATAAAACTAACCGTAACTTAATCTAACCCAGCACCGAATGTTTGTAAAACGGAGGGTCCCTTTCAAATTCAGCGCGCGAATTAGGCATTTGTAATTTGTATAGGGCAAGCAAGTCTGAATTCAGAGATTAAAAGTCTAAACTCATAGTTTCAAAGTCTGAATTGTATACTAAAATTTTTGTGTTGGTCACATTTGGCTCAAATAATTATTTAAAATGCAAAGTACTACAACAATGCTTTTTAACCCAATGCAAGAAGAAAACTTACGTTATGAAAATGTAGATTATAATAATATATCGCTATTGGAATAAATATATCTCTTTCGAAAATGAACATTATTAAATACAACTTTAAATATTGGGTATCTACTGATATTTCAATTAAACAATATCGTAACTTTAAATCAGATTATTAGTATTTTGTACAAATGTATTGATTGATAAAATAGTCCGATGTATCGGGGTTTGACCATCTGGTAATATTTCTAGGGTAACTGCCTCCCAATTTTCATAATTTTTTCCAGCGTTTCTTTGTTTACTTTTATATGCATGTGTTGTCCACCCGATGTAGAGTCTTGACCCTTGTTACTTATATTTTGGCTGACATCTGATAGTTTTGTGATAGTCAAGTTAATTAGATTTGTAATTTAAACTTACAAAATAAAAATAAATTTTATATATAATGTATTATAGAACGAACTAAACAAAAGTTGCATACCACACTAATAACATAAATTTAAAAGAAAATGTCTAACAGAAATTATACAAACAACATTTTCATTAAAGCTATTTAATTTTGGCTGAACATTTTAAATTCGCGCCATGCGTTATACGCTCGGTGATTTGTGGAGTGTTGTGGATTTCTGCTGGAGACTTATGTGATGCACGTTTCCTTAAACCATTGCTTACTTGTTTGTACAAACATGGTTTTTAACACTATGCACGAAAGTAACTTCTGTTACATAAATGTAAATTGTAATAATATTTTCATTTTTATCGTACTATTTTCATTAGAATAAAATTTTGCCCAATTTTCGTTTAAAATAATTTGAAATATTCCGTGCAGTACCTATAATAATACATTTGGCAACACTGTTTTCTATCAGAACGGTTGACTGTAGGAAGATTTGAAGAGTATTTGTATAATTGTAGGATATCCAAAGAGAAGAATAAAAAATATATAAATAAATTTAATTTGATAAAGGTGAGTTACCTACAATATCATCATAATATGTAAGTACATCTCAGGATAAAATTATGTAGTTAGAAGTTTGGTACTAAAGTTGAATCTAGGGAACCCCAAATTTATGAGGTAACCTATATGTTTAGATGATTCAAATGTTTAGTAGAGAATAAATAATATACTCAAATTTTCTTTGTAGTGTTATTAAATTCTATTTTTTTTTATCAACAATACTATATTTCGATTATGTTTATTAATTACAACGTTTTATTGTTATATTTTTAATTTTTTGTTAAAATGTATACTAAAGTATATGTTAAGATGAAATGATATCCCAGCGCGCGAAATTAAAAATTAGTATTTTTTATTTAAAATTGTGTAATATAGCAATATGATTTT
Source organism: Stenolophus ochropezus (assembly GCA_035578165.1). NCBI lineage: Eukaryota > Metazoa > Arthropoda > Insecta > Coleoptera > Carabidae > Stenolophus > Stenolophus ochropezus. The sequence goes on from JAQOWZ010000087.1 coordinate 518,002, forward strand.
TTTGTATACATACATAAAAACGCAACAATCTTCAATACAAAAAAATAGCTTCAATAATATTGATATTTATTTATTCACCAAAAATATTATTTTAAATATTATTTTTAATATATCTCCAGTTTAGGGTTTCACGAAATTCTTAGTCTTGTCTTGTTCTTGTCTTACGTTCTTGCTTAAAAACAAGACAAGACAAGACAAGATTCAACATTGAAAAAGCAAGACAAGATAAGAAATAAGTTCAGCAAGAACAAGAATTTTTGCCACATTTTGCAAGAAATCTTGCTCTTGCTTTTAATTTACTTTATTTTTCGCGTTGCTTTATTTATTTATACGAACGCTGGTATATTTTTTGTAACGAACTAAATTATTAATACTCGTAAATTTGTAAATATAAGAGAGTTTGAGGTTAAGATTTATGTTAATAGAGATGGCAATAGCGTAAGTTTGTTACTAGATGCTGACAACAGATGGGATTAGGGTAATTATAAAAATTTTAATTAAAAAAAAGTAAGTACAATAACAATGGGTAATAATTAGTAGATATTGCGGTAGAATATTTTAAATTGTAAACTAAATCCACATTTTTGCGTGTTCATGATATATACATAGATTTCGTTTTCTGCAATATTCAAACTCAAATAGCTATGTACATGTGATCCTTATACGACGAAACTACCAGAATTATGCTCATATTCATGTTAGGAATCAAATTCAAATTTTTATTAAACATCAACAACGACTTTTGTTTTCGTTATTGGAGAAATTATTATTAAACAATTTAATGATTATTTATGAATTTGGGCAATAACTACATTTAAATCATAATTTAATTCAAGTCATTTTTATATAAAAATCATTGACTAACGTGAAAAATGTGTAATGTACATTGATTTACAGACAGTAATATTTATAAGCATTCAAGGATAATTATAAAAATATCGACATACGGCTTGCACATGATCATTAAATAATATTTAATTTACCTATACTGTTACAGCTACAGTTCCCTCAACTACCAAGACAGTAAGACAATACAAGACAAGAAATAAGGTAACAAGAAATCCACAAGACAAGAATGTTTTTTTTATTTCTTGCGCAATTTTTTTTTTGCGACGTTGCGCAAAATAGCAATATTCTTGTCTTGGTGAAACCCTACTCCAGTTCAGAACGCAATTTTTTATTTAAATTTACTCTAAATTTTTATAATAAGATAAATTAAAAAACCACAATTTTAATAATCTAAATAACCCTTTCTACATGTATTCAATGCTTTTCTTTTATACTAACTAAATCTAAAACTTTGATCATATTTTAATATGTTTGGAAGCATATTTTTATACATAACATAAAAAAACCTAACGTCCGAATTTTCTTGCAAGCGCTTAGCTCACGTACATAACTCGCTAGCCGCTGTAACGTCACGAAGTAAACATACAGGCTGGCCCAGTGAAAATTATCAGCGCACTTTTTGGCCACTTAACATTAATTTTGCAAAAAACGCTCGAACACATCAATTTTAGTATAAAGGGGGACACCTGGTTGGATAAGTACCAATGGCATAACTTCAACCATAAAATGGGGGTGGACTGCACCTCAAAAATTTTAAATGGAAAAGGGTGTCAAACATGACACCGTTCGAAAGGCCTTTCAATTCCCTCTTCAACAGTTTTTGTTTAATTTTCAAATCCGATCATTAGTTCCAGAGAAATATCGCTTAAAAAATTTATCAGGTGTGCAAAACTGCAATCAAGTAGGCTTAAACAAATGACAGAAACTCAAGTATCAGTTTATTAGGTGTTCAAAATGACTACCTCCAACTTCTATACAATAATGAAAAATTTTGCTCAAAATTTTGGAGCTACGATACACGTTACCGTAAATCTTCTAAAGATTCGGGTGGCGTGGCATAAACTTTATACTTCAAATAACCCCACAAAAAGAAATCTAACTTACAAATTACTTGTTTATTACAAACAACTTGTCGAAAGAATTGTTTATTTAGTTTCTGTTATATGTTTAAGCCTACTTGATTGCAATTTTAAACATGTGATATTTTTTTTTAAACGACATATCTCTAGAACTAATGATCGGATTTGAAAAATAAAAAAACTGTTGGATAGAGAATTGAAAGGCCTTTCGAACTGTGTCATGTTTGACACCTTTTCCCATTTAAAATTTTTGAGGTGCAGTCCACCCCCATTTTAGGGTCGAAGTTATGCCATTGGTACTAATCTATTCAGATGTCCCCCTTTATACTAAAATTGACGTGTTCGTACGTTTTTTGCAAAATTAATGTTAAGTGGCCAAAATTGCGCTGATAATTTTCACTGGGCCAGCCTGTATACGAGCCTGTACCAATAATTTGAATTTAATAATAGTTAAAATTAACAATTCGATGAAAATTATTATTAGGAACTGTCACAACTATTGTTATCTTTCTCGCGCAGCCTAATACAGAAACAGAGACTGATAATAAATGTACAAATATATCTATTTTATTGACTTAGCCTTATAGTCCAGTGATTTTACACTTAAGTTTGGGAATTTTGGGGAGAAAGCTAAAATTTTCAGAATAGATAGTACTTTTAGTGTATATTATTATCCTAAAATCCTCAAGTCTCCTA